>CM042144.1:91797167-91809667 GCA_023376005.1 Doryteuthis pealeii
TTTTTGTTTCTAGTCCTTGTCATAGGAACCAAATGGTGCGTTAATTATATATATATATATTAGTATCCCATTTTCATAAAATATTGATTTAGTTAGGTCAAGGGATATATTGTAGAAAGCTGGTCCTAAATCCTTGAGACCATAGTATGTTAATGATAGAACAGAATAAAAGCAAACACGCAGTTATTCAATGTCCACCATATGTAAATATCCATTTCTCTTGACATGTTTCAAATCTGTGTAGAAGTTATCAAATGTCATATTTCATCGTTAATCTTAAATGCAATGGAACAAGCTCCTCCGAAATGTTCTGATAATGAAAACCAGAGCATTAAGATAATTTTTGAATTAACTTTCTTATCAAACTGAACTTTTAAGCGCAACCATAAATTTGTTTTTAATTTAATCGTAGATATGCTATCTACACCATAACAAAGTAAAGACAAGCTAATGGGAGAGGAAATAAATAGACCATTCGAATAAAGACGCCAAAATGGAGAATTCAACTCAAAACTGGCTACATGGAAAACAGTTGTTTTTTTATCGGGGTTTATAAAGCAATTTTTGATACTTGAGATGATTATCGATTTAAATAGTTCTGAATTTTCCCCAAATTATATGCATTTGCCAAAACACTACCCCACAGGAGGAATGTGATCAGTTTTCCAGGCGGGTACACTTTGTTTGAATTTACCCAGATAGTTTCCCGCCTTTATCAAAGGCCTTAGCGACAAATGAAACGTAATCATCCAGAACTTGAACCTGATCTACTCATTACTCATCATTCCATGTCGGTGGAACAATCATGAGATGGTGGTGCTGGCTGAATTTCATCACTTCGCCGGACGCCAAATTCAAATATACATTATTTAGGGGGAAGTTTAATTCACTCCTACCATTACTCATATTTGTTGTTAATAATATAATGTACGTTAATAAGTAAAGTCGTCGGGTGGCCTAAAGTCGGTATCAGCCAATCAGTGAGGGAGTCTATCCCCTTTTCACTAACGCTAGACAAAGGAGATTTTTTTAGCGTCTTTGGTGGAGCGCCACACCTACCGTCAGCTCCTTTACCGCACAGACCCCTGTGCTACTCATACGCTGAGTTGGCGAGGACCGGTATCGAACTAGGAACCTTGTGGTTTCTAGCCGAACGCTCTACTGACTGTGCGTTAAATTCTATATTCTGGTTAATTCTTTTTTTAATGCTATGTGTTGGATATTCTTTAATCTTTAGGCTGGTGCTAAACCACAAAGGAGAAATTTGTTCCGGCGTTTACATTTCGAAACTAGATCTTTTATGTCTTGCAAATTATTTATATTTGAGTATTCTAGGAGGACTAATTACCATGAATTACTGTTTCCATTCAAAGCCGGAAGGTAGATTGAAATGAAGACATGTGTACAGATGAGAAAAGAGTACTAAAAAATTATGATCGTTAAACGTTTAACTGCTGAAGCATTCTTCTTAGTTATTGGGCAAAATTTTTGATGGTAACATTGTTTCTTATTATCAAATTGAAAAGAAAATTCAAAAGAAACATTGGAAAATGTAAAGAACATTAAAGGAAACACCAAACAGCTTCACGGTAAAAGTCGAGTTTCTGAGATACTTTGACCAATGCAAATCTGACTGGATTAAGTGTACTGAATGCCAAGGGGATTATTTTGAAGAAAATTACCGTCCCAGTTATTGACAGTCATTGTCAAATTCTGTCTTGGTAAATTCAGCCTCAGTCTCGATATTTTTTGTTACAAATCCTATGATTTATATATATATATATATATATATATATATATATATATATATATATATATGTAGTTCTTTCCGTAGTTAGGATCTTTCCACGTGTGGTTTAACCAATCTGATGCAGGTAAACCATGAGGAGAGCTCAATGTGCCCAATACCAGTGAGTAGAAGGACAGAGCAAGATATTTAGTAAATGAAGAAAAAACTCTAAACTTGCTTCATTACAATAATTTATTTCAACCGTATAATACGGCATCTTCAGGTAATCACAAGAACATGACTGTGATTACCTGAAGATGCCGTAGTAATACGGTGGAAATACATTATTGTAATGAAGCAAGTTTAGAGTTTTTTCTTCATTTAATATATATATATATATATGTATGTATATATATTATATGATCGAAAATTAAAGTAGAAATAAAGGTGAATGAAAAGGAATGAGTGTAGCCTAAGGACAAATACTGGGAGAGTTAGCAAAACATAAAAAGAATGCCTTATGGAACCGATGTTAAGGAAATGATAGAAGTAAAGAGAAAGGGTTAAGAAAGAAAGAAAGAAAGAAAGAAAGAAGGAAACTGAAATAGTCGAAAAGGAAAAAAAGAAGATTGAATTACTCGAAAAGAAAAATGTGGATGAAGGATGAAAGAGAGAAACAAACAAAGAGAGAGTGGATGAAGAAAGAAGGAAAGATAAAAGAAGACTCAGATAAGAAAGAAAATACACCCTTGAACGAATAGATATATTCTCAAGGAAATGCCATCTCTATAAGACTAAATTTTAAAAAAGACAAAGAAAAGGAAAAGAAGTCAAAAAGCAAACCTCAAGAACATGAGCCACCCCCTCCACACACACGCACACACATACACACACACGCACACACACACACACACACTGATAAATGTGTGAATGATTGCGGACTCGAGAAAAGCTTTGCGTTTCTTATGTCGTATGGGACTAATATTACTAACTTTACCAATCGAGGTATGAAATAAACGCAATAAATGAAACTATAAAAGTCATTTTGATATGATTCTTTCATTCTTCTCACCGGCTTTTATCGCGTTATTTTTATCGAAGAACATAATATGGGTGAAAACCTTTCACAATCGCTTATTACAGCAAGTGTCATCAGTTTTCTCTCGTTTCGCTCTCTCTTCACTTTTTACATTTCTTTTTCTTTAGTTTATTTTTCATTACAGGTGTCTTTTGTTTTTCATCTTTCTTTCTATGTCTTTGTCGTTTTTCTTTATTTCATTATACCATTTCTTTCACCTGTTCTTTCTCTTCCTCTTTATTCCAGCATGCTGTTTTTTCTTGCTCCTCTTCTTTTTGTAAGTTATTCCATACCTCCCTTCTTCTTCTTCTTCTTCTTCTTCTTCTTCTTCTTCTTCTTCTTCTTCTTCTTCTTTTTTATTTATCCTTTTTGTTTAGATCACTTAGTCCTTTATTTTTTCATACATAATTTTCTTATTTTTCTTATTCATTCCCATCTTTTTTATTATTTGTTGTTTTAAGAATAATTCTTTGATTTCCTTTAGTTCTTCTCACTTTTTATAAAATTGGCCTTTATTTTTCATTCTAATTTGATTTCTTTTTCTTTCGCCTTTCTCTCGTTCTTTCTGTTGAATTTACTTCTAAACTTCTTTTTACATTATTTCCCGACATTCATTTTCCTATCACACGGCCTACACATATGTACACCCATATACACACACATACACACGGTAAAACGCACACACATACTCACACAAACACCCCCACATATATATATACATATAATAATAATATTGATAATATAGTAGGCTAGATTAATATAAATATATATATGTATGTATTTATGTATATATATATGTATGTGCATGTATATATATGTGTGTGTTTATGTGTGTGTATGTGTATTTGTGTGTGTGTAATTATATTCAATCTATTTTACATTTATTCTGGTTTCTGATAGCTTCACTTGTTCCTGTTGCTTCTCCTCCAATATTGCTGACATTTCAAACCTGTCATAATTCCAACTCTTCCCTTTTCACCAGACTATTCATTGCGCAAAAACCTACTCTATCAGGGGGTTGGGAAGAGAATTCAAACCCCCTCAAGACTATAAAAAGAGGAGAGAGCGCGCTAAAAAGGTGGGACGGACGATCAATGGAGAGATAAAGGCAAGTTGAGAACTAACCAGATCTGACACTGGAAAATTTTTCAATTTCTGAATATTTTTTCATATTTTTTCATTTGTTTTTGTATAAAAAACAACTTTGAATAAAAGAAACGCATTGACTGCGAATATGTATTCGGAACTTTTTTTTTATAGATTCTTACCTATAATTTTTATATTATTTCCATAAATTACATTAAAGGTTTCCGTCATTTAATTTCAAAATTGAAGTTTACAACGTTCATTTCAGCAATAAATGACTAAAAAAATTGGTTATCCCACAATTGTAATACTATTTATTCGAATTTACATTTTTGTATATAGTTGTATGTGTTTATTTTAATGTACATATGTACACATGCGCACACATCTTGATAAAGCCATACACACACACGTTAAGACACATTCAACTATAAACATTAAATACATAGAGCATCTAAGAAAATATTTTGTGATAAAGATAATTCTATTTCCCACAAAACCAACTATCACACACACACACACACACACACACACACACACACACATATATATATATATATTATATATATATATATATATTAGAGCTTTAAAAAGACCCACTAATAGATTCATTATATATATATATATATATATATATATATATATATATATATATATATATATATATATCGAATCACACACAAAGCGGTCTTCTTGTCTATAGCTCTCCTGATGAGGCCTAATAGGCCGAAATGTACATACAGAGATTGATTTGTCTCGATTTGTTTAGCCTTAAATTTGAATAGGTATGCCCGCCTAAGGTACGACTTCAATTAAGCACATATTCTCCCAAAAATTGTCGGCTAAAAAGCCATATCAAAACATTGTTTGTTTACTTCTCATACTGTCGTGTAGTAAAAGTCAACATAAGTGGAATATAACCTACTTCTAAACAAACGTAAAATCTGGGAAAGGCCAGCTGGTGTAACGGTTAGAGTCCCCGCCTGTCACCTTGACAGTCAGGGTTCGAATCACACACAAAGCGGTCTTCTTGTCTATAGCTCTGCTGATGAGGCCTAATAGGCCGAAATGTACACAGAGAGATTGATTTTTCTCGATTTCTTTAGCCTTACATTTGAATAGGTATGCCTGCCTAATTCATTAATTATTAATTAATTAATTTTCAAAATTACGTACAACTTCAATTAAGCACATATTCCCCCAAATATAATATATATATATATATATATATATATATATATATATATATATATATATATATATTATATATATATTTAATAATGAATATATTAGTGGGTCTTTTTATAGGGTCTAATAAAATTTTGTGCGAATTAAAAATTTAACAAATATATATATATATATATATATATATATATATATATATATATAGCGAAATTTCCGTATGCGTATATTGCCATCGCTTTCTGTACATAAGATATTGCTACCTATTTATGTAAACCAGTCAACTATTTTCATAGGCTCAACATCCAGTGTGGAGATGTAGCAATCTTATTTGAACACATGAATGTTTTATCCGAGTTCACATACAAACCAATGCCTCTTGTTGCCTTCCCTAGACTTTGCATCAGGGATTTTGCTTGTGCTTGTGCATTTTTTCGTAGTGCGCAAAGTTTAGGCATATTTTGAATAAAAATGGTGCTTACCAAAATCTCATTCTTCCAAGATAAAGCGATGATTTTTCCAAGGTGTAGCCGTGTCATGACTGCACTATTTGAACTCTATCAAAATGCTGAGAGAAAAGGTTAAATGAAATTACACAAGAATGCTGCGTGTGGACTTGAACAAATCCTGGAAGCAACACCTCACAAATAAACAGCTGTACAGTCAATTAACTCCTATAAAAACATCCAAGTAAAACGAACAAGACATGCTGAGCACTGCTGGAGTAGTAAGGACAAACTCATTAGTAACCTTCTCCTGTGGACACCTACAAATGTATACACCAGCAAAAACGTACATCAATCAGATGTGTGTAGATGCTGGATGCTGTGTCTAAGACCTGCCCGAGGCGATGACCGATTATGACATGTGGTGGGAGAGTGAATCATTGGAATCCATACATATAAATTACAAACTCACGTGAGGGGACTGAACGCTGACATCGAATACTCCGTTATTATACATTTTTTACAGACGCTGCCGCTGTCAATAACAACAGAAACAAAAGATCCGTTGAACAGGAACAACAGTCATTTGATAAAGGGTATCTAACGAAAATTTATGATAAAAAATAATAATAAAAATAAATGAATCCAATACTCCATAACATCGAGTTCATTCATTTATTTTTAGATGCTTCGTAATAACGCCCAACTTAATATATATATATATATATATATATATATATATATATATATATATATATATATATAATGTTTCGGGATGCTCGTTCTCTCGAGGTTACTGGCACAATTCCACCCCTCTTAGTGCATAACTCTGGTGGAAACTTTGTCGGAACTGACAAATAAAAGGCAGACACGATCAGCGGCTGGTTGAAGAAACTATATATTGACACAGACAACGAACATTTGGACACTTTTATATGTGACCCTAAGGTCACTAGAAGTTCCAATAAAGGGATAGGGCGTATGGAAGGCAGTCAAAACCTCGCAATATGGATGTTCACTACAGCCAGACAATATGAGCAACGAATTGTTCAAGTATTCCAGTAATGTCATATCATCATCAATTTCTTCTGTCATCAACTATGTATTTAAACAATATCCCCTGATTGAATCCATTGGCCAGGGCACCCTTATTGCATTATCCAAACCCAAGACATCACCAGGTCCACCAATTAACCTGCGACCCATTGTGTTGTTAAAAAGTTACCGTAAGATCCTGTCCATCGTACCGCTGCACCGCATCCATGAGAAAATCGACTTCACGAGACCATACTAGAGTGGCATCAAGTGACGACAGTTATGTCGACATTTTGCGACGTTAGCGCATACTTCCGTGTTTATGTCCAATATGTTCTTGAAAATAGACAGACAGCTCTGGGTCTTTTGACTATTAAAAGACTAAAAATCTTGGATGTGCAATAAAATGTAATAAGGATGAGATGCGACATTAATCCCAATTAAAGTGTTCGCATCAAGACGGCCTATTCCACAGAAGAACAACAATTGACACTCTACTGGGAGACTGTCTCTACCTCACTGATGCCGTGTTGTCTATACGAAGATGCTATACACGATCCGGCCCTCCCTATCCAAAGTATACTATTAGAGATGGAATATGCAGAGGATGTGGACTTCATAAATAAGAACAAGAAGACACTTTAAAGACGGCTCCTCATAAACACAGATTCATGGAAAGGCCAATACCTATTCAAATAGAGTTCACCCATGTCTATTCTCAGACATAAACAACCTGGGGAAACAAGACATCCACTAGGGGAGATGAAGAGTGGAGAAGAGAAAGATTCTTGGACCAATGCTGTGATTTCCGGCAGAGCATTGATCCAAGAATCTTTGGTCGGCAGATAAAAGATTTCTCTAAAAAAGAGACTTCGCCACAAGTGGGTTTTGATAAGGTACAACTGTAAACATTAGTCAGATCTAAAGGCAGTTCTGGATTATCTTAATGTCTGCTAGCATACATATGAAAACCGATGGCTAAACAGCCTAATCTCCAACGAGTCTCTATCAAAGGTGTACAACTACGTTCCGTTATCAACAAATGCAGTGCAATTACAGTGGTCCATGTTTGGTAATATGCTATGGATGACAGAAGGAGTACGTACACTAAAATCCCATTTATCATTTACTGTATGCCATGCTAATTACTATTGTCTATTTTCTAAAAATATTTTAATTGTATTTCTTTGGTTTTGGATTTATTCTAGTTGTTCTTTTTGGTAAGTTTTAGATTCTATCTGGGCTTTCTTAAGATTATGTCTATTGGTGTTTGAGTTTTCTTATTACGTAGAAATGTTTTTTTTAATGTTCTCTGGTTTTTTTTTCTATAACTAATGTTGTCTCCCATGAGACTGTATGTTTGGCTCTTTGTTTGGTTGGTATACTTCTAGGTGGGCGGTGACAAATTTTTCATACTCATCATTTGTGAATGGCTTTCTTCAGCCTCAAGAAGAATATTGATTTTGTTCCTTACAGTTACCGAGTAGTGTCTGCATATTTCAATGTTGGCAAGCGAGGACTAGCCATATCGTACAGTCTTCCCAGTTTGCTTCTTGTTTTTGTGCAGACTTAGGCATATCTCCTTTAAAAGAGGACTATGCATCGCATCTCATAGCTCTATTTATCTACTTCTTGTTTAATAATATATAATTATGCATTTGCTTAGTATGTGCTTTTGAGTTTTAAATTCAAATGAATAATAAGTAAAGTAAAGTCGTCGGGGCGGCCTAATGTCGGTATCAGCCAGTCACCTAGGGAGCCTATCCCCTTTTCACTAGCGCAAGACCAAGGAGATTATTTTATATTCTGAGGTGGAGCGCCACACCAACCATCAGCTCTTTACTTTACCACACAGATCCCTGTGCTACTCATATGCTGAGTTGGCGAGGGCGGGTATCGAACTAGGAACCTTGTGGTTTCTAGCCGAACGTTCTACCGACTGAGCTAACCCAAGCAACCATAACTATTCATAATTTTGACTTCATCTTTCATTTTCTTTCATCTTTTGATTTTAACTGCATTTAATTAATTTATTTGTTTGATTGTTTATCTATTTATTACTATAATCTTTCTTTCTATATCTATTTTTTAAATTAATTTTGCGATCCACTTTGTTTGTTTTGCTTACAATAGAATGTTTTGGAAATTATAGTAATAATAAAGGATATAATATCACAGGAAAAGCTGACTATCTGTTCCATCTAAGCTAGAAGAGCATCAAGAATTTCAGAACCTTAAATCGCACCTTTCACCTTATTTCTTCGATTTTAATCGATCTATCGGTGTCATTGAATTTAGTGTTTTAAACACAACTATTGCTCGCACCATATCTTATTTACTTATATTTTAATGAGAAAGTTTTGTCAATCATCTTAATTGGTCTATTCTAATTAATTTTTAACTTTTTTATGATGAAAGCAGGTCATAGACAGTGTCAGGTGGCAAACATTGATATTCAGTTTAATCTCACTGTGAAAAAAAGACTAAATGTATTTATTAATTTTTAACGGCATGTTAACCCATCTAGGGTAACTTTATGCCAGAGGGTTAGGGTGTTGCGTTCATTATACGTTTATATTTACATTTACATTAAGAGTTTTTGCACACAGTTATATGATATCAAGCATTCCTACTTAATACAAACAATTTGCACACAGTTGTAAGTTTCAAGTATTTCTATTTATTAAAGGATTTTTTATCTATGAAACTTAAAATTTATATACAATTCTATAGTTTCCAGAATTTATTTCTATTTAAGAATAATTCATTTGCAAACAGTTATATGTTTTCAAGTAACTAATAATAATAATCCTCCGTAAATAATTATAGCTTCAACTAACTATGCTTAATATAAATAACTTATCGTTATATGATATCAAATATTCCAATAAAATACTAATAGTTTTCAAACTGATCTATTTGACTCACAGACTGACAGGTACTATCTCTTTGGGACAGAGTGGACCTAGGAGTAATGGCAATGAAAATATACTCTACAATCCCCAGATGTCAAGACCTGGAACCTCTTCATCTGACGTCATATCTAGGATATGTTTTTTGTGTGTGTCTTACCTCTTAGCAAAAGATACAATCATCGTATTCCAATCCCCACCGACAGAGCAGGTTGAAAAAAAGGGAAATAAAAAAAATGACTGGATCAAACCAGGGAACTGAATCTAGGAAAGATAATGTCTGTAACACTGATATCACTGATATAATCATTTCCAAGAAATTAAAGACGAGAATAAACAAACTGGAAATTTAAAAAATTGAGACTATCCAGACAAAAGGCATGTTGAGGTCGTCAAGAATGTTGAGAAGGATGTTTGACATTTGAAGAGGGTTTTTGACACTCAATCACGAGCAAAAACATTCGTCATCCAGTGGGAACATGCAACTACACAAAATAGTAGTAGTAGTAGTAGTAATAATAATAATAATAATAATAATAATAATAATAATAATAATAATAATAATAAAATGCCACACAAATTCAATTTTTGTGGTTTCTTAAATAGAAAAAGTAGAGAGGCTAAGAAAATATTAAATATTTAAAACCTTCCTTCATATTTCACAGGGTCATCTGCTGCTGCTGCTAATACTAATTCTAATCCAAATACTTATGCTAATGCTGCTAATGCTAACATCCAAACTCTGCTATGGTGCAGTGATAAAATAACATATGCATATCTTTTGACTATAATATCCAAAACCAATTAAATAATTAAAGAAATATATTTCAAGACGTTCTCATTTGATATGCATTATACTGCAGCAAAGACCAAGATCAAAAACTGAATAAAAATGAATTCCTTGGTTGATAAGATTTTACCCATAGGTTGTTTTATGCCGAAGATGTTTTTGTTATATTCATTCATGTTGGATAATCAATTTTAAATTTGTTTTCTAAATTCATTTAAACAAATAAACTAATACTATAAAATTAGGTTTGATTATATATATTATATATATATATATATATATATATATATATGTGTGTGTGTGTGTGTGTGTGTGTGTGTGTGTGTCTGTGTGTGTGTGTGTGTGTGTGTGTGTGTGTTCTTGTTGATTTTGAGTCTCCGTATGCTTCTAGTGAGTATATATATTTGAGATATATTTTTGTATCTGTATCCGTGTTTTGGAAGTACATATACCAGGTTTGGGTATAGGTGTGAAGCATTAACGTACTATATTATGCTAATGTTGTTACCATAATATGTTAATCTAGGAATAAATATAAGAAAACTCGGTAGTTTTTTTTTAGTTTCTTTATTTAGACATAGTGGTAAATTTTCAGGATAGTGACATCCCTTCTTCAAGACCCGGATACTATAGAATGCCCAAACCTGGTATATGTACTTCCAAAAAACAGATACAGATACAAAAATATATCTATATATATATATATATATATATATATATATATATATATATATATATATATATATACTGAGAAGAAGAGCAGATACTATATTCGGTTGTGTGCATATGTACCTGAAGGCCTATCTTTATGGGACGAGCTATAGATGGGATTTAATCTTCTGCCATATCACCCGCTTTCGTAGCGTAGTTGTTAGAGCAGCTGGTGGTATGGATATAGAGGTTTTACTAAGGCAAACGCGAACGGAATTCCGAGTTTAACAGTGAGATTCTTCTTTACGATTGTTCCTGAAGCTCACAGTTCCTCGCTGTCAAAGAATGACCATCGGCCCGAGCGAGCTGTTAAGAATCCGAAGACGACATCTATACGCCATAAATAAACCTGTATTAAATAAATAATAAAACAAATTAATCGTCCTAGAAATGTGAATAATTATCCTGAGCTTTAATAAAAGTGGCTCTTCGTTGTTTATTTTTAATCATATTATTTTTTATTCATATTATAAAACCTATTTAATATAGTTAAGTACTGCTAGAGTATACAGTCTTGCATCTTCCATCTTACAATAATAATAAATACTAAAAAAAATCGTCGTTAAACCTTGTCTTTATGACAAACTTGCTAACAGTATATAGACACATATAAAATAGTTATTTATGTGTATATATCAAGAAACATATACACATTTTACTATAGCTCATAGCTATCTCCCATCCCTCCCCCTCTCTTTATAAATGTGTGTATGCGCGTGTATTTGAGTGTTTGTGTTTGTGTGTGTTAAGATTGATATATAGAAGTGATGCAGAGAAGAGAGAAGGTTGTAGCGAGAATGGATAAAAGAACAAAGTAAAATATATATATATATATATATGTATATATATATATAGAGAGAGAGAGAGAGAGACAGAGACAGAGAGAGAGAGAGACAGAGACAGAGACAGAGAGAGAGAGAGAGAGAGAGAGAGACAGAGACAGAGACAGAGACAGAAAGAGAGAGGGGGAGATACGTTTAGATTGAATAGTATTTTAGGATCTTCAGCTTTTATCTAAGATGAAAATTTCCTGAATTTTCCATTGTATATTTCTCTTGTCTTCATCATTTTCGTATTATTTTAGGATTACTATGTATTTTCTTAACAGCTGTGTGTGTGTGTGTGTGTGTGTGTGTGTGTGTGTGGTGTGCCACTTTAAAATGAAAAGCTTCAAAGCCTCCTTCGAAAAAGTGTAGATGTTTCATTTGGTGTATATATCTTTGAGTGTAGATGTGTAATTTCTTGTAGTTGAGCGCCGAATTCACTAGGGTGAAGAATTAGTATATGACAAGCGTTGAGATCTGAGTACGTTGGATTGGTGAAGGGTGTTCAGATAGTGAGAGAGAGAGAGAGGTAAAAGAAAGAGACTACTGATAGGATTACAAGAGGGCGACATAGAAAAAAAAGTCATTCTTTTACGTTATTTATACTTTGCGTTGTTTCCCTGGATGTTATTCCCTTTCTTTTACATGCAATAATAAAATAAGCTGATTATTACAATAATACTGTATGAAATTGGCTTCTATGTCAG
>CM042144.1:91812167-91817167 GCA_023376005.1 Doryteuthis pealeii
AGGCAACCAATCGCGGAGAAGGAAAACGCTGAATTTAAACTAGCAGCACTCTGCTTAAAACATTACCTTAGTCACACACTGCTCAGGATTTGATAAATAAATAGACTCATACATATACACATATACACATATATATGTCTGTCTTCCTTTAAACTTATATATGCATATTCACGGGAAACACGTACTTATGCACATAAACACATTATATAAACACTCAGATGTTCTCTTTATATACGCATTTTTTCACGTATCTTTTCGGAATTTTTTTTTCAAATTCATCCTCGTATGGTTAAGTATAAATAAATAAGTTTTTCACTTATACTTCGAAATATGAGCGCGTGAGCATTTGTTTTGTTGTTTCTGTTTTTTGTTTTTTTAAGTGAATAAACACAGATGTCAACATAAAATATATCAGCATGGACGGACACATTCTAGAAAGTACACACTGTAATATTTCTACGAATCATATCATCTGTATAAACTCGGATTAAACCAAAAAACAATACAACTTTTTAATCTCTACGAACATTTTCATCATCCTCAGCTCGACAAAATATGTATTTATTCTTTTCACAGATTTTTCTCCTCTTCTTCTTCTTCTTCTTCTTCTTCTTCTTCTTCTTCTTCTTCTTCTTCTTCTTCTTCTTTATTAGGATATTTCTCGTATTCTTATCTTCCTATTTTCAATTTTCATTAGTCCTGCGTCAGTTTTCTTTTTCTCTGAGCAAAAATCGGGTTTTGGCAAAATAAATTCCGAAGCTAAAGCGATGCACTAAAAATCTTGCTTAATGCGCTTTCCCAATCTGAGAAGTCTTACACATTGAGAGAACGAGAACGGTGAAGATTAAAAAAAAACTCTGGATATGTTAACATTGCACACAAAGACGAACCAGGATAAGAAATCATGGTAGTTATTCTTTATTTGTTATTATTATTAGAGTGTATTCTTTTTATATATATCTCTTATGCAAAATAAAGTGGCGTATATATATATATATATATATATATATATATATATATATATATATATATATATATATATATATATATATATATATATATATATATATATATATTGAGTAGTTAGGGTTTCGCGTATGCTTCGCATTTTTGTGTTATAAAAAAAAATTAAATACTATTTTTTAAAGCATGAATGGTGAATTTAAGTGTTCAAATAAACTAATATTTAAGAAATACAGATGACTTACCCATTGTGTTAGAATTGATAATAAAATGATTCTGGACTAAGGAGATATTTATATTATTTATACTAATTGAAGTTTGCCAGTTAGTGCAAAGAAGTCACCTGATGCAAAAAAATTTAGGTTAATGGATTTTTATTGGAATATGGTTTGTACGTTGAATCATATTTAGAAAATTATTAACTGGTTTCGTAATATTTGATTGTAAACCACCAAAAAACACATAACACATATATGCACTCACACACACACACACACACACACACACACACACAGAGAAACCCACACAGGCACACACATATATATATATAAACAATATTAAACAACCATAACAGAAAAATTACAGAAACACGCATGTATGTGTATATGTATATATATATATATGTATATCAATATATGTATTGATCAAAGCCTGAAGAAGATACTAGAATATCTGAAACATGTGTTGCGTATGTAAAATAAAAAGAATAAAACATTTTTTCTGAGAACGATACATTTTGCGGACCTTCTTCTTTTTTTATAAAATATTACATTTTCTCCCGTTGGAACCAGAACAACATTTTATATATATATATATATATATATATATATATATATATATATGAATGTATGTAAATTTGAAGTAAAATTCTGCCTGAAATCGAAGTAGATAGTTGATAGAAGCATATTATCAGTTCTAGCAAATAAACGCCTCCTGGGCGATTGGAGAGATATTTTTGTAGATATTGCTTGAGGGTGGTGAGAAAATTAAATAAATGAAATAAAACGTTTAATATTAAAAAATACTTACTTAAAATCATAATATTACTCCACTCCATAGAAAAAAATAAAAATCGTGCCAGTAAAATATATTTTGTTCGAATTTCATAAAATTAGAAAAGGAGGGGTTGACCTAATAGAATAAATATTTTCCCTAATATATTTAAGGAACAAACTATGTTAAGCATAAATTCATCTGAAGGTTAATAAGTATCGAACTTTTCGTGAAGAATTGACTCTTAATTACTTTTCCATATAATTTTTTAAAGTCTGTAGGCGTATGTTGTATGTGGATACGTTAAAAATCAATTGATTCAATAATAATTTTCATTATTTTCGGAGGCTGAAAACATTTTAAATAATCCTCAGGACCTTTTTTAATGTTCCAAAAACTTTGAAGACAATATTAACCATTATTCTTCGTCTAAAATATGCTCGATGTCTGTGGCGCTCCGAAAGGAGAAATGCTGACTGAGCTAAACATTTTTGCCACCAGATATCCAAATGTAATAAGACCTTCAATTTACCAAAAACAAAACAACTTTGTGTTGAATCCTGCCAATAAATGAAAAGCAAGTTTCTGATAACATAAAACGAGAATTATTCCAAGCTGTAGTTGTCTCAGTAACTACTGTATGGTTGCACCACTGGTGGAAAATCTAGATGAGAACTACACAAGAATTCTGCGTACTGTATAGAATAAATCCTGGAAGCCGTACCCAACAAAACAGCAGCTGTACGATTACTTAACCCCTCATTTCACAAACCGTCCAAATAACAAGAGCAAGACATTCTGGAAAGCGCTGGGGTGGTAAGAACGGTACATGAAACATCATATTGGATGGTACGCGCCCGCGCAATAGAGAGAGAGAGAGAGAGAGAGAGAGAGAGAGAGAGAGAGAGAGAGAGAGAGAAGGGAATCAGTGTTGTCGGTCCACTTTGATGATGATGAAGATAATACATTGATATACAGCAATTATTTTCTTAATTGATGAGCATTTTACTCCATCGGCTTTCTTTTATTTTAATGACTAATTTTAGAATCATAAGCAAACGAGACAAAACTCATTGACATGTACATAATTTTTCACTTATAAATATGTATGTAATTCAACCGGAAATCGGATAAATGGTTTAACACACAAGCATCTGTACCTAACTTCGCTACGCTGAACACATTCACTTATAACCTCTGAGCCTATACGTCTAGCCTACCTATCTACCAACTCTTCTCTTTCTGTTGAGGCCAATTGGGCATATAGGTACACGTGCACGGTATGAAGGAATAAAAATAGTCCGAGCTGCAGACGTCAAAATTTCCACCACATGAATGGAATCAAATCAGACGGGTTACAATAGAAATTAAATTAGGTTTTGTCTGCCATTTGCTTGTTTCCCGCCTTCTGTGTGCAAGTATTTTCCCGCCAAACCCTCCGTCCCACAGTCTCTCTAAATATGTCTACCAATGTTATTAAGAGAAAAGGCCGGTAACACGCATGATTTCTCCATATTTGTCACAGTCGACTAGATCGAAGCAAAATTTGCGGAAGGACACCTAATATCTTAATCGATTGAACGTTTATTGGAAAAAATGCAAAACAAATTAATACAAGAGTTTTTTTTTGTTTTGAATTTTTGTTTTTGTTTTTTGTAGGTCGCAGTTTTGGCAAGTAAGTCGGCAGGTCAGTTGGTATGTGAGTGGGTAAACGTGAATGAATACTAGTAGACATTGGTGTTTCCATGTGCGATACCAACTGTTTAAGCGTAATGAATCTCAGACCAAAGAAAGTAATATATAAATGGATAATTTACAGAAATGCACATTTTCTCCGCACATAATCAGGACATATATGTAAATACAGAGTATGCCATGTAATTGGAAACGAGTTATAATATAAAGAAAACAAATTAGCATATTTTCACACCAGGTGCTCCTTATTCATTTTGGCCGCTCGTCGAAACACAATCTAATTTTCTAAATTCACATTTATTTCTTATTCCTTAACAGAATTTCCTTTAAAATTTCACACACTTCATAAAAGATAAGATGACATCCTCTCTGGGATTCACAATTTTTGCTATTCTTGACAAAAATTATGGAATGATCACACAGGATGTTCACCTTATTTAGCAGTAAATAAACTAACTATAAAAATCATTTTATTTATTAACTGAACATTCTAAATTTATAAAATATACTTCATATAAACTAGATTAAATTATTTAAATAAATTTTTCCTAAGCCATGCAGAGTAAAATATTATTAAATAAACCCAATGTTGTGGATAAAAATATGGAATCTATCGACAAAAATTAGAATTGATACTTTTGTCTCTCTTCATTTTTTATGATTATCTTAAATCTTTCGGATATGGATTTCATTCATTTATAGAAATATTCTTCATCGAAATAGTTCCAACTTTCTCGAATGGAATTTAATAGATCTTCTTTGGTGAATTGTGCCTTATCCTGGGCCATTTTTTTTGTAATTTAGATCCAGACTGTTGGTCATGTCATTGATTTTATATACCTTTTCAGAAAAAAAGCTTTAAGCGCATTTGCTATGAGATAAGATGCATTAATGTCTTTAAAAGTATCACCAAACAAAATTTCTATCACTAGAATGAGGAAATTATCCAATATTTCAATGTTTCCATTGTTGAGATTGTTGAGGTAATTATTGCCAATTGGTTCTATAAATGACATGCATCTCCATGTCATAAATGACTTTCCCTTTAGTCAACTCTAACCTTAATTGTTTTGTTTGTGTGTTAATGCTGGTTTTTGTTTGTCGTTTCTCTATGTAAAACCAATATTATGCAGCAGGGCTCTCACAGTTCTGTCCCAAATATTAACCCTTGTGTTGTTTTTCATTTGTTTTGTTTTACTTTTTCTATTTTCCAGGCAAATTGTTTGGCTTTTCTATGCTGACAGGTTGATATCTTTCCTGGTATACCAATATGTTTTCCCTTTTAACTATCCCATTTATTTCATATTCTCACAAGATTTTAGACACAGCTGACTGGGAACAACCAATAT
>CM042144.1:91819667-91882167 GCA_023376005.1 Doryteuthis pealeii
GCTATGAGAAATGCACGTGTGATTTTATTGTGTCTCATGTTACCCACGAGACTCATCTGACAAGACTTAGTCACCAAAGTCAAACACAAGCGACTCCCAGCAACAAGTCAACTTCAGCCTTGAAAAGGTCAACATTTTCGGCGCTTGGCCCATCTGGATTAGCACTATGTGCTTTTGTCGCCAGCTGCAATACAGGTTCTTTTCGATTTTTCTTTTCTTTTTTCTTCTTCCTTTTTTTCTTAATATAGGAGCGTCTCCATTTCTAAAACCCACCAACGGATTAGGGATTATCAGTCAAACAAACTGAGGGTCACATCAACAGAACAACTAAACGATACATTGTCTCATGTTACAGGTTATTGGTGAGTCACTGTTTTTGTTGTGCTTACGTACATCTATCTATCTATCTATCTATCTATCTAATATGTATATATATATATGTGTGAATGTGTGTGTGTGTGTGTTTGTGTGTAAATGTAACTCAAAACAAGGTCATTTGTGTATGTGTGTGTGTGTGTGTGTTTGGATGTGTCTAAAACGAGCACCACCAGCGTAAAATAAATTTCCTAAATAAATATCTGTGCGTATTTACCTGTGAAACGTGTCTTGATTGTATACCAGTGTGAGAGCATGTGTGCCGTTGTTTGTGCGTGTGTGTGTAAGCATTATCACACACACACACACACACACACACACACACACACACATATATATATATATATATATATATTATATATATATATATATATATGAAAAGGTAAAATGGATATTAATCCGACAATATGTGAAGAAAAGTTTATAGAAAGAAACAACAAAATGTTATATGTTTTGCTGACAAACGTTTGTTTCGACCCTATGAAGAGGTCTTTTTCAAAGCAAATGGAAAAACGAAATAAAAATATCATAGATCCCGAGGCACAGAACGCTCTCGCTCATTACGTGAAATTTTTTTTAAAAATGTTTAAAAATGCGTATTTTGTGTTTAAAAATAAAATAAATTTTATTTTTGAATTATAGGCATTTTTATTCATGAAAAAACTCAAAAGAGTTTGCAGTAAAAGTTTCAAAAAGTTCAGGAAAATGTTTCGGCTACAAAAGAAGTTAAGAAATATAACAAGTCCGACAGTATAATAGATGAAGTTGTAAAATTTCGGGATCCTTGTTATATTTAAAAAAATAAAATTCCGGTAATGAGCGAGTTAAAACTGGCATAAAAAAAACTCGCATAGAGTGAAAATAATCTAGTGAGGTAAAACAATTGTGACACATGAAGGTGGCAGGGATTCCAAATGATAGGTGGAGCTCTTGGAACAATCTCAAAGAACATGTAAAAGACTGAGAGGAACTGGAAAAAACAGAAAGAATTGAGAATCTCCAGATTACAGCTTACAAGAAACCTAGAGAGCTAATGGTTTGGGTTCTTTGTTTTAATGGCACATTTGTTTTAACCGCTGTGGTATATTTTAACCGTCGTGGTATATTTAATGCCAAATCCATTCTTGGAGAAGAAAAGTAGTGGTACTATTTAACCCATAGTTAGGAGTGGTTTATACCTTTCCCAAGAGTATTAGTCTGAACGTGAACGTAACAGTGCGATTAAATGTCGCAGTCCAACACATTAGCCATTACACCTTGGGGAATATCACCGAATAGATGAAATCCACCAGGATCTATGAATATACCACAGTATGTTAATTTAATTGTTACAACGTTTGACATGTTTAATTTAGGGCTATTGCAAATAGTTCAGTATGTAAAATGTATAATAATCTTGATTTAACCCCTCACTCTCCCCCCTCTCTCTCTCTCTCTTTCTTTTCATCTTTCATTATGTTCGATTGAAACAGATTAGCGTTATCATTTCCGTGCGCTTGTCCCTATCTCTATCTTACCTCTACTCTCTTTCTTACTTTTTTGATATATTTTTCTATGTAGCATTCCTTTTTCTTCCCTTTCTTTCTTTATAATAAAAACGGAATGGTCCATTATTTAACTAAGGTGACGATACCCAAAAGAAATATGAATTCGGTGTATAATCGACACCAGATAATCAGAATTTACAATTTTGCATTTCATCTTGGAAGATTTGGACGGTCTGTTGTTTAATTAGAGATAACGGTCGGAAGATTAAGGAACATGAGTATTGATATTATTTTCACTCCTTTTGAGTTTTTCACATCAGCGTTAGCTGATGGTATTTCACTGGAGTCTGAGTGACAACAAGTTTCCTCAGGTCCCCAGGACTCTTCTGAGTATTCTAGCCGATTGCAGCAGTGCAGTAGTCTGGATGGTCTCAATTCTTCCTCTGATTTCTAGATCCCCCAGTCTTTTTTCCAAGTTTACTGTGCACCAACTACAATTGGTATCACTTTCACTCTCATATTCCACAGCTTTTTCAATTCTCTGGCAATGTTCAGGTATTTATCCATCTTTTCCTTTTCCTTCAGCTTCACCCTGTGATCTGCTGGTACCGCAAAATCCACCAGTTGACACGTTCTCTCTTTATTTTCTTTTTTTTCTTTTTTTTTGTTAATCAACACTTGGTCTCTACACAGTCCTCTATGTTGGCAAGACCTCTTCACCTTCTTTTCTTGGTACAAAAAGCCTATCTTTATCATCTCCAGGCTGTAGAACCTTGTGTGTCGTCATTAATTTCCTAGTCCTTTGGTTTATCTGTCTGAGTTCTTCTTTTGTCCATTTTTAAGAATATCTTATAACGGGGACGGTCCCGGTATCTATTCCTTTGATTTGATTTCTGCTGATCAGCTTGGTTTCTAAGAGCTTTCTTATTCTTCTGAGGTATTCGTTTTAACTTTTTCTTTCATCGCTGTTTGCTTGATATTGTCTGCTTCTAAAATTTCTAAGTATTTGTAAGTTTCTTTTTCTTCAAGTGATTTTATAGTGTCCTGATTTGGTAGTTGTTTTCCATCCATTAATTTTACTTTCCCACTTTTTTATTACTAGCATATCACATTTTCGATTCCGAATTCCATCCCTATAGCTTGGCTATATATTCTGATGGTTTGTACCATGGTTACTAGTTCTTTTTCATTTTTTACAAATTTTTTTATGTCATCCATGTACATAAGGTGGATTATTTTTTCCTGAGAGTTTGTGAATTTGTATCCCCCTGTGCATTTTCTGGGTATATGATTGAGTGGCATCATTGCTATAATAAATAGTAGTGGTGATAACGAGTCGCCTTGGAAAATACGTCTTTGGATTTTTACTTCTGCCAGGGATTGTTCTCTTGCTTTTAATTGGACTCTCCAGTTCTGCATGGCTTTTTGATAAAATTTATGATGTTGTTGAATATTTTGTACATTTTTAGACATTCTAAAATCCTAGTATGTGGTACGATGTCATAAGCTTTTCTGTAGTCAATCCATTCCATTGCAATATTTTTCCGCCTATTTTTAGCTTCTTTAAGGATGTGTTGATCTATTTAACGTAAGTCATGTGTTCCTCTTTTTTGCCTTGCGGCACCCTTTTTATTCTTCTGGAAAAAGCTTACGTCAATTAAGTGAAAAGTATATTTCTTCTTTTATTACCGCTGTCAGTATTTTCCACATCATGGGCAGACAAGTTATAGGTCTATAATTGCTAGGGATATTTCCCTTTTGTGGATCTTTCTGGATTATTATTATTATTATTATTATTATTATTATTATTATTATTATTATTCTCATCGGGAGAATACAGTCAATATGAAAAGTAACACCCGAACGTATTGATGGAGCATCATCATCAAGTCGTGATGGAACATAAAATGCATATAATCACTACCTACCAGTTCTTGGGTATAGACCACGGGAAGAATTGTAAGAAATCGAAATAGTTAGAATAAAATAAATACGTAAATAAATAGTAATATTGTTATAATGGAGATTACATGTCTGTCTGTAACTGAAACAATGTCACCACCAACATCAGAATTCTCTTAGTAATTTACGTTATATTCTCAATGATTATCATTAGGTACCACCAATTTTCCCTGTGAAATTTACCCCCTTATATTTAACACAATAAAACTTGCATAAAAGTTGATATTATTTTGACGTTTTTTTCCTTTCGAAAGAAGAAACATTATGAAAAACTCCTGATGATTTTAAAAAAAATTCAGCTTACGGAAATAATGAAAATTATGATTGAAAAACAATGTTTTCATTTTTACACCGATAAAACAACTAACATTTGATGTAGCCATAAACAAGTTACGACAAGAGGATTTAAAAAAAATTCTATGAAAAATCAATTAATAATCCGATTTTCACGAAAATTTCCATAACTATTTAACTTTGTATGTAAATATGTCTGAAATAGTTTTTTCCTAAAATATATTAGGAGAAATGCATTTTTTACGAGGTCTACCCACCCACACCTATTTTATTTTATGAAATATGAAAAAAATGAACCGGAAAAAACGATTTTTTCTTTTATTTCTATAAAGATAACAGTCTGGATAACTATACCAAAAGATTTGTATAGTATTCAAGGTAGTAATTTTTGTTGAAAAAATCATGAATACTGAAATAAAAAGTGCTAAAATAAGTTATAATATTATTATTTGAAAACTTTTATTTTGCTTTTTTAATTGATATGTACTATATTTTATTAAATTGTCAAGAAAAAATTTAAATTAATCTTTAAGAGATTTTAAATCTTTTGTGTGTTTAAATAATTTGTTTTTTTTAATGTTTAAAAATCTTTGTTTGTGTGTACAAATCGGATCTTTCACTAATATTTGAATATAATATAATACTGAATTTTAAAATTCAGGTGAACTAAAAATTTGTCAGATCCACGATATATTAGTATTTTAAAGTGAATTTGTAATTTTTTATTGTTGAATAACAATGTTTGATTCTTATAATATACGGAAGAGCAAAACTGACAATATTTGTAATACTTATTGTATTTTCTTTGCTTACACTATAAGTTCAACTAAAAAAAATATTCCGGAGTTATTCTGAAACTACCACAAAAAATCTTTCAAAGATCGTTGAAAACCAATAATCGGTTATTGAATATGCACAAGAAAACAATTATGTCAAATACAGCCACCCATACATTTAAATGTATAATTGTAAAAGAGAAATAATATGTTAATTTGCAGTCCCCGTTTCTACATAAAAATTACCTCTTTGCAAGTCAAACGAACTGTTTTATCTATTTTTCAAGATAACGGTGTAATATTTCCCAGTCGGATAATTTGATATTTGAATTAACTGTTTTTCTTTGTAAGAACTCTGTATGACCGTTACTTTTTTGCGGGATTTTTAAAAAAAGTTAAAAAAATATTTACTTTCGTTTATTCAGTATGGCCTAAACTAATCATGTGGTCCGATTTTGGAGATATCTAGTTATCATAATCATTATTTTATCTGAAGTAGAATCTTAGTAATTAACAATGTCTATTTATAGGTCTAGCCGATATTATTAATGTGTAATGTGTGTTATATATCATTAAGAAATAAATGTTTACATAGTATATGGTACGAATTATTTACGATTCTCAATCTTAGGATGATCTAATATCAAGAAATAGTTATTAAGAAAATTAAATTTGGTTTAGAAAGCAAGAATAATAAGACTTGTTACGAAATTGATAAAATTTGAAATAATTTGTAGAATTATCTATGAAATTCGGTTTAATAATATGTAAATAAGTCATGTTGTGGAGTGTGATGTAATACTAGCATATCGTATGTGATATCATGGTCCAATGATAATCGTAATGTGTATAACGGCGGTTATGTAATATGATGTTGCATTAGTTACACAATTGCTTTCGTGCAATTAACTATATACCAAAATTATTATTTATTTATTTATTTATCCTTATTATTATTATTATTATTATTATTATTATTATTATTATTATTATTGCTCTATCACAGATATTGAACACTCTTCTAATAATACTGTATATATTGGTCTACTACTGTCTTATCAAGTAAGATAGTGTTAACCACATACTGTGGTAATATATATATATATATATATATATATAATATATATATATAGAGAGAGAGAGAGAGAGAGAGAGAGGGGAGAGAAAGAGAGAGAGAGAGAGAGGGGGGGGTAAATCACCAGGTTAGTTGTTATTAGGAATTATTCTAGGCTGGGCCTTTTTTAACGATGGAATGTTCGAGAGCTCAATGTGTCATAATTCAGAGCAATATATAGCAAAGAAAGATATCAGTCATATTAGCAGTTTTAGATCTATTTCCACCCATATAAAATGGGCATCTTCAGACTGCAACTTTACTGAAATGAAATTGAAGATCTTATTGATTTTTTATATATTTTTTCTTTAGTGATTTCTGAACCTTCTAACTTCAGTTTTTATCATCATCCAAGGATGTTCACTTGTTTATATTGATATTCCTCGGGAACTTCAATTGCATTTTACTAAAATTACTGTCTCAATATGTCCATTTTATATGGATGGAAATAGATCTATAACTGCTAATAC
This sequence comes from Doryteuthis pealeii, assembly GCA_023376005.1. NCBI lineage: Eukaryota > Metazoa > Mollusca > Cephalopoda > Myopsida > Loliginidae > Doryteuthis > Doryteuthis pealeii. The sequence continues at coordinate 91,826,146 of CM042144.1, forward strand.
GACTGATATTTAATCCTTTTTCTTTAGCACACACACACACACACACACACACACACAAAAGAAATCAGAAGGAGAAGACACAATTAAAAATGGAAGGTAATCGAAAAAATGACAAAAAAAATAAAAAATAAATACTTGGGTGAGTCAAAAGTTTGCAATATTTGTTACGTGCTTTTCTCCGGTGCGTATATGGCAAGACCAGAGCAGCTGAAATCATTTTAGTTGGGGTGACGCGTTGTGCATTAGTTTATTCTGTGTTGGATTTAATAGTCGCACTGATGACTATTCCAATTTGGGAACTTATTCTTTATGCGCTCGTACAAGGCCATTACGCCACAGCAGCAGCCCCAAAATATTTGTTGTTCAAAATGTGAATGCGCAGTTGATCAGAATAAAATAAACAAAGGGTTAAAGAAATTTCGCTCGGATTACAATAACCTTGATGATTAGGCAATGTTAAGTATGCCTAAAAACGTGAATTCCGAGGACATGCTCCAAGCCATAGAGGCACATCCAGTGATTAGTATTTGGAGAATATCAGGTGAACTTGACATCACACACTTCCCTGTGATTTATCACCTTTATTGCCTCGGTGAAAAAATCTGGAGCTGCCGAATTGTGCTGCATGTTACTAAAATATTGCAGAACATTTGACTCGTCCTAGAAAATGAGAAAGAAAAGAAAAGCAAAGAAAACTTGAAAAGTTTTATCAGTTAGAAAACAACAAGAATAAATGAATATAAATGAATAAATATAAATGAATAAATACCTGTAAAGTTCAAAAGGATTAATAAAGATATTCTTATTACCCCCACTAAATACACAAAAAAACCCTAGGATCTCCGGAACATGTACAAGACGAACACAGCAAAAGAATAATGAGAGACAAATAGAGTTCCGAACAAAGACTGATTCAGATGGTAATCATATTTAATCCTCTATTAAATAGAGAAAAAACAGAAAAGAAAAAACAAACGGAAAAAGAAAAGAGATAAGCAATGATATAAACTCGGGGTGGCCTTGTTTGGATAATATTATATTTCAAAATTCTACCAGGTTATTGTCCTCGGCTAAAAATGGGATGTTTGAGTGTGTCCAGGATTTCAAGATGTGTGTCCAAGCATCGAGCTTTAAGATTAGTTGTGTGAGATCTTCGACACGAACTGACAATAAATATAAGAAAAAAATATTGCATCTATTCTCGGCTGTAATAGGAAACAAACTAAACTAGGAAGAGAGAATACAATAAAAAATGATTGTCCACATTAAAAAGAAAGATTTTGAGTTGCTTAGGCTATTATTTAATAATAATAATAATAATAATAATAATAATAATAATAATAATAATATAATAATACATAGAGGAATACATAGAGGAATGCGTAGAAACCACAATCCAACAACTTGAAGATTACACAAGGAAAAGCAAAGACAAACTAATTATGGCGGCCAACAATAGTAGAAACGGCAGATGGACAAACAGAAAAACAACAAAGACTAGAAAACAAAAATGGGAAGAAAAACAATTATACGGACGCTTCAAACGACAAATAGAAGAGGTTGCACATCAAAAGACTTGGACATGGTTAAGAAAGGGAAACCTCAAAAGAGAAACAGAATCACTTATAATTGCTGCACAAAATAATGCCATAAGGACAAACTACATCAAAGCGAAAATTGATAAGACCCAACAGAATAGTAAATGTAGACTTTGCGGTAATAGAGATGAGACTGTTAACCATATACTCTGCGAATGTAGCAAACTAGCACAACGAGAATACAAAACTAGACACGACTGGGTTGGGAAGGTGATCCACTGGGAATTACGCAAAAAATTAAATTTTGACCACACAACAAAATGGTATATGCATAAACCAGAATCTGTTCTTGAGAACGAAACGCACAAAATTCTCTGGGACTTTGAGATAAAAACGGATCACCTTATCCCAGCAAGAAGACCAGACCTAGATAAACAAAAAAGAAAGAACTTGTCAACTGGTGGATTTTGCAGTGCCAGCAGATCACAGGGTGAAGTTAAAGGAAAATGAAAAAATAGACAAATATCTGGACCTTGCCAGTGAACTGAAAAAGTTATGGAATATGAAAGTGAAAGTGATACCAATTGTGGTTGGTGCACTGGAACAGTCCCAAAAGGATTAGAAAAGGGTTTGGAAAGTTTGGAAATCAGAGGAAGGATTGAAACCATTCAGAACACTGCACTGCTGCAATCTGCCAGAATACTCAGAAGAGTCCTGGAGACCTGAAGAGACTTGCTGTCACTCAGACTCCAGTGAAAGACCATCAGCTAACACTGATGTGAAAACTCAAAAGGAGTAAATAATAATAATAATAATTCCTGTCAAATTTACAACTTAATAAAGTGTGCATTCTATTTTTGCGCTCACAACAATCAATAACATTTCTAACTTAGATACTAATTATATCATAATTATCCTAATTTATTCATTTATTTGCAGTTAATTAAATTGATGAATTTTCTGAATAGAATGTATTTGACATCCAAACTGAACTTGAATACGTGTTTTATCTATCATATTTTATTTGTTAAAATATGTCTATCGTTATCATTTTTTAAAGATTAAAACATAAATTTAATGCTAAGCTCTACCAGGATCTATTTTCCGTCTATGCAATTATAAATGCCGATTTTCCGATGATTTATTACATTTATAATCAAAACTTCACTTTAGAGCCATTTCATTTATTTAAATTTATTTTCCTAGTTAATGAATGATTTCCAAAGTAGTAAGGTCATTTTCCCAAAAAGAACAAATTACAGAAGAAATAAAATTTCCGATGAAATTAAGATTGTTTACGTTACTAAATCTTGACAAAAATGTTAATGAAACCCGTTGATTTTTTTTGTTTTTTTTCTATACGATAAGTTTCTTTTCCGAAACATATTGGTGTTGAGACATAATAATTTTAAAAAGTAACCAATCGCAATATTATTTTTCTACATTTTAATGTAATCTTATTATGGTAAGCTCTTTATGTGTCTTTCTTAATATATTCGTTGAATAATCAATTTCTTTTCCGTATTTAGTCAATATGGATGATATAAAAAAATTTCCAAAGATGAAAAAGCACTAGAAACCCTTCTACAAACCATAAGAATATACAGCCAGGATATAGGAATGAAATTCGGCATCGACAAGTGCGCCATGATCGTTAAAAAAAAGGAAAAAAGAAATAACGGAGGAATAGAATTACCGAATCAGAAAGAAATAAAACACTTGAAGAAAAGGAAAATTACAAATACTTGGGACAACTGGTAGCGAATATCATCAAACAAAGAGAGATGAAATAAAAAGTGAGAAAAGTGTATATCAGAAGGACAAGAAAACGTCTAGAAACTAAACTCTGCAGCAAGATTTTCATCAAGGGAATAAACACCTGAGCTGTCCCCGTAGTAAGATATCCTAGACCATTCTTAAAATAGACAAGAAAGGTGCTCCGACATATAGACCAAAAGACAAGAGAACTTATGACAATGCACAATCCGATAAACGGCAAAGACAGACTATGTATCAAGGAAAGAAGAGGAAGAGGTTTCGCCAGCATTGATGACTGTGTCGGTGGGACCATTCGAGCACTCGGAAAATACACTAAAAAGAACATGAAAGATTATAACATAAAACAAGATTAACATGAAACAAGATTAGCATAAAACAAGATTAATCATTTAATAAGCTTGATTTAATACAATGCCAGAAGCAATGGGCACACATTGAGACTCGAACTCACGAGCTATGATTAGTTAGCCTAGCTCGTTTACCATTACATAACGTGAGGTGCCCTAGCATAAGTTTAACTAGCACATCAGGTGACTTTCATATATTCTAATAATTTGATATATTTTAATATATCATGATTATTGTAATATATATTAATTTTAAAATATATTCTAATAAATATTTTATAACTTAACAATATTTGATAATATATTTAGTTAATTATGGTGGATGCATGTGGCATACATTTTATTAATACGCACACACACGTACACACAAAGGGCGTTAGGGTTAGTGTAATGGTTAATGATCCAGGCTTGTAGATCATTTATGGTACTCCATACTTCTTGCTTTGTGCTAAACCCCACTAGAATTTGGTAAATGACACCATCTACACACACAATAAAACACCCTATCATTCAGAACATTAAATGACACTTTTTTTCCTGAAAAATCTCATATAATCCTCTCAGAAATATATTGTCACATTAATTTTTCAATAGACGATATTCCTTACGAAAGAAAACATCTCTCGCTTTAATTATTACATTCTGCAACTCCCTACTGTAAAAAAGAAGAACAAATATATTTCTGAGACTGACAAGTATATTTAAAAACACTTTTTACAGACATTTATTGTTGTGAACAGAATATTGTAGCCTCATCCAAGCAAGACGAGCACCCTAAGAATAAGATATGCAAGTTTAAAACTCGTCAAAGGTTACTTTCGAACTATGTTGCTTCTATCGGACATTTATTGAAAATTTGAAAGCACTTTGTTGGCTTAAAATGTTCACGTAGTATGAACAAAGATCCACTTTAATGGAAATCATTTCCCACCTCTACTATCAAATACAATAATAATTATGACTCATTGGAATTTATTTTCGTAATTTACAGATCTAAAATTTAATCGCAGCTATATTTATGATTGTTATGTTTCTGACCGCCATCCTTGGTCAGTTGAAAAGGACTTAAAGTAAGTAAGTCCTGAGCAATAGAATCCTTTGGTAAGTGAATAAGTCCTGAGTTATGGAATCCTACGTAGTGTCTAAGGTACAGTGATATAATCCTATGTTCCGTCGTCCACGAAGGTTCAAGTAGTTATGAGTAGGTATGACCAGAACAGCCGGTATAAATAACAATATCAGCAGCAGACTACTGCCAGTGATTGGCCAAGAATATGGTCACATGATTATCGCCGAGTCTATAAATAAGGGTAGGCATCTAGCACACACCTTATATCAAGAAAAGTCACCAATGATATGTATGGTGATATATACACAAATGAAAACTATCTATTTTTCTAAACAATATTTCTCCATCCTGTCAGTGGGTCTGACAATACGCTTACTGTATTTCCGGTAATAGGTTAAGAACCCCCGCCAAGGGTGTGCTGGGTATGATATTAAACTGCATCTAATGATAAGGCTCTATTTCTGGGGAGTGCGGTACCCCTTTATTGTCGTTACTTCCAGGTTCCCTGTAATCTCTGTTAGAGTTCCATCTATGGTTCAAATAAATCCTTTAAAAAATATTCATATTCTATAGAAATGTGTGCCTCAAGAAACGACTACATAAATGTCAATATGAACGTAGAATGAACGCGGTTCCCGGTCGAACATGATTTTAAAATCAATTAACCAGTCAACAAAATTGTACAATATTATGTTATAAACATAATTGTTAAAAGAAAATAAAAGCCTATTGAAGAGAAATGAGATTTACCAATTGTATTTTTATATTATCTTGTAATTTTTGTATGAATAAATCCCAGAGTTTTGTAGGAAATATTTTAAAATTAAGTAGGATTTATCAATTTGAACATTTTCCCATGTTATGTACTTATTTTACGTCTCTAGTTTGAAGATCTACATGTAAATATTATTCTAATGATGATTTGTGACTAATTATTTTTTAAGACAAAAAGTTCGTCATATTTACAGTAGGGGCCGGGTTAGCTCAGCCGGTAAAGCGTTCGGCTAGAAACCACAAGGTTCCTAGTTCGATACCGGTCCTCGCCCACTCAGCGTATGAGTAGCACAGGGATCTGTGCGGTAAAGTAAGGAGCTGATGGTAGGTGTGGCGCTCCACCTCAGATGCTAAAAAACAATCTCCTGGTCTAGCGCTATTGAAAAGGGGATAGACTCCCTCGCTGATAGGCTGATACCGACTTTAGGCCGCCCCGTCGACTTTACTTTACTTACTTACGTCTTACAGCAATATGGTTTCCTGATGGTTATTGTTTATTATTAGAAACCCCATCCTAGATAAGAGATTACACTAACTAATGAGAAAAATATATTTTTGCATTAAAAGCTTCCACTGTGTCTAATAACTATGTATATAGAATTTGGTAACTCTACATCAAACCCTTAGGTCAACTTACGAATTATTAATATATGTAAGTGCGTGTGTGTATGTGTGTGCATGTGTACACATGTGTGTGATGTTTGTGTCTGCAAACGAACAAATTAATATCCCTCAATATACTTCTTATTCCAAGATCGAATGAATATAATGTACATACGATTGAATTAAAAATTGTCGTTTTCATCTATTTCAATTTTAAAATAAATTAAATGTCTGCACAGCAGAATCATTGGCAAAATGATTGAGCATTTAAGAATTACTACTGCTTTAAGGAAATAAAGGAAATTAAAACTTTGATCCAGAAGCAGAATACATTTCTTTTCATCATCATTCAATTGTGTTTTTGAACTGCATTTCTTTTACTAGATAGTGAAAAGAAAGAGAAAAAAAAGGAAGTGAAAAAGAAAAAGAGAGAATGGAAAAAAAGAAACGAGACTAAACAAAAAAAGGATTAAATTTATGAGAGAGAGAGAGAGAGAGAGAGAGAGAGAGAGAGAGAGAGAGAGAGAGAGAGAGAGAGAGGGGGGAATATATGGATGGAAAGAGTATGTAAGGGGCATATAATTAATAAAAATGAAAAAAAGAAAACTGAGAATGAAGTAAGGCAAAAGAAAGAGCATTTATGAAGAAAGAGAGAAAAGAAAGATTTTTTAAAAGTTGCATGAAGGAAAAAGACAAACAAAATAGAAAAAGTACAAAACAAAGATATAAAAAAAACTACAAGGAAAGAAAGAAAAAGAAAGAAGGAAATAAGGAAAGAAAGAAAGAAAGAAATCAAAGGGACCGCAAAAACTACGAAATAAATCGAGATAAAAGCCAGACAAAACAAAGAGAGAAAAACTTTAATGAAGGAAGAAAGAAAAAAGAAAGATCTCCAAACTTGCACGAGGGAAACATACAAATGAGGTAGATAAAATTAAGGAAGAAAAAGAAAAGTAAAAGAAAAAATAAAAGAAAGAAGGAAGAAAAAACTCAAAACAGCATGTCAAGAAAAAGAAGAGAGTTTAAAAATGTCTAGAAGATAGAGTGAAAGTATATATATATATATATATATATATATATATATATATATATATATGAAAAATAAACAAACAAACAATGTGTTTGATATGGCTTTTTTTGTCGACAATTTTTGGGAAAATATGAGCTTAATTGAAGTCGTACCTAATTTTGAAAATTAATTATTTAATAATTGATGAATTAGGAGGGCATACCTATTCAAATGTAAGGCTAAACAAATCGAGAAAAATCAATCTCTGTATGTACATTTCACCCTATTAGGCCTCATCAGCAGAGCTATATATATATATATATATATATATATATATATATATATATATATATATATAAAGGTTGAAAGGATAAATAAAATAAAATCCAATATTAATAATTTTCAAGCAGATCTACTTGACCCATTCATGGGATATTAACAGGTACCTCTACTCTGAGTTAGTGTAGACGTGTCAATGAAGGATTACTCTACATTCCACAGAGTTCCAGATCCGAAGTGTCACCCCGGATGCAGTTTAATGTCGAACTCAGGATACCACTTTACGGAGAGTGTTTTACCTCTCTGCTTTTGAAATGTAGACCATTATTGTGAGTTTCATCCTATTTTCACTGGATGCCCAATGTATACGATCCTGAGCTAAATGTCTATATTGGCATTTAGTGATTTTATCTCATTTATGCTATGCTGCTATATCTGCTTGCAGACGCACACATCCGGATGAAGTTTAATGTCATACGCCATATTTGGAGGGGCATTACCACGCTGCAGATGATGCAATCGGAGGAATTCATACTCCATCGTATGGCTAAATGTGTATGAAATGATATAACTGTTTCTTTTCTTTTATACGTTAGGGCATTTTAATGGCATTGCTTTAGAAATTCCCTAACAATAAGCAATTTCTGCTATGTAATCGAAATCATTATAACATATTTTTCATTACAATTATGTAATTTAGGTTATTATAATGGTGGCCAATAAATAACGAATCTAGTAGGAAAACACCCGGGAGAAGAAAGACATATAAGATAGTGAGGTTTGCTGTTAAGATAAGGGTTGAACAGTCAAGGTCGTTGTGGAATAGATTGGAAATTACTCTTTCTATCATTTTTAACGATATTGCTAATTCTGACCCAAATTATTACTATTATTCGAATGATACAACAACTTCTCTTCTTCTTCTTCTTCTTCTTCTTCTTCTTCTTCTTCTTCTTCTTCTTCTTCTTCTTCTTTATTTATTTATTTATTTATCCTTTTTGTTTAGATCACTTAGCCCTTTATTTTTTCATACATCATTTTCTTTTTTCCTTCCATCTCTTTTATTATTTGTTGTTTTAAGAATAAATCTTTGATTTCTTTTAGTTCTTCTCACTTTTTTTATAAAATTGGCCTTTATTTTTTCATTCTAATTTGCTTTCTTTTTCTTTTGCCTTTCTCTCGTTCTTTCTGTTGAATTTACTTCTAAACTTAGTTTTACATTATTTCCCGACATTCGTTTTCCTATCACACGGCCTACACATATGTACACACGCACACACATACACACGGTCGTACGCACACACATACTCACACAAACACCCCCACACACTTATATATATAATAATAATAATAATATTGATAATATAGTAGGCTAGATTAATATATACATATATAATATTTCACACCATTTTTAACAGGTTATTTTTAACAGATATCTGAGTGACAGCAAGTTTCCTCGGGTTCCCAGGACTTTTCTAAGTATTCTAGCTGATCCTACAAGTTTAGTAGTCATCTAGATTATCTCGATTATTCTTCTGATCTCCAATCCCTTTTTCTTTTTCCAGGCCTTTTGAAACCGTTCAATGGACACCAACTAAAATTGGTATCACCGTCACCTTATGTTCCCCAACTTTTTCAACTCGCTGGCAAGATTCAAATATTTGTTTATAATTTTTTCTTTTATGATTATTCATGTTCCGCTTCAGCTGCAAAATTCACTAGATGAAAAGTTATTTTCTTCTTGTTAATTAACACTTATTCTTCTGGTGTTGTATAATTACATGGGTACATCTGTTAATTATGCCCTGTTAGTATAAAGATTTTATTTGAATTCAGACCTAACCTTTAACAACTGTTACAAGGATTTTGATTGAAGTCTTTTAACCTTATTTTGACCTCTCTTCCTGATTTGCCAGGCAAGCGTGAGAGAGTATAGTTAGATAAAGCTAGCCGTTGAAAAATGAAGCGCAATATTGGTTCTCACCCAAGTACGGTTGAGGGTCCGAATCCAAGAGCTTCATAAACTGTGAATTCACGAAGGAAATGTTTTGTGTTATCAATAAAAACCAACCAACAACGCAAGACATCTCAACCAGAGTCTTAAGAAGTTATACAGAGCAGATGTTAAGGAGAAGTTAAGAAGACAGGATTGACTGATGGGTATTCAGCCCAAACTAAGAAGAAGCTACAGAAAAGATAAGTACACTTCAAGATCAAAATGTATATAGCCACAGGTATACATGGGTATACGTATGTAAGTAAAAAAAGGCGTCGGAGCGGCCTAAAGTCGGTATCAGCCAGTCAGCGATGGAGTCTATCCCCTTTTCACTAGCGCTAGACAAAGGAGATTGTTTTGGCGTCTGAGGTGGAGCGCCACAACTACTATCATCTCCTTACTTTACCGCACAGATCCCTGTGATACTCATACGCTGAGTTGGCGAGGGCCGGTATCGAACTAGGAACCTTTTGGTTTCTAGCCGAACGCTCTACCGACTGAGCTATCCCAGCCCCTGTAAGTATGGATATACAACACTGGCTGGGATTTTATAATGGGTTTGTACCTCAAAATCTCAGAGATATTTAAGCCATTTTCTAGGAAATATTCTAGGTTGTGCATATCGTGCATTGGACACTTTCCCCACCCAGTCATGCCTACTCTTGTATTTCTTTTGTGTCGGTTTTCTGTATTCGCTCATTATGGGATTAATTGTTTCATATCTGCAAAGAAGAAGCACTTACTATTCTTCTGCGTATTAAATAAATACGCTTTTCGACACCATTCAAGCATGAAAGTACTAATTTACATTAGTATTATGGTGCCCAAGAAGTAACAAGAGTAGCAGGAATTCAAAAAGCCTTTGCCCAACAGTGGAATCAGAATGGCTGCTGTCGCTGTTGCAGATGATAAAGATGATGCCCATTCCCATTATCATTATTTCTATTCTTATTAATAACATCGTTAAATCTCTTCCGAAATATTATTATTATTATTATTATTATTATTATTATTATTATTATTATTATTGCCGCTAATGCTTTGCCTCCCTATTCGAGCATTAAAACCTGAAAAAGAGAGACGTTGAAGAAAAAGAAGACTTTTTTTTTAAATACAAAAGGAAACATTCATCACGTAATAGTGAGAATGGAAACGAGAGCGAGAATAAAAGCGAGAAACTGCGAGATGTAGATTTGCAAAGAAAAGCAGGCGAACGATTTTGCCAAGCAATGGAAAAGCAATCAGCGACCAATTACAGGTTTTTCCCGCCGAGTTAGTCAGCCGGCCACTTCAATTGGTTGGCGGCCAGCCTGTGGCCATCTTGTATGCTCGTCACCCTGACCCGTCCTGACACATGCGAATCTCCTCAGTATGTTAGGCAGCCGTTTTAATAGCCACTCCAATATATCCCATAATAAACTACCTTTTATCAGCTGAATGTCAAAGGATTCTGAATTAGCTAGAAATTGAGTGAGAGAATATAAAAAGAGAAGGCAGTATTTAAATATGGCTGAAGGCAAATGTGCTCGTACAACCGCTTCCATTACGAACGCAGCTTTTTCTATTTCTCCTTCGTTGTCGCCGTCACCTACTTTATTTTCTACCATTTTACCTTAAGGTAAAGGACGCAATTAAAACCAACGGTGCGCAACATCGCAGCCGTCTTTTTCTCCTTTCGCTTGCTTCTTCGTGCGAAGCTACAACGTTGCAAACCCGGGAGCGAGATAAATATATCTTGCCAATTTCAAACTGCACCTTATCTTTTCGCATTACCCCCCCCTCCACCATCAACATCGACTCTGGCTAACCTTTCATGAGATCGACATCATCGCCTCTGCTCTCAATACCACTTATCTCTCTGTTCATCTACGATAAGTTGTCGTATGTCCTTTTTATCACCTTCTTCATTAACGGTTCTCTTTTTGTCTTCTTTTTCGTAATCATTTTTTCTTCTTCATCTTCTTAGTTTTCCTCTTCTGTTTTTCTCCTTTCAATTTTCTTCTTTTTTTTTTCTTTGACTTAAACATTCTTATTTCTTTTCTTTACAATTTTCCGGCGTTTTTTATTAATTTATTTACATCCTTTTTATCACAGCATTCTTTCTAGGGTGTCCAGAAAATGTAGCAGAAAAAAAAGGAAAGGTTGCAAATTAACTTATTCTCTGCACATATTTTTCCTCGAACGAATATTTTCATACTTTTTTTTTTTTTTTTTTTACCGCCGTTCTGGATCTTTTTGCGGTTTTCATGTCTTTTGTTCTAGAGTTTCCGTTCATCATTTCCTACACTTCTTGTAATTTGTTTTTGTTTTACACCCGCAAGGCGTGCTTGTAAATTTAATTCCCCCTTTTTTTCTTCTTCTTTTAGAACTCTAGGGTGCAGTTATTTCCATTTAACTCCTTTTGTAATTATGGATAATACATTCGTATTAGATTGGAATCTCTGCCGTCTGTTTATCAATCAGTTAAAGCTATCACGGACCAAAACAGGGAAACAAAAAGAAAATTAATTCGCTAGCGATAAGTGTTTCCGTCTGGTCCGGAAATATGCCACCGAAAATGGTATGAGAAAATGTCAGAACTAATTCAAAAATATTGATATGAAGTCGAGGATTTTGCGCGGGGCATACACGGAAGAACTGAACATTTTTTAAAGATCAATCTTAAATGCTTAACAAATAAGTCTTCTCACTCCATATTTGCTCTCACAAAAGCTCACATCTGCTTTAATTTTAGCGTTTCAAATATATTTATTCCTTTATTATATTCTTGAAATGGTGATAGTCAAACTTGAGATTCTAACCACTTGTAACGGCAATAAAAACCAAAGACTCGCTGACAATAAAATACAGAATGTCCTCTTTAAAAATTACAATAATACCTAGAATTGTGAGATTAATTTGCTCCCAAGATAGCAGTGTTTGTACTATTCAAAAACGCGCATGTTTAAGGTTTTAAACTAATGGGCTTTAATATGCAGCAATACCTTGAATAGTGTGGTTAAATCGTCCCAAAAGTGTGTCCAGTTTTCAAAACAGCAATATTCAATATACAAAAAGAAAACCCTCAAATAGTGCTCTTAATTTAATCGCACATTGTCTCCTGTACGTTCTCTAGATCTTTTATTACGTTTTGATATACAAGAATACCTAGAATAGTGCGGTTGATTTATTCCAATATTGTATCCGTAGTCTTTTAAACAGTATTGTTCGAAGTCTTATATAAGATTTAACTGTACAAGAATATAATGAATCTTGCTGTTAAATTATTTCAGCATTGAGTCTGTGGTGTTCAATAGTGCGGTTAATTTGTTTCACAATTTCGTACGTACTATGATGTTCAAGGTCGAATCATGAACACGTTTCAATTCGTTCCATCTGAAAAAGAACAATAATAAAAAAGAAGAAATACTGTTTTAAGATCTTAATCTTCTTGACTGATACAAGTAAGCAACAAGCAGGTGTAATACATAACAAAATGGAAGAACAATTTCAACCTCCTTCTTTTAAAAAATGCAAGATTTTGTTTGCATATTCAAAAGCCTTTATTTCCTGCATAAACATTTCTTCGATCGACTTTGTGATAATCTTTTCTTTGTCTCGTTTTCTGCTTGAAACTTACCCGTGTTGACGGGGCTGAGAATACGTAAACTGTAGACCTTCTAAGGGATAAGATCTCCTGCCCACCACCACCCAAAAAGGAAATGTTCTGAGTATGACACTAAATTGCATTTGATGGCGAGGCACAAATCCTGGTAATCTGGTGAGTGTCGAGCACTTCTTCTTTGCTGTAACTGCCGGAGTTATAGTACCAGCCAGGGTATTCCTCTCCTCCAGTATTCCTCTCCTCCAGTATTCCTCTCCTCCAGACACTGAACATAACGAATGTCTTTTTAGACGATAATCCAGGTACTGACTTGTTGTGGGGATGGTACACTGTAGCAAAAATATTTGATATTACACAGAAACCGCAGCTCGATCTTGTCTCTATGTCAACCATGTTCATGTGGAGTCTGCTACATCTCCTTACAAAATTCTTATTTTATCTTATCAGATAATCTGATGTACACATTTTGCTTTAAGAATTGTTTATAAAAGAGAAAAACCGGTTATTAGAAAAATTGAATTAAACATAATGTTGTATTATTTGTTTTTAATTATATTCTGTTTTCCTTTTTTCAATAAGCAATTGTTTTGTGATATTTTTCAATAATTATTCTTGGCTGCTATAGTGTTTTTATATCAATCTTGTCCTTCGAGTGAACAGACAACCTTAGCCTCATAGGTAATCCTGCGCTAAAAATAGTTTCTAAAAATAATATAAACACAAACAAAAATGAACTATTTACATCATTAAAACATAACATCAGTTTTTTTATTAATTCGTTTTATTATTGTAAGGTTATATGTAATTTAATTTAATGTTAGCTCAGTTGGTAGAGCGTTCGGCTAGAAATCACAAGGTTTCTAGTTCGATACCGGTCCTCGCTAACTCAGCGTTATGAGTAGCACAGGGATCTGTGCGGTAAAGTAAGGAGCTGATGGTAGGTGTGGCGCTCCACCTCAGATACAAAAACAATCTCCTTGGTCTAACGCTAGTGAAAAGAGGATAGACACCCTCGCTGATTGGCTGATACCGACATTAGGCCGCCTCGATGACTTTACTTTACTTATATGTAATTTATCTTTATTATAATTCACCAAATGTCTACCTATCTGTTCATACAGCTAAGGCCCTGCTAATTTTTGTCAGACCAAACTTCCAGGAATTTTTAGTCATGCTTCGGAAACTTATAAACTTTGCTAAATTATTCAACTCATGCTGATATTTGTCTCTAACCCTTTATAGGTTACTCCATCCATCTGGCAGTAAAAAGGTGTTCTTCTTATACCCAGTGTCTGTAATCCCCTCACTAGGTAATCATTACGAGGGTTATACGGTTTTCTTCCTTCTGATATGCACTTTGGGTTCATCTGTTGCGGTCAGGTTTCATATTGAGAGGGGCTCCATATTCATATCAACAATCAGCAAACCTAAAAGAAAAATGGCTTTGAAACCTAATTTAAAGAATGTTTATGATACCTTAGTAAATCAGGGAAATAATAAAATTAATATTTATTGGAAATATTTATTTGATTTTGGGGGCTTTTAAAGATGCCTGTAATCCTTGAACAAACCCATGGCTCTATTCTATAGGACACACCTGGTGTAAACAAAATAGTAAGACGTTGTAAATAAACAATAAAAACAAATAAAACGGCCTTTAAATTCTAACAGTTATTATAAACATTAATAAAATCGCCCGTGCTTTATTTATTTATTTTTATATAAGGACCGTATTACAACCCGTATGAACTTTGGGTAATTACTGATCAACTATCAGTAGTAAAAAAATCGAGAAAAAAGTCGATCTCTGTATGTACATTTCTGCTGATGAGGCCTAATAGGCTGAAATGTACATACAGAGATCGACTTTTTCTCGATTTGTTTACGCTTTACATTTAAACCGATATGCACGCCTAATTCATTTAATTATGATTAATTAATTAACAAATTAGGTATGACTTTAATTAAGCACATAATCTCCCCCAAAATACATATATATATATGTATGTGTATGTGTGTGTGTGTGTGTGTGTGTGTGTGTGTGTGTGTTTGCTTGTAAAATATAATGAAAGAAGTAAGTATTCGATTAAAACTGAAGTTATTCATGCAGGTGTGGCTAGCCTAAAGGAAGAAGAGGTGATAAGGTCAGAATAGTTTATGGTGTGTCGATCTTTGTTCGTGTTTTCAGGTGGGATTCCATCGACTTCCGGTGATAGATTGTCACTAGTTGCCGTTTATACGACCACAGAAAAAGATCTACGATCTTTTACGGTATCCAAATAGCAATCCTTAACACTATCTATGGGGGTTTAATCACTGGCAGAGTAAAAGCTTCCTGTATATCGAATTCACAGATCGACTTTAGTACAACACTTACATTTACGTATTTTCTTGAAATGTGTTAGGATATCGTTGTTTTATAGATAGCGTCAAATGTTAGAAATCGCTTTCTCGGTATTTTTGTTTCTTCGGTTTATCTCTGCTTGTAGGTTGCTCTCTCTCTCTCTCTCTCACTCTCTCTCTCTCTCTCTCTCTCTCGCTCTCTCTCGCTCTCTCTCTCAACCTAAAGATATAATAAATGTGTTGATAGACTTATTGACTAACACACACACACACACACACACATATATATATTATATATATATATATATATATATTATATATATATAAGATAATCTAATGAGTTAGACGAACATACTAAAAGTTTCGCTTAATCCTCTTCAGGGCTAAGATCTGATCTTAGCCCTGAAGAGCATTAAGCGAAACTTTTTAGTAGGTTCGTCTGACTCATTAGATGTATCTTTATTATTTGCTCTACTTAGGTATTGAGCACTTTTTACTTATTAGCTTTAATCTCCTGGCGGTTTTGTATGATATATATATATATATATATATATATATATATATGTATATATATATATATATATATATATATATATATATATATATAATATATATGCATATAAATTGTTTTTTCTTTTGTCCAAAAATATTGTGCTAATAGTTTTTTTTGTTGGTACGATTATCTTGGTCTTTTCTTTTTTCCAAAAATTATTTTCTTCCCGGTTGATGTTTGGTAGTATATTTTTACAATCAAACTATTTGCTGGGTTTTTTCTCACCGCGAGGATTTACCAATAAGTTTGGTATATATATATATATATATATGGGTGTAAATACAGGAGCTAGAAAACTATTTTTTGTATCATTTACAAAACATCCATCGATTTCTTCATCCCATAATCAATCCTGGTACACAGTCCAGGTGATGATTTGCAACGCTTGTTGAATACGACACATAAGACAGGTTCACATAGTTTAATTTGGTTTCCATCATGAGCCTTCATATGATTTACATGACCTTCAAACAATATACATTCACACAGACACACTGCATTTCATCGACTGAATGCAAGTTAGCAAACCAGAATGATTAACTCTTCAGAAACTGCATTTGATCTGAGAATGTGTGAGATGCAAATCCTACTGTAGGATTTAAAGTCAGTTCACCCCAGTGCCGCATATCCATGTGTAATGCATTTTGAATATCCTTAAGGTCACTATTAAACCTCTTCCAAGACTTGCATTGTGAAGGATTTCCTGTCTTTATTTTCCCCCATCGAAAAGCTCTTTAGGAATCCTGTTATCCCATATTCTTACACGTATCATGTCTATCGTATAATTATAGTTTCAATGCTGTTTCATTCAGATCTTTGGAGAACAGCAATGTTTGGAGTCAATGATTGCCAACTGATCTTAAGGGTGTGTTTCAGGCATTTTGGTGGAATTTTTCGAACTATTTAACATATCTGGTATGTTGTCCAGGTTTCAGAAGAATGGAATAAAGACGTTAAGACACCGGTCCTACTTCAGTCTTGATGTTAATGTTCTTATCTGATCAAATTCTCCCTTTCCATTTACCAAATGCAATACTTGCGTTCTGAATGCGTGTAAAATCTTTAAAAGTGCATTCAGTGCATTTTGTTTTAATATATTACTTCCATGGGAAGTACTGGAATATGTCAACAAATTCCAGCCTGGTATCTTTTTCTAAAAGTACTTGAATTAGGTGTTGAACATTCTGAGATTGAATACTCTCCTTGTTGTTCTAAATCCCAAGAAAACTCCCGCCTCAAAGTATTGAAAGATGTGTGCCAAGAAAACAGCAAATTAGACTGAGACTGTTGGTGCAAAAGTTTCACCTACCTTTACCCTATTGTCCACTGAAATCTCATCGGAATTTGGGCGGTGAAACTAGCCTTCATATCCGAAATTTCGTCGTAATGTTAACATGAAATATTATGTCTTACTAATATATATATATATATATATATATATATATATATATGTCTTATATATATATGTATATATATATATATATATATATATATATATATATGTGTGTGTGTGTGTGTGTTGTGTGTTTGTGTGTGTGTGTATGTGTCTGTAGACTATATATATATATATATATATATATATATATATTATATATATATATATGTGGTGTGTGTGTGTGTGTGTGTGTGGCGCGTCTGCAGATTTTGCCTCCTGCATCCATCCAGGAACATAGTGTGGCTTCCGAACAACCAACTGCAAGAGGGGTGACGGGGAGCGGATGCCACTCTGCACCGCACTGACGGACCTATCGAAGGCATCCAACCTGGCCACCCGAAGTGTTCGCAGTCATTGCACCAGAGATTTCAGATATTGCCATTCAAAAATTGTGCCTCTCAACCACTCAGGCTGTTGCAGGAGAGAAAAAAAGTGGACTCTACGCCATCGTCTTTAGTAGATGGAAGGATGCCAAAAATATGTGTGTGTATATGTGTGGTGTGTGTGTGTGTGTGTGTGGTTGCGTGTAAGTGTGTGCTTTGGTTTGTATGTGTGTTATTAATATAGTTATATGGTTTGGTATATTAATTAATAAAGACCGAGAAATATGTGTAAAAACAGTCAAAAGCACTTGTGAATTACCAGTTTCTGACCTATGTGATCATTAGACCAAGAAGTCTTCTCTCTCTCTCTCTCTCTCTCTCTCTCTCTCTCTCTCTCTCTCTCTCTCTCTCTCTCTCTCATATATATATATATATATATATATATATATGTGTGTGCGTGTGTGTGTGTGTGTTTGTTTGTGTGCGTGTGTGTGAACATACCCTATTTGACGGCATATAGGACTCACCTTTTTCCAAAATTTCCTGAGATTGTATTTATTGAGATGTCTTGTGTATGCTTATTACTTGCCTGTACTACCAAATTGCTGTTTTCAACAATATATGCTTAAATATACTAAAAACTTTTTCCTGAATCTAACCTGCTGAAATGGGGATGCGTCTTATATGCCCGTGCGTCTTATGTGCCGTCAAATACGGTGCATACATATATATAAATATACATATAATTTGAATTTAGATATATATTTGTTTTTTGCCATGGTTTATATCTAGATATATTACACGACTTGATATCTCTCTATACTCCTTTTTCTTCCCAATAAAATAAAATTGGTTAAAGTATTCTCCTCTAATACAACCAATATGCATACAGTAATATCGTTTCAAGATTCCTATCTAATACTAATCATTTACGCACAATCTTATGGTTTCAAATATTTCAATAATAATAATTTGTAAATAATTATAGCTTCAAGTTATGGGTTATTTAATGCCAAAATTTGATAAATTTGTTAATGTTCGACAATAATCATATATTTATATTTTCATGTTTCATTGCAATCATTTTTTATCGCACTATTATTTGTCAATTATAAAAATATATTTGTACACATTTATATGATATCAAGTATTCCTATTGAATATAAATAATTTACCCACTGACATATAATTTCAATCATTCCTATTTATACTAAAAATCTATCCACAATATGTGTGTGTGTGTGTTCCTGTGTGTGCATTTGCAAGAGAATGTATATTTTGGAGTTTATGTGTATCAATAATGTATGTGTAGGAACGTGTGTATACGTTCGTGTGCGTGTGTATAGCTTTCGTTTCATGTCAAGTCTCAGCGGTAGCATCGGCCTTTGTCTTCTGTTACTGTTTTCAGTTACTTCCGCCAGGAGAAAGATTTACTCTATTTGTGAAGTATTTATATGTTTTCTCACTAGTAACTCTGATTCGTAGAAATACAAATAAAGCTATAGGTCAGAAGTAAAGGATGTTTCAAAGATTTTTTTCATGTAATTCAATTCCATAAGCCAAAGTAATTTTACGTACACTTTGATATCCGGTATACATCTTGCATTTCTCCTGTGTTTGTCTTCAGAAATGTGTTTGGATTTAAGCATGATTTAGGGCAGTTCAACAACCGGGTTCATGTGAATCCTCGTGTGCTATGTCACCTCTGGGGGAGACTCATGCAATAAATGGGATATATAAAATCCACGTTGATAAATGGATCATTATTTATTTGGTTAGTTGGTTGGTTGTCAACCGAAGTCAGTTTTTTTCCATGCAGTTATAGAGTTTCGAGTGGCTATTTCTTTTTTAGTAATTGTTTATTTTCACAACTGTATGAGTTCAAGTATTCTTCTCTATAGAATTAATATGCATACGGTTAAATGGCTTCAAGTATTCCTATATGATACTAATAAGTAAAGTAAGTAAAGTCAACGGGGCGGCCTAAAGTCGGTAGCAGCCAGTCAGCGAGGGAGTCTATCCCCTTTCAATAGCGCTAGACCAAGGAGATTGTTTTTAGCATCTAAGGTGGAGCGCCAAACCTACCATCAGCTCCTAACTTTACCGCACAGATCCTTGTGCTACTCATACGCTGAGTTGGCGAGGACCGGTATCGAACTAGGAATCTTGTGGTTTCTAGCCGAACGCTCTACGACTGAGCTAACCGGCCCCTTTCAAATATTACAAGCAATTATATGGTTTCAGGTAAACAATAATGATAATAATTTGTAAATAATTATAGTATCAAGTAACAATTATTAATACAATTTATATATACAATATACAATTTGTACACTTATATCAACCATTCCTATTTAATATCAATCATTTTTAAACAGATATATCAGACGCGTAGATTGGAGTCAACAGAGATTTTATCTCGAAAATTCAAGAATAAAATACAGGTTAACACACAACACCATTTTTACATTATTTTTTTTTACACCTGCATTATGATAGCCTTCAAAAATCAACCTCAAAACAAATATATACACAATGCTTCAAGCAAATTATAAAATTCTCTTAATTTTTTTTAATTTTCACCTCAACTCCCTTTTTATCTTGAAAATGTCCTAATTTAAAAAAAAATAATTTGGGTTCCGTTGAGATATTTTGGCCAAAGTCCTTAAATAGCTATTTTATCTTATTTTTTGACGGCTTCCTCAACAGATTTTTCTACATTTTTACTCAAAATAATTGTAATTCATCAAATGTTTATTATGAATGATTAACAATTTCAAGATTTGGTATTTTAGAACACATACTACAGATTTAACTTACTAAAGTCTGTTCTTTTCCTTTGCTTCGGTTAGATTTAACATTAATCATGTTTTACCTTAGAGCACTGTCTATTACTTTTTGCGAAATACAAATTAACTATAATATTATTAACGATTTGCGTTATATAATGCCGGTTTAGCTTAGTTACTGGAAATCTGCCTAGCAATAACCAGATTCCGGGTTCGCTACCAGTCCTCGTTAGCTCATCGTAGGAGTGGCAAATTTGGGATCTGTGCGGTAAAGTGAAGAGATGATAGTAGGTGTGTCGTGTCACAAAAACAATCTAGCTGGTCTAACGCTAGTGAAAAGTAGATAGACTCCCTTGCTGTCCGGCTGATATCGACAATGGACTACCCTGCCAACTTTACTTACTTACATATTACGTAATATAATACATACCTATTATATTTTACCTGTTATCTAATACCTTTCATCTTCTTCCTTTTATTTTTTTTATGTATCCATCCAATGTGGATGACTGAGCCAGAAACAAAAAGATGTTAAAAAAATCACCAGAAGAAATGAGCCGCTTTATATGTTATATTGCTATAATTATTATTATTATTATTATTATTATTATTATTATTATTATTATTATTATTTACTCCTTTTGAGTTTTCACATCAGCATTAGCTGATGGTCTTTCACTGGCGTCTGAGTGACAGCAAGTCTCCTCAGGTCTCCAGGTTCTGAATGGTTTCAATCCTTCCTCTGATTTCCAAACTTTCCAAACCCTTTTCCAATCCTTTTGGGACCGTTCCAAGTGCACCAACTACAATTGGTATAACTTTCACTTTCATATTCCATAATTTTTTTCAGTTCTCTGGTAAAGTCCAGATATTTGTTCATTTTTTCATTTTCCTTTAGCTTCACCATGTGATCTGCTGGAACTGCAAAATCCACCAGTTGACAAGTTCTTTCTTTTTTGTTTATCAACACTGGGTCTGGTCTTCTTGCTGGGATAAGGTGATCCGTTTTTATTTCAAAGTCCCAGAGAATTTTATGTGTTTCGTTCTCAAGAACAGATTCTGGTTTATGCATATACCATTTTGTTGTGAGGTCAAAATTTAATTTTTTGCATAATTCCCAGTGGATCACCTTCCCAACACAGTCGTGTCTAGTTTTGTACTCCCGTTGTGCTAGTTTGCTACATTCGCAGAGTACATGGTTTACAGTCTCATCTCTATTACCACAGAATCTACATTTACTATTTTGTTGGGTCTTATCAATTTTCGATTTGATATAGTTTCTCCTTATGACATTATTTTGTGCAGCAATTATTATTATTATTATTATTATTATTATTATTATTATTATTATTATTTGAGTTTTCACATCAGTGTTAGCTGATGGTCTTTCACTGGAGTCTGAGTGACAGCAAGTCTCCTCAGGTCTCCAGGACTCTTCTGAGTATTCTGGCAGATTGCAGCAGTGCAGTGTTCTGAATGGTTTCAATCCTTCCTCTGATATCCAAACTTTCCAAACCCTTTTCTAATGCTTTTGGGACTGTTCCAAGTGCACCAACTACAATTGGTATAACTTTCACTTTCATATTCCATAACTTTTTCAGTTCTCTGGCAAGGTCCTGATATTTGTCAATTTTTTCATTATTGTTATTATTATTATTATTATTTTGTTCTTTGTTATCTGAAATCTAGTATAGATACACACATTTTTATTACGCTTTAAGTGTAGTCGTTACAAATCCCAATGAATAAAAGTGCCTTTTTTTAACAAAACACGAAAAGCAAATTCATTGTAGCCAATTAAAAGTCCTGAATGACTTGTGCATATTTTGGAGTTTCCGCCAAAAACGATTTGATTGGTGATTAAGGCGAAAATAAAGATCTTGAGATTGTCAGAAGATGTTTGCAGTACACTCCAAAATATAATTTGTCGTGAATGTTGACGGTCACGTGATGAAATAACTGGCCTTTTAAACGACAAGACACTTAGTGGCGTGTTTGTTATTGGTAGATCGAGGTAAATAAGAACAGTATGATTCATACAAGTACTTATTTGTTAGTTTTAAGTCAGTCATTACTATAAGCCTTGGTTTTCTTGTTTAATTTATTTCCAGTGTCAAGAATTCAGGACAATGAAAACACATGCACACACACGCATACACACACACACACACACACACACACACACACACACACACACACACACACACCACACCCATATATATATTTATGTATATAAACTATAATACATTATTCAAATTAATGGTATGATTTTTTCTAAACCATATTGATGATATTATTGGGCAATAACATAGTCCTGATGAAATAATCTGGTAATTGGCAGTTTAAAAACAAATATTTATGTATTATTTGTTTAGTTACTGCTAAATAAAAAAATATGTGGACATCCTTTAAGTGTTCTAATTCCATAATTTATGAGAGGGGTGATATATATATATATATATATATATATATATATATATATATATATATATATATATATATATATATATATATATATATATATCAGGGTGTAAAATAATGAATTTGACGAGCTGTGTTTGGATCCTGAACGAAAGTGTTCATGTTCAACTTCGCACTATACGGTAAGTATAATTTTCTCCCGTTGAAACCAGAACTACACACATATATATATATATAATATATATAATATATATATATATATATATATTATATATAATATAAGGGTTAGGCAGTTCATCTATACATATGAACCATTAGACTACCTATCAGGTTTTGAATTGAGTTTTTCCTTCTTACAGACGAGTTCATCTCCCAAAAGTAAAATGTCCCGTGTCCCTTAGTATTTTAATAATTGCTGAAATACACAGCCTTTATCTATATACAATATATATATATATATTATATATATATATATATATATATATATATATATATATATATTATATATATATAAAATGTAGTTCCGGTTTCAACGGGAGAAAATTCTAGATTTTATAAAAATGAAGGTCCGCAAAATGAATCATGTTTTCAGGAAAAAAAAATTATTTTTATCTTACATATGCAACACGTGTTTCAGATCTTCTGGTATCTTCTTCAGGCTTTGATCAATAATATCAACTTCGTGCTATACGGAAAGGCAATCTGTATATAGATAAAGGCTGTGTATTTCAGCAATTATTGATCAAAGCCTGAAGAAGATACCAGAAGATCTGAAACACGTGTTGCATATGTAAGATAAAAAGAATTAATTTTTTTCTGAAAACATAATACATTTTGCGGACCTTCTTTTTTATTATATATATAATATATATATATATATATATATATATATATATATATATATATATATATGTAAATTGAAAATGGAAGTGAATCGGACGGTATGTGGAAAAGAGAAATAGAAAGTAATGGATAAAATAGGATTATTTTAATTAATTTAAGTTACACGTATATATAACTTTAAAAAGAATAAAGAGAAACTTATTAAACCGTCATTTGGCAATGATAAATTTATTTCAACCAGATAGTGTTTACAAAAGATTGAGAAAATTAAATAGAAAAAAATATTCCCAAGGAAAATTCTTTCTCAGGTTTTGAATTTAAAGTTTTCCCTTCTTCTAGACGGCTTCATATCATAAGTTTGTCTTTCTTTGAAAGTTAAATATTGCCCTCTATATGATTAATTCATTATCTATTATACATATTTATTATATTCACAGGGATTTATTTATAAAAGATCCTTGTATGAATCTATAAATTCGTACCTACATAGCATACAGTATGGATGTACAGTGAGATTTTGATGATCCTAAATAGAAAAATCCCTTACTTACCAGTCACTTGAGAGATAAAAATTATTTTTTTTTTAAATTCTGAAAACATAATACATTTTGCGGACCTTGTTTTTTTTATAAAATATTGAATTTTCTCCCGTTGGAACCAGAACAACATTTATATATATATATATATATATATATATATATATATATATATATATATATATATATATATATACCCTTCTTTTAAAAATAGACTCTCCAAATTTGATAAAAACATAGATAAAAGAACTAAAAAATGAACTAAAAACCAAATTACGTAACCCCATGATGACGACTGGCGAAACAGTCGAAAGTGCTCGGGATATAGTATGGGAAATATCATAAATCAACTGGATCCAAACTCAAAAAAGATCGCCAGAAGACTGGAAAAGATATTAATACAAAAAATGAAGAAGGAATACTCCGTATTGTTTAATAACACATGCCTTGAGATATATATATATATATATATATATATATATTATATATATATATATATATATATATATATAGTGCGTGTGTATATGTGTGTGTGAGCGTGTGTGTGTGTGTGTGTGTGTGTGTGTGTGTGTGATAATATGACAACATTACTGTGTTTTGCTTAACCAATTTTAGTGCGATGATAGAATGCCATGTTGAAATGCTTCACCCAAAAATCATTTCCAAATGAAAAAATTAGAAAAGAAAAATGAAAAGATTCTTAACGTTCTGTTATCATTCCTAGCGTTCCATTTCAAAATATAGTAATATAATTTGTGTTCGATTTTTTCAGAAAGTATAACATTTTTACTATGAATGTATAAACATTGTTTTAACACTGTAATAATAATTATGAATTTTCTTTAAATAACGTTCATGTATGTAGTTTATTTTTTAAATAGTTGTTGTTGTTTGCAATCAAAATGTAATTTAGAAAATATTTTGATTAGAAATCGTGAATAAAATATTGAATGTAATTGTGATTATCAATAATTAATAAAAACTAATTTGAATAAATTTAAATATTTAGAACTCATTTACTCATTTAACTCATTATCAATAATTAATAAAAACTAATTTGAATAAATTTAAATATTTTAGAACTCATTTAACTCATTGACTTAAATGGTTTATAATTATAAATGATGCTAACTTCATAAGTTTTTTTGTTATTTATTATGTATATTAACTTATATTTTAGAATCTTAAAAGTTAAACATATTTTAAAATCTTGGATGTATTCATTAATTTGATTTTTGATCGATCTCGATATCTCATCTATATATTGTTTTTTTTATCACAACCATTACACCAGCCTCAGATTTAATATATTTATTTTTCTTAATATTTTTAAGAGTTTGTGAGTGTTTGCATACCAAGCTTTTTTTAGATTATTTTGATGATGCGTGTAGGTGTATTAGTTGTTAAAAGGATATATCTATGTAATATATCATTATGAAAAGAATTGTCATTGGAATTGTTTAGATAACTTTTTCATTTGTCAATTTTAAATGCTTTTATTTTCGCACGTTGTAATAAAAGATTTGGAATATTGAATTTGTGTTAATTTTCTATAGTTCATCAATCGGGTGTAAAAATTCTAAGGGCTCAATGATCCTTTCATTTTATTTTGGTATTATGATTTCATTACAAATGGATATGTTCATTCTTATTAGTATATTTATGATAAACTTTAGATTCTTATTTCTTATTATCAGCAAAACAAATTTACTAAAAAAATTTAAAAAAATACTAACAAAAAAATCACCCTCCAGGCGGCGTAAAAATACATTTTTAAAAAATTTTGCCTGAGGTGGGTGGGAGTTAAAAATTTAATGTGAGTAAACTAAACTTTATTCAGATTACTTCTGTAGAAAAATAAATTCTTTAAAAATTCCCGCTTTTCTCTTCCAACTCTTAAACCAAACGACTTGTTGCGCCACAAATCCACATAAGAAATCCCACACACAAATAAAAAAACATCCTTCTTTTTATTTTATTAAAAAAACACTGAGTGATAAATCCACCCTTCTTTTTATCTTAATAAATTAATCACTGAATAATAAAAATATAGTTTTAAAAAAGATGAAATAAAACATAAACGCGTAAGGAAGAAAACTTAACTCACTTCGAACATTTTAAGTTTTTCCAAAGTTAAAAAAAGGTATTACCTGAAATAAAATTCAGCAATTAAAAAAATAAGATACATTGAGCCTAAATTCTGAATCAATTTCCTTAATTGCTTAGTGAGTTAAATTATGTTGTTGTTTTTTTATTTACAAAAAAAAAAAATTTCCATCCGTAGTAATTTTTTAAATGTCAATTTCGGGTTCACGTTTTTCACATACACAGGACGCCTTCTGCATATTGGTCGATAATTTGACTAAGTTAGCAAACACAAACAAATAGGGACCAAATGCAATGCAGAATATATTTATTTACAGTGGATATGCATTATTGCGAATGTTATTAAAAAATATTTTAAAAGTGTAAGGAGACCTAATAATTTCCCAATAAAGAAATATATCTCCGAAAATAATTTGTTATCCCTCCTATCACTTTTTTTCTTTGGGCAATCTATAATTTATTTTTCTAATTTTCAAATTATCAGAAAAACTAAAAAGATATATCTTAATCAGAATATTTGAATCGACTGGAATATTCTTTATAAAATCTAAAGTTTATCTCTGTATATTTTTAATTACATCATCAAAAATATAAACGCTTTCTCTCAATCTATGTTAGAATTTTAATCTAAGGTTAGTTTATTGTGATTGTTGCAAATTGAGTGTCTATTTTTTAACTATAAAAGCCATTCTATTTGAACCCGGATACCGAAAAGACGGCTATTCATCCCATCAAATAAAATATTGCGTGCGTCTGTTAATTATTAATTAAATAATTATTTTGAATATTTATTTACACATAAATTGCACACAAAATCGTAGGTATCTATTTACTTGTAAAATTTATAGTTAACTTTTCTGATACTTAGAAAATGGAGAATATATTTTTTTTTAAATTGATTACAAATTTCGCAAATAATCATTTCTCTTTTAAGTAATAATGCAACTTTTTTAAATTTAATCTCATCGTTTATTTATTTAAATTGTCATTATTACAATGGAAAAGATTCAAATGTTGAATCATAAGGAACAACTTTTATTTATTTTATTATTATTAATATTGAATATTTGAAAAAAGATTAAAAGACTAAAAATGAAATGAAATAAAACATTCAATAAATCGAAAATGAAATAAGTAATTAAAAAGTAGATGAAATAACATTGATTCACATCACAATAACATTTTTTTAAATTATTACTTACTCAAATAACATCATATTTACATTTTTTTTAAATTATTTTTGTTACGCTCAAATTTAAACTAATAACATGTTCAAAACTAGTCCGGATACAGATTACAATTGAATACAAAAAAATCTCTAGATTTAAGCTTGGAAAATCTTAAGTGACTATTTCTTGTTTGTAAAAAAAATTCTCGTTAGGTAACTTTAAACGTATATTAAAATAAAACAAACTATATATAAATTAATAATACCTGGAATGTAATAGATTAATAGATATGTAAAATATCTAAAACAGGGAAGGCGTTGTTAGTTTCAAGTTCGTAGATAAAATCTATGGGAGGTTCTATTTTGTTTAATTTATTTGTAATTTTTGGTAACTCATTATTATTTCTCTGGATGTTTGAGATGAGGCTTGAAGATTAGTATTATCTGCGTTATTCGGACTATTGTCCTCATCTTCATTGTTATTTGTACAACGTTTTGGCCGATATGCCCCCCGGCCTTCTTCAGGTATTTCTTGTCAGACTCGGGAACATGAGTCCGAGAAGGTTCCCGAGTCCGAGAAGGTTCCCGAGTCCGACAAGAAATACCTGAAGAAGGCCGGAGGGCATATCATCCGAAACTTTGTACAAGTAACAATGAAGATGGGGACAATAGTCCGAATAACGCAGATAATACTACTCATTATTATGTTCATATATGAGTAATGACTTATTTTGTGAATATATAAACTACATACTTAGACATCTTTCTCATGTCAAAGCTTCTGTTCAAAAAGTTCAAATTTTGTTTCAGCACCCCATCGTATTTGTTCCCAAAAGCAATTTTCTTTGTCCAAGAACGTTTTGGCAAAATCAAACGAGCACTAATGTGATATAGTTTATGAAATGGGGTTTATCGTGGTCGGTGTCCATACAACCTATTTCTATTTAAACAACGTAGTATCGAGCGAGTACTTAAGCTTATAGAATACAATTCTATATTTTTAAATAAATACACGTACACATTTCTTTTCCCAAACTTAAGGAAAAGAAATTAAAACAAACACACGAACACAAATCCTTTTCCTAAATTTAAGGAAAATGGATTAAAACAAATGCTTACACAAAAATCAAAATCGATTGGCTAGGTTAGCATTGCTCACTACTACGTCCGTGCGTTTGCGCCAAAAATTAATTACTTTTCGATCCCATCTTCTAATTATAAAAGACGAAGGAGAAATCAACAAACACAGACAGACTTCATCTCACGTTCAAACCGGACACATCCGACGACCACAAACAAACGCACAGATCTCGTCTCGTTGCCAGATAGAACAACGACCAAGAAACAGGGGTTCAAACGAACGATTCCACTGCCTCAACACAATTACTACTACTACTACTACCATTATTCTTACCACTTCGTTCTACCTACATCAAGAATCCGTTTCACCAGGTCATATATACAAACTTGATTCTCATTTCTGCCCACATCTAAACGAACCTTTCCAAACTTAACCCAATAAATGTTACATTTTACATTACACATATCATATCTACTCTATTCCTTTTGAACATTTCACATATTATTGCAAATTTATTCTCTGAATAAATTTATTTGTTATTTTATAATTATATGCATTTCTTTTATCATTTCTCCGTATTCTCTACCTAAACTGTGTAACATATTTTTATTCGTCATTTTAATATCATTTGCTAACCCCTACAACAAGGCCTCTACAAGCTGTTACCCATCGTATCCAAACGTTTGGCGATGCCTTTCAAAACAACTCTTGGGTTTATATTAACCTCGCGATACATTTTTCGCGCAGTTCTCGATGACAATTTGGGGTTTTTTACGCCCAGGCAAATTCTCTGTTGTGCCAAACTGTTTAAACTTCTTTATAAAGGAGTGTAAATGAGATATAGAGATAGCCAACTACGACTATTTCTCGACTTGTGGAAGTTAATAATTCTCTGTCTCACGTCAACGCTAAGCTCCTTTGCCTTCCCCATTGTATTGTTAACGTACGAATAATAATGGTGACACTCTATACACTACCTGATGTTCTTTGCTGGAAGTATCACACATATTCTACTGAATAGGCTAGAAAGCTTCACCGATAAAATAAATATATAAATTATTTATATCTAAATGAACCAATAAATCTAAAACAACATTTTCTACAGGATGAATGATTTTGTCCTTTCCTATTTTAAATAATTCGCCTGTCAAATCTTTTGTATTTAACCAGTTATTCTAAGAATTGAGTATTATATACTTTTTCCGTGCTTATTACCATATAAAAAACTGATATGCGGTCCTTAGATTCTGGGAAATGCATAAAAATATTCAAAATTGATAGATGTACGAATAAATTCGTTGGTGACTATATATATATATATATTATATATATATATATATATATATATATATATATATATATATATATATATAGGGCCTATTTAATAATCTTATCATATATGATAGTTTTGTCCTTCTGAGAGAAATAAATTCATATCAAAAATTATAAATGCAAAAATGATCATTATCCCACAAAGAAAATATTAGAAATCTGTCTCATAACATTTAAACAAAATATCTAAAAAAAAAAAAAACATTGTTAACAAACTACACAAAAAATAAATATAAACGTAGAATGCACACAATTGTTTAGGCATAAGATAACCTGGAACGAGGTGTCATGTCGTTAGTATCTGCCAATCAATTGGTGGTTGCTTCTAATTAAAAGCATTGTAGTTGTATAGTAAGGTTTGATTAACCCACTCTTGAGTTAATTCTAAAATTCATGGTGATTATGATGGCTCCTGCGTAGGCTTCTTTAGATCGGGTATCAAGTTTAGACAAATTTTACTAAGTTTTTATTATAACATCTTTTAATTGCTCATCTGACGGCAACAGAACGATCGTGGTTGTGACAATTTGAAAGTATAGGAGGTGTGTAATATTATTTAAAACTCTGGAGAGCAAATTTATGGACCCAGTGCTAAATTTGAATCTTCAAATAAGATATTTTATTGCCTTTAGCTTGTTGTTTAGAAAGCTTTATAAAAATAACACTGACAAATTTATAGTCAATAGTTGAATGTCTACAGTAGAAGATAGAAGTAGATGTTGTTTTCCCTTTGTTCTTTACTACTCAATCAATTCTTCTTTTAGTCTTACTCTTTTTTACAAAACTACGACTAGAATGTTTGAAGTATAGTTTAACAATACCTTAAGATTATTTTAAGCATTATATATATATATATATAATATAATATATATATATATATATATATATATATATATACAAATACACACACACACACTCACACACATACACTAATATATATATATATAATATTATATATATGTGTGTGTGTGTGTGTGTGTATATCTCAGTGTGTGTATGTGTGTGTATGTGTGTGTGTGTGTGTGTGTGTGTGTGTGTGTGTGTGTGAGGGGGAGAATAAAAAAATACGAAAAAACAAATATTCAGAGAATGTATTTTTATTTAGGAATGAATAGTTTTCTCTATGGTTCAAGCGTTTCGATTTTTTAAAACTATTCATTCGTATATAAGTATATCCTCTGAATATTTGTTTCTTTCATATTTTCATACTTAAATACCATCGGTTATATTTTCATTACACACACACACACACACACACACACACATATATATATATATGTGTGTGTATGTGTGTGTGTGTATAGTTTACTATATTCATAAAAAATCGGCTCAATATTAGTGATAGAATATATATATAAGTTAGGATAGCGTAGAAATAGCTTCCTCAGTGCTTGGTAACTGTCAGTTTCTCGCCTTTTGGTTCTTCAGGTCAAGAGAACATGTACGTGTTATACATCTCTTTATATACTGTTGCGTTGGGTATGAAGGGAAGGGTAAAGGCTGTGGGGGATGATAATAAGGGTAGTTTAGTTTGTGGGGCATTCTAAGAAAGGCGATTTATTTTATACTGCGTGGTTATATATCCACCTACATTATATCAATTTTGTGATTTGTTCATTTATGTGCTATATTATGTTAATTTTTTCTTGTTTTTTTAATATTATTATTATTATTATTATTATTATTATTATTATTATTATTATTATTATTCAAATCTTTGGATTCGTTAGTTTTCAGGTAACTTTGCATGGATTTGTTTTCATGCCTACATTTGGTTATGAATTCTGATCATTGGTTAAGGTGGTTCTTTTGTTGAATAATGATACGAAAGTACAAAAAATAAAATAAATAGAATTTGAATAAACGAATAAATAGAAATGAAAATAAGATAAATAAATGTAAATAATAAATAAAACAAATAAATAAATAAATAATAATAATAATGATGATAATGATAATAATCCGGACCGTCCCCGTTATAAGATACTCTGGTCCAATCTTAAAATGGACAAAAGAAGAAATCAGACAGATCGATCAAAGGACAAGGAAATTAAAGACGATACACAAGGTTTCTACAATCCAAGGACTCGAAGAATACACAAAAAACAGAGCAAAGAAAGATTACTTATGGCAGCCAACAACAGCAGATGTAATATATGGGCAAACAGAAAAACAACGAAAACTAGAAAACAAAGATGGGAAGAAAAACAATTATATGGACACTTCAAACGACAAGTCAGAGAGGTTACACATGAAAAGACTTGGACATGGTTAAGAAGAGGAAACTTCAAGAGAGAAACTGAATCACTAATAATTGCTGATCGAAATAATGCCATAAGAACAAATTATATCAAAGCAAAAATTGTTAAGACGCAACGAAACAGTAAATGTAGACTGTGTGGTGACAGAGATGAGACTGTAAACCATGTATTAAGTGAATGTAGCAAACTAGCACAACGGGAATGCAAAGCTAGGCACGACTAGGTTGGGAAGGCGAACCACTGGGAACTATGAAAAGATTAAATTTTGAACATACAACAAAATGATATATGCATAAACCAGAATCTGTTCTTGAGAATGAATCGCATACAATTCCCTGGGACTTTGAGATAAAAACGTATCACCTTATCCCAGAGGGACAATTAAGACCATCAAGAATACTGCACTGCTGCAATCTGCCAGAATACTCCGAAGAGTCCTGGAGACCTGGGGAGACTTGCTGTCACACAGACTCCAGTGAAATACCATCAGCCTTAGCTGATGTGAAAAACTCAAAAGGAGTGAATAATAATAAACGCTTAATAAACAAACGCTTTTGATAAACAAACATGCGAAGAAAAAAGATTTAAAAATAAATATTTTTACACAATTCTACAAATTGTATTTTAATTGAATGAATGAGTAAAAAAATACTTTTTATGATCTTATAACTTAATAGCTCTATTATCTTGAAAGTTTAAAAATGTTTTCGTTACCGTAAATTTTGTCCGTATCTGCTTCCTTTAGCAGATACGGTCAAAATATCGCTGGTAAGAATTTAAGGTGATATATAAATAAGTGGCTATATCTTATTTATAGATAAATTTCTCGCAAAACTTTATAGATTAGATAATTATAGATACAAACCAAAATAAAAATAACTATGTAAAAATGTATATAAAAAACATGAATTTATCGAAAGATTTCTTAAAAATCGCCTAGACCATCGAATGTTACAACGACAACTTCATAGTGTATATAAACTAATGTTCTTTTTTTATGTATAAACTATATTGATTATAAATTAGGTTCTCATTGATAAATGCTTTAGATTATTGTGGAATCTGTGACGTAAGCCGTGACGTAGTTTCGGCTTCAGACAGAAATGCAATCTCCATTATATATAGATAGTTGAACGGAATATTTCCTCACCTTTTAAGTCCTATTCATTAATCTAATTTTAAATTTACATTACAAATTAATAAAATGAAGGAATTTAACAAACGAATTTTCAATTTCTAAACAAAAATAATAACGTGAATACGTTTTGTTTTTTTTTTACTGGCCACATTCCGAATAAAAATATAGAAAGAAAATTAATGAAAAATTGCTTTGGGGAGATAAGTACTTTCTTTAATTTTCAAATTTTTAAGAAGGAAATCATTGATATAATGTTTTTTCCCCGTTTATGTTTCCTTTTCAGTTTCTCTCGTAACTCATAAAGGGATTCTAACAGGTACTACCAGCGTGGACCTGGGAGTAATGACAACAAGTTTTGACACCATACTTCCCTATGCAAAAAAGCACTATATTATATTTAAAATGATATACACAAACTATTAAAATGTAAAACTATATGAATTTCATCATGTCGCGCAATTTTCACGGATATCCATGACAATCTCACGCCAACGTTCCCTATCATTCATCGACTCTGAGAGCTCCTCCGCGCATGTACTGGCTTCCACAGTAGTACGTCGCTTACGGTCTCTTCCTTGCTTCTCCAGTAGTGTCCTGCATGTCTAGCCCGTCTTACTCGTATGATTTGTAAGATGGGGGCAGGTGGCCATACAGTTGCTTTTTTGTGGGGTGCTGCTTCCACGACTTATTCAGGACCGCTCGCAGCATTCTTGTACAGCTCCCATCTAGCTTATTCTCAAGGCGCTTCGTTAGTGTCCAGGTCATTAATTTAAAGATATACTTAGATTAATTAAGTGGGTGATTTGCACTTAAAAAATGTTGATTCCAAAATTTGGAAAGAAATCCTATTTTAAAATAAATTGAAACCATTTTTACTTAATTACCGAAAATATTATCGATAGATAAAATCCTATGATCAGCCATCTTTATGTTTATAAAATGGGTGCATTAGGTGTCAACAGGTGCACTTTTTTTTCATACCTAAAAAAAAAAGTATTTTTGATTAAGTCATTTTAAACTAAACCTTCTTAAATCTCATCAAACGGCAAAAAGAGAATGACACTTTTTGATCAATCCAATATTGAAACAAACTGAAACATACATACAATTGGAATATGCATAATTTTTCAAGTTCTGTGTATAAAAACAGGAAATCAACAAATGAAAAATAGCCGATGGACTATTGAAAAAAATACTATGTAATACAAAATGACGATCATTGCTAGTTCAAAGCCATTAAGATAAAATAAAATAAATAAATGATCAATGAATATGGCAATATTTAGGCAAATATAACCCCCCGCATTCTGCTGCGATCAGATTATAATTTTCTTTAAGATTATAAACCATATTTTAAAAACGTTAAATGTTCAAGCATTAGAATACAACAGATAACATTAGTTTTAAATTCTCTTCACAGACAAGTGAGCTTTTAATATCATGCAGCATTATTTATCATTAAAGAAATAACAACAGCAATTGATTTTTAATTAGATTAATAGTGTCTAATTAATGGAGAAACCTAAGTGCAAATATGATCGCAACATGCATTTAGCAGAAGAGCAATGGAATCGATGAAAATACATAACTTTAACACAGATCAATGTAGCGACGAGTTTAAAAAACGTGTGCATGAAGGATGGATGCACAGGACCAAATAATTAGAGAATAAATATAGACGTTTAGTCATCTAATATCTCTTATATCGATATTATAATGATCCAGTTATATATATATATATATATATATATATATATATATATATATATATATATATATATATATATATATATATATATATGTGTGTGTGTGTGTGTGTGTGTGTGTGTGTGTGGAGGCGCGTGGGCTAGTGGTTAGAGTCGTGGGAAAAGGACGTCGATTCGAGTTCAATTTCTTGACGAAGCTGTTGGCATTTCACATAGTGCTAATACCCTTGGGAAAGGTATGAATCCATATATATAGTAGGGCAGACTGGGCCCTTCAGCCTTGGGTAGGTAACCAGTCTAGGAGAGGGATAACTCTGAATTCAAAATTCCTGAGGTTGGTCGTTGATTGGGTTTGTGGCAACCCTTGATGCACCAATTCTTTCCTATCGACTGTGCCAAAGAGTGTGGATGGTCCAACACAAGCCTTCACCACTATAAACAAATCACTGTGTGGGTGTTCATGGTGTGTGGAAACCCTCATGCGTCGAAAAATCGACGAGAGAATCCATATATATATATAATATATATATATATATATATATACACATGCATGTAAAAATTCATTTTCATATTATCAATCAAAGCCTGAAGAAGATACCAGAAGATCTGAAACACGTGTTGCATATTTAAAACAAAAAGAATTAAAATTTTTTTTCTGAGAACAACATACATTTTGCGGACCTTCCTTTTTTTTTATAAAATATTGAATTTTCTCCCGTTGGAACCAGAACAACATATATATATATATATATATATATATATATATATATATATGTGTGTGTGTGTGTGTGTGTGTGTGTGTGTGTGTGTGTTGCATTATCATGCAACAGAAGAGGAAGCTTCCGGCAAGAGACAAATAGAAAGATAAAAATATATATTTTAAAAAAAAGCGAGAACGGTTAAGAAGCAAGGAGAAGATGAAGAAATAAGTAAAAGAAAAAAGGAAAACGGAAGCGGAGTCTTCCGGTGAAGAGAAAAATAAAGAAATATATATGTCCGTTATCAGATCAAACGATAAAAATGTGTGAGCATATTTATTGTATAAAAAGGCCAGCGGATGAAGGGTGTCAATTGAGTCCCCAGCGAGCAGCCGAGAAGGTAACCTCGTCGTCTCCCGTATCAACCACCCTCGGAACTTCATTGTGAACACGGCGTTCTTCACCATCCTACCCTCGGGCATTTCTAAATTAACACTCGTCACCCCTCACCACCCACATACCGAAGAAAATAAATACGGGTCATATTTTTATATACGCGCGCCTGTGGTTTTATTGAAGTGATATAGTCGGCTATACAACATATATATATAACAACTCAGTAAGTCCCGGGCCTGACTATAGATGGCCCACTAATAAAAAAATTCATATAACTTTTATAAAGTAGTAACCTTCAAATGATACGTGTCAAAATTTCAGTCCAATCGGATTATTAGTTTACAAATAACAGTTATCGGGTTAGCTCAGTCGGTAGAGCGTTCGGCTAGAAACCACAAGGTTCCTAGTTCGATACCGGTCCCCGCCAACTCAGCGTATGAGTAGCACAGGGATCTGTGCGGTAAAGTAAGGAGCTGATGGTAGGTGTGGCGCTCCACCTCAGATGCTAAAAGAATCTCCTTGGTCTAGCGCTATTGAAAATGGGATAGACTCCCTCGCTGACTGGCTGATACCGACTTTAGGCCGCCCCGTCGACTTTACTTTACTTACTGTTGCAAATGTTCAAAACAATGGAAAAATCTGAATTTCGTGTATTGATAAAGCATTGCTTTTTGATGGGAAAAAATATTGATCAATCAAGGCAATGGCTTCATAAATGTTATTCCGACGCTGTGCCTTCGGAAACAATGGTTAAGAGATGGTATGCTGACTATGCGGTCGTACAGACATAAATGATGCTGAACGCTCAGGTCGCACAGTTGTCCCAGTAACATTAAAAAACTCCACAAAATCTTTTTGGCCGATCGTAAATTGAAGTTGCATGAGATAG
Source organism: Doryteuthis pealeii (assembly GCA_023376005.1). NCBI lineage: Eukaryota > Metazoa > Mollusca > Cephalopoda > Myopsida > Loliginidae > Doryteuthis > Doryteuthis pealeii. The sequence continues at coordinate 91,863,162 of CM042144.1, forward strand.
AAAAGGATTTGAAGATATCAGAAGGCAGTGTATTCACCATGTGAACGTATGAGAGAGTGTAAGTATGTATATGCGCGTATGCACATGCAGGTATGGACGTTGCTGACATATATGCGAGAGCATATGTGTAGCCGTACGCGCGTACACATAGGAATAAATGAGTAAAAAAAGACAGAGAAAAGGAGAATGAAAGACCAAGGCCGGAGTCGAAAAATATAAAACAACTACACGTGTACGCACAGATACATGTGTGTGTTTGAATATAATAGATACGGTGACATACATACGTAAAAAAAAAGAAAGAAAGAAAGAAAGAGAAGAAAAGAGTGAATAAGAAATAAACGGTGAACAAACTGAGAAACACACATCATGCGAAGCAAACAAAGGGGAGGGGCAAAGAAATCATCCCTAGCGGAGAAATACAAAAATCCGACTCACACAAGTAAACATATATAAAAATGAATTTTACATTTTTTAACGGACGCGTTGTCTTGACGATGTGGCTAACACGCTGCTTTGAAACCAATGGTGACAATCGCACGTTAAATGTATTGTAATCTATAACGAATGCATTTATCTCTGTGTGTGTGTGTGTGTGTGTGTGTGTGTGTCACCCAAAAATGGAAACAAAAAATAAATAAATACATGAAATACATCTAATGACTACCTTCTACACTCTGGGATCCAGGTAAAGACACGGTGAGAGATTGACAGGAATTCAATGTAAAGATGAAAGTAAATACAAAAACAACACCAACAGCAAATGTAACAACAACAACAACAACAATATAATGATAACAACAATAAAATTGGAAAGTTGAATTGACAACGGGAGGACAGACCTTAGTAGACGTAAAAATACAAAGAGGCATCTTCCAGTGAGACACCACTGCTATTTATCATAGCAATGATACCACTCACCCATATACTTAAAAAATGTACTGCGGGATACAAATGTACTAAATCACAGGAAAAAAAAAACATCTTATGTACATGGACGCCATCAAGATTTTTGCAAAAAAAAAAAAATTAACAAGAATTAGAAACCGTTATACAAACTATAAGAATATACAGCCAAGATATAGGGATGGAGTTCGGCATCGTCAAGTGTGCCATGCTCGGGATGAAGAAAAAAAGGAAACGGTGAAGGGAACAGAACCACTGAATTGAGAAGAAATTAGAACACTTGGAGAAAAAGAGAATTATAAATATCTAGCAAAATTAGAAGCAGACACCATCAAACAAACAGAAATGAAAGAAAAAGTAAGAAAGGAATACTTCCAAAGAACAAGAACGCTCCTAGAAACCAAGTTATGTAGCAGAAATCTCGTCAAGGGAATAAACACCTGGGCTGTCCCTCTCGTAAGATACTCGGGACCATTCCTAAAAAGAACAAGAGAGGAGCTCTGGCAGATGCACCAAAAAACAGGGAAGCTCATGACTATGCACAAGGCATTACACCCGTGAAACGACATATGTGCCAAGAAAAGGGCGAAGAGGTCTCGTCAACATTGAAGATAGTGTAGATACGACAATCCGAGCACTTGATGAATACTCTAATAAAAGTAAAGAAAGACTAATTGCAGCAGGCAGGAAAAGCAATTGCAACATATTGACAAGCAGAAATACATCAAAATCTTTAAAAAAACAGAAATGAGAAGGAAAACAAGTACAGGAGCACTTCAAGCTGTTATTACGAGTAACTCGAAAGTTAAAAGGGAACACCCCAGAACATTCTCGAAACTCCGTGACGTCAGAGCTGAGGTCCGTGTCCCACTAAATGACCCCAATTTGTAGCAGAAGTTCTTTGAGCAGCCTTGTCACTTCGACCGGCCTCTGAAAGAGGAGGAAGGCAAAGGGATGAACGGAAATACACCCCATCTCTCGTTGGGGAGAAGGGAAGAGATCCCTATCATTAGTTTAGTCTTCACGCAGGAGCCGCTTGGCGAGGACAGTAGGATTCCTCACCTCGTTGAGGACGGGCGAAAATCGTCCTCATGAAGAAAATTTGACTACTACAGACAGTTGGGACCCCGATATCATCTTCATGGGGACAGAAGAAATTAGACCTAGGGTGGTCATCCACACAGCTATGAGCCGAATGGAAACGAAGTAACAAAAACGAAGATAAGTGCCACATTCCGATATGGAATTTTCAATAGATATTGCCACTTTCATACTTCCCTTCAGTTTACATGTATATTTATGGGGATTCAAATTATCCCGACAAATATTTCTATTGCAGATGTATACAGATAATCATGCTCATGAACTTACCCATCTTTTTCTCTCCTCCCAACTTTCGACTTCCTAAATAAAATTATATTTTAAATATATGTATTATGTCTTATTGTTCTTTGCCAATGTTTGCATGTGCACCTTTCATTTTTCTTTGGTCTCTGATGGAACAGCATGTAAACGTTTTAAAACGATAGGCGAACGTAACAAAGCGACAAACTCAAGAGTTATCACACCAGAAGACATGTACATGGCTAAGAAGAGGAAACCTCAAGAGAGAAACTGAATCTCTTATATTCGCAGCACAAGACAATGTTATCAGAACAACTTATATAAAGGCAAAAATAGATAGGATGAAGCAAAATAGCAAGTGCATAATGTGGGTAGACAGAGACGAAATGGTTAATCATCTATAATAAGCGAGTGCAGCAAACTAGCACAAAGAGAGTAAAAGACTAGGTATGGTTCGGTGGAAAAGGTAATCCACTGGGAATTGTGCAAGACCTTTATTTATCACCATACAGCTAAATTGTATATGCACAAGCCTGAACCTGTCCTGAAAAATGAGACACATACAATTCTTTGTGAACTCAAGGTATTGTTTGACAAGACGAATAGAATCTGTCATCTAGTGGATTTTGCCGTCCCGGCCGACCACTAAGGGGAAATAAAAGAAAGTGAAAAGTTAAACAAATACTGGGACCGTGCCAGAGAACTGTGAAACCTCTGGAATATGAAGGTGAAGGTCGTAACAATTGTAATTGTGCCCTTGGAATGGTCCCCAAAACTCTGGAAAAGAATTTGAGTGAATTAGAAATTAGAGGAAGAATCAAAACCATCCAAACACCAGCACTGTTAAGATTAGCTAGAATACTCAAAAGAGTCCTGAAGACCTGAGGAGACTTTCTGTCACTAAGTCTCCAGTGAACCACCGGCTACGGCAGACGTGAAAAACTCTATAATAATAATAATAATAATAATAATAATTTGCAAACTGATATAATTGATGCGTGATAGGTACTCCTACTCTGGGTCAATAATAACTACCTTACTGGAATTTGATAAGAAATCAGAATTTGCGGGGGAGCCTTACCCATCTCCAGGTGACATAATCGGCGTATTCTAAGCCTCGTCGACTGTATACAGCAGAATCGGATCTTGACAAGACTTCAAAATGTGCACCAAAGAAAAACTCTATCTGGACCTAATAGTGACATTTAGGCCATTACTATAAGTTCGATTATATTCTAGGTGCTCTATATGCGTAGCCTTGTGCCACATATAAACTCAGTAAATGACTATATTGACATTAAGAGATTCTTTGTCTAATTGATGCTATGCTGCTCTATCTAATTGCAATCGCACACACACACACACACACACACACACACACACACATATATATTCATAACAAATGAAGTCTAATCAGGAATTCATTTATGAAACTATTAAAAAGCATTTTATTGAAATTCTTTAAATTAATCAGTAAAGCAAATAAAGAATACACAAAACAACGGAGAGAAAGAGAGATATCAGTACAATTAGGTGGAATTGAAACGACTGCTGAAGTGAGGAAGAGAGAGAGAGAGAGAGAGAGAGAGAGAGAGAGAGAAGAGAGAGAGAGAGAGAGCAGAAATAATAAAAATATGTATCATGTGATCATAACATTTTTCAAAGAGCAGAATATAAATTAAATCGACTTTGTAAAAGCTAAATACGAAGAAAACGTTGATTAATTATCTCTTTGCATAATTAATTAATAATTCTGTCCGATTAACTAATTAAGTTTTGGTCAATTATACAAGATGTTTAATTAGAGAAATACTAATTGTACGAGACACTGAAACTAAATCTGTTGGTAGCAGTTGAGAGTTGCTGTAATGAAATGAAACCTAAAGTTTTCTTTTTTTTCTTCAAAGGTGAATTTAACCATATTCATTTGGCCTTCAACGCAATACGTTTCCAATATGAAAATAGGCTATTCAGAGAATGAACTATATTGAGATATAACTTTCAGTGCGTTCTTAGCATAACGGTTATTGTAATCGGAAAAGGAATTGGTGACTTGAGTTCAAAATCTTAACAAGGTTGTTTTTATTTCCGACATCAATGGGAGAAGTGATGAACCCAACTATCCCCAAGCTATGAATAAATACTAGGGCATACTGAGTTACCTTGATACGGTAATTGTTCAAATAGAAAAAACAAAATCTGAATTATTTTTTATACATTACCTTTCGTCGCATCTTGTTTGTGGTGGAGGTGTTGCGAAATATAAGGGGATTCTTATCGAATTAGAGGTAATCATGTTACATAATCTATGCATAGATTATTGTCAACCCCCTGTATTTCTGAAGGGATGGCCCCTTTTCATATCACGGGCGGGAATTTCCATGGAATATTACAGAAAGCCCGCGAAATACGTGAGGTCACGTGGGACCTGTTTGGCTCTCAGTTTCAGCTTAAACGCCAGTCAGAGAAGATATAACTGCCCTAGCTGGGACTCACCTGCACACGCGCGTTGTGTTAGTTAGATGAATATGTTTAGTTAAGTAATAAAGGTTTAAATAAATAATATGGTTTTGTGGTTGATCAATGTCTTGGCAATAAGACTGACCTAGAAGAAGAAATGAATCAGGGACGACCAACCAGCAAGAACAGAGAAAGACGAAGTCCAGACGCTAGAAGAAGAACGTAAGATACCAAAGATGAGCAGAAGAATAATAAAAGTAAAGAAAGGGTATGCAACAATCATAATGATTGAAATTAGACTATGATAGAGGCGTTCATTTTCCACTCATGTGAAAAAGCCTGTTCATCGATTCGTCTGTTTCTGTTTTATGAAAACCATTCCATATAACTACTCCCTAATGTGAATATAATTTGAATTTATAAGCAAAAGAACAAGGAAAAATGTCGACATTGACAGAAAGGCTTTGTAAACAACTATGTTAAACTACAATTTTTTCTTGGAAATAAATTCTTTTTTTTATTGATATTTAAGAAGGGTAGTTTTCGGTTCTGCTTTAGACGGTAAAATAATTTTATGTATAGCAAGAAGATTAGTTTGTATAGACCCAGGAAAATTATTTCATTCTAATTTTTTGTTCGGCATGTAAAATAGAGGTGTCCAAATTAAAAGATTATCTCTAACGATTAACAATAATCAGCGGCAAGACATGTTTCTGCACGACGTAAGTGATCTTATGTGGTTTAAATTTATAAACTCTTAAAACATTAAAGAATAGTTAAATGTTCCCATTTAATTGAACATTCCTAATTAAATTCACTAGCAAAATAAAAAGACACCCTCCGGGCGATGTAAAAATGATTTTTTGAAAGATATTACCTGAGGGGATGGGAGCTGAAAATTCAATGTTACAGAGTGTGTACTATAAGTATGTAAAATCGTCAAATTTATTAAAGGAGTAAAAAGAAAGAAAAAAAGACAATTTGAAATGGAAACAGTTCCGATAACTTTAAATGTTATATTAGAATAAAGCAATCTATATATAAATATAAAACGCCGGGCATCTATTTATTGAAACAATGAGGATTGTCTAACGTTGCATGCTCACATTTTGAGTATATTTATTGTTATTTGTTATTTCAAGTTATGACGTTGGATTATATGTTGGGTAATGTGACGTAAGCAGTGACGCAGTTTTTTTTACAGACAAGAACCGGAAGCGAATCTCCATTATTAATAGATATGGAATCCCTGAAGCCGAAGAAGCGAAAATATTGTGTTTTGTTTGTTTGTGTTTGTGTGTGTGTGTGCGTGTGCGCGCGCGCGCGTGCGTGCGCGCGTGCGTGTGCGTGTGTGTGAGAGCGCAGCCATGCGCGCATGTACACAAATATATTCTATTTCCTTTTTTTTAGTTTGCATTTACATACAAACACCATTGTGTCACCCAACTCCAACCTATTAGCGCAAACTGGTTTCTTTAGCCATGTTACGTCAATCTCTCGACGTAAAGGAAATCCTGGGCCAGCGTAATAAGTCAAGGTTTATTACACCCTACATCCCATTAATACATTGCCATGATGAATCAAACACTAAACTGTGAACAACAACAATGTAGCTGTTTACCACGTACAGATTGAGAACACTTTACAACCTTAGTTTCAGTGTCATAGCTATATACCGACGATTCGTCACCTTTTATAATAGTCATCAAAAGTCCCTATTGATACTGAAGCAAATCTGTAGCTGTGGGCAGACGAAACTACTTCAATTCTGGCATCAGAAGCCGAGGAAAAAACTTAGCTGCCAAATCTTCGTGGGAAAGGAACTGGGATGATCCAGCGGAAATGCTTACCTTATTACAAGATATTTAACCATCTATCCGCCTTTTCTAGACTACACATTTCCTTAAAAGTTTCAGTACTCCGTTGATGGGAGATCTCTTTCACGCCCATCACTTTCATATTGATATTTTCACAGTTCAGTTTTTGTACCATGAAAAAAAGTTGAACAGCGAAACTTATATACAGAAGCGATGATGTCCAGACGTCTAGATTAGTGTCTAGACATCTATTGTGTAGATTACGAGAAAATTTCAGTTTGAAAGACAATTATCAAGCTAAGTCTTATTCTATTTTTAACACACCTCATATTTTATTCGTGGAAACTCTACGTCAAAATACACTTAAGCTATCGAGTTGCATTTATTGTGTTGAGACGCAAACTATTTGAAAAATAAACCCTGACGCACATAGAACTGGAGGATAATAATAATATTTATTTTGTCTAAAATGTGTCTTGGGTAAATTTATGATCCTTTTTAAGCACCAAGAAATTTAAGCTAAAAGAAGAATTTCAAATGGTTTTGTCCGGATTGTCAGGAAATGGTGCCGAACACACACTTTTAAGTGTCTTTTAAGTAAACATTTTACATAAGCCAATCATATTTCATTTATACTTAAAACTTCTACTAACAAATACACACACACAGCTTAAATGACGACACATAAAGTGCAGAAATGCAGATATTATTCATATATATGGCAAAGTATCTTTCTTTTGAATAAATATTTTAGGTGAATGATATATATATATATATATATATATATATATATATATAAAGATAAATCTAATGAGTCAGACGAACCTACAAAAGTTTCGCTTAATGCTCTTCAGGGCTGAGATTTGACTCTCAGATCTCAGAGTCAGGTCTCAGCCTTGAAGAGCATTAAGCGAAACTTTTGGTAGGTTCGTCTGACTCATTAGAGTTATCTTTATTATTTGCTCTACTTAGGTATTGAGCACTTTTTACTTATTAGCTTTAGTCTCCTGGTGGTTATATATATATCTTATATATATATATGCATATGAATTGTTTTTTCTTTTGGCCAAAATATTGTACTAATAGATTATTTTTGTTGGTACCGTTATCTTGGTCTTTTCTTTTTTTTCAAAAAAATTTTTCTCCGCGGTTGATGTTTGGTAGTATATTTTTACAATCAAACTATTTGCTGTTTTTTTTTCTCACCCCGAGGATTTACCAATAAGTTTGGTATATTATATATATATATATACTAGCAGACGTAGCCGATCCATGACCGTACTAAAATGATTTTAGGAACACTAGGAAGTGAGAGAGAAAGGGGAAGACAGGGAGTAAGAGGAACATGAATTAGAAAAATTGTTATGAAATTTTAAAAAAAAAGGTCGCTGATGTTTCAGATATTACAATGTTCGTCTATTTTAGGAAATGATTTTCTGTTTACTTTTGAAATATTATTTTAAAAGATGACTATAAACTCGTGAGAGTTTTGAAACAGTTGCATTCTTCTAAAAACTGTTTTTGTATATATGACAAAAACTTGAATTCAGTTTTTAATTGGTTGTTGTGTCAAAGTGATAAAAATATATTTGTTTAATTTATTTTATTCTTTACCACTATAAATATAACAATTAAAAGAAGCTAAGAATTAAACGTGTCCTTATTTGTAGGCGAAAAATTTAGCGTATTAATTCAAATAAAAATGATTTATTTATACAAGTTTTAACGATAAAAGAATCTAAGAATTAGCGTATTAAGATTTTAGGAATAGGTTATTTTTGTGGTTTACATTTAAAATAATAAAGACGTCCCATCGTGGTGAAATTGTTATCAAGTTAGTTTCCCAGATCGATTACTACTGAATAACGAGTTCGATCCTTGACGTTCGCCCCATACTTGAGACCTTGTGCCACATCATATGCGTAGCAAACGCGCTGGGTAAATAAGAAAGGCATTGCATCGTGGCCTAATGTTTAGCATGCCAGGTACGCAGATCCATTACTACTGAATAGCGAATTCAATCCACGCTGAGAGTCCCATACTCTCGAACTTGTGTCACATCCTACCCGTGGCGAACGTGTTGGGTAAATACCTACATTCAAAACATAATTACAAAAATGTAACCCTAAGCCCTGTACCAGGTTTAATTATACCATTTTCCACACAATAGCAGTGGTAATACTTTCTGAGTAGTTTTAGCAGCATTGTGGAAAAAATATTGAGGGGGGGGGGCTCTACTCACGTGGATGGCGTCGGCTGGAGTGGCGGTGTCCATTACGAAGTACCAAAGGCGAGATCGACGCATGACGGAGATTTTATACCTTGCTACCGGATGTGAGCGGGTATTCCTTTGTATTAATAAACGTCAACCAGAAAGATCGCCAGCTTCGTTTTTCAAGCCATACTGTGCGTTTGTTACCTGACCAGTCTACTTGATAGCGAATCTTTGTTACTTGGATGGTTAATTGACCCTTTGCTACTTGGATAGTTAATCGACCCTTGATAGACCCAAGGGGTCGATAAGTGGGCATTGTTTCGCAAGAACCGGATAACTGACCACGGATTCCATGCCCTTGTCTCTTTTTCTTTTCCTTACCCTTTCATGGTCGAAGCATTTTCGACAGCATTTAAGGTTAAATTTCTTCCCTTGACGGCTTTCATGAATTTTTCGACGTTCTTAATTTTCCTATCTGTCTCAGACAAATGATAGTATTAAGATATAGAAACGTATCTTTGTGGGTTTTTTATGATTTTGTAGATTAATCTGGGAAAAGCAGGGACACTACTGGTTATCCAAAATCGAAGCCTCATAAACTTATGAAGTTGAATATTGGCCTCGAAATTAGTAAACATTTTGTCGGATTATTTACTTTTAACTTGGAGATAAGTACTTTTGAAGTCATAAGTTGAAAAATACTTATACTTGGCAAGAATTGTAACTAAATAATCAATCCTCGGCAATGGGTATGGATCAGGTTCAATATATATATATGTTTATTATAATATATTAATAATTTGAAGGTCAATACAATGCGTATGAAAAATAAAAACAAAAAGATGTTATTTTTGTCTTATCGATTTCGAAGCATAAACTTCATCATCAGAGTTTCGTATCACAAATGGACGTGGTTTTATGTTTTTCTTTGTGTGGTTATAATTTCTCTTCTTATTTCTTTTTCCTCTCCTCTTTTTTCTTTCTTCTTCTCCTGCTTTATGAATGAAATGGGCGAATAACTGTAATTTCTTATTTTTTTTAAAAATGTTTGTTGAGAACAAATGTATCTAATATTGTCTGTTTCTCATCCGGTCAATGTTCCAAGATTGTTGCCATGTCAAATTCAAAATAAAAATAAAAACCGTCAATAGAAAAATTTATATACTTAGCTTTTGTTTCGCTTTCTTTTTTCTTTTCCTTTCTTTTTCCTTTTCCCTTTCTTTTTTTTGTGTTTTTTTTCCTTTGTTCTCTAATTTTTTTTTTTCAGTAAATAAGTAAGTAAATAAAATAAAAATATATGTTTATAGTTTACGAATAATCTACGCATATTTTGCTCTGCCTTCTGGTTTCGTCTTTAGAAACACTTGGGCACACAATTTATAATAATTACCTGGTTCGATTATCTTCATGCTGTAATGATTAGCAAGCTAGTAATGAACAGAGTTATATCCACACTGAATGCCCCATAGTTGCTACATTGGTTCACCCTACCCATGTCGATTGGATTGGGTAAATACTTACTTAGTTCGATAATTTTGACAGCTAAAACTTTAATTGTTTCCTTGTCAATAGATTCCCAGTCTTTTATACTAAGGCGTCTAAATTTTATAGATATCGGCTTTAAATTATATGGAATGACCTTCCCGATACAAGTATTTTATGACATTTAGGCGAATGGTCTCTTATGTTTGAAACATAACGACGAATCGATAGACCCTTAAGCTGTGCTATAATTACCTGCTCCTACGACAAAAATGTTCGCCTTTTATAGTTATAATTATCAGAGTATGAAACTCCTTCCAGTATTATCGCTCTATTTGCTCTTATATTAGTAGAAAATACGATGAAATTTGTTACTCTAGCTTTTCATAACATTTATTACATATGACTCACCTAAATAATTCGTAACTATCATTAAAGGAGGTTGTGAGAGTAACCATAGTAATGACGAATATCATTTAATCAATAAAAATGAAAAGCTATATTTGTACGTTTTTTATAATCTTAAACATAGTAAGGTGTATACGAGATTTCAATGCTGAAGGATATCCCTTTACGGAGTTATAAGACTTCAAATTATTTTATAAATTATCATTAAAATATAGTTATATATGTCTGTTACACATACGGTTCTTTAAACTATGCAATTTTCAATACTTGTTATTGTAACTCATTCGGTTTCCTTTTATTTTTTTTCTTCTGTAGTTAATATTGTGACTCTCGGGTTTTTTCTTGGATGATTCATTTTTTTTATATATATATATATATATATATATATATATATATATATATATATATATATATATACTAGCAAATATATGCACCCTCCGGGTGCAAGTATTTAAGTTTTAATATAATAAAATATCATGTTAAATTAGAAAGGCTAATGAAACTGAATAAGAATTCAGATAAAAATATTTGGAACAGAGGGGGTATAATCGGAAAATAGAACAACTTTGAAACTAACTGTTCCACCATTTTCCCTTACTCCCGTCTTTCAGTGGTAAATTTCCCTAATTTAACTATTTAGTTAAAATAGGAAGAAAAGAATAAAATTACAGTTATTTCTTTATGTTAATAGATTTCTGCTAAGATTTATCCCCGAGATTTTTGCTCATATTTATCAAGATAAAACCAAACAATTAGAAATCAATAATACTAAGCATATATTTATTAAAATCAAATTTTTTAAGATCAATATGCAAATTAGCCTTCCCATTCACACTGTAAACCGCTATTTTGTTGAATATATAAATATAATTGCATGCTATTTGTGTGTAGATATTGTTAACAGTCTTAATGATGTAAAACAATTTTACTAATAATTGAGGTTTAAATAAAAAAAATAAAATCATGGAGAATGTGATGTAAATAACAAAGGGAATTGTGACTTGTATAGTAATATAGTTTCGGTTACAGACAGACAAACCCACAATCTCCATTATAATAATAATATATATATATATATATATATATGGGAGTAAATATGGAAATAAATCCAACAATATTAAGATTACGACAGATTTTTGAAGCCTGTGCAATTTCGTTTTTGCCCTCCTTTAATAATCGACATGGATTTTTTAACATATCACCGTTTCTAGCTAAAATAGTTTTAAATAACTACAAAATACCAGGCTTTAAATATTTAGTTATCGTTACCTTTGTTTTCATAAAATCAGTTCTTTAATTCTTTTTCTATTCTTTTGTTGAATGCATTTCTTCGAGTTGCGTCACGCGTCATGACATCTTCGCGTGCGCGGATCACGACTCGTCTTTCAAAAATATAACGCTGCACAAATACAGTTACACAATAAAAAAGATTTTATAAAGATTTTCTTCCCCTGTCATCTATAAAACATCCATCAATTTCTTCACCCCAAGATACATCCTGATGAAGGTTTAAAGAAACCGCAACGTTTAAACATCGATAAATAAATTCATCTTATTTTCGGAACACTTGTTTTTTCAAATTTTTTAATACATATATATATATATATATATATATATATATATATATATATATATATATATATAACCATTCATGGTACTTTGGATGTTGTTGAATCTTTCGCATACCTGGGAAGTACACTGACTTGTGATGGCTCCTTGGATGCTGAGTTTCATCTATGCATCCAGAAGGCATCTATGGCCCATGGAAAGCTTGAAAAACGGTTATGGTCTAATACCAGCCTTACCGATAAAACAAAATTGAAGGTTTATAGGTCCTGCGTGTTGAGTATTCTATTGTACTCCTCGGAAACATGGACTTTGTTTCGAAGGCATTTGAACATTCTTTAACACTTTCATCAGAAATGTGTGCGACACATTCTAAACATCAAGTGGAATTTCAAAACACATAGAAGTCCTTAGAAGGGCAGGATGCACAAGCATTGTAACTCTTATCATAACGGCTCAAATGCGATGGGCAGGTCATGTTGTGCGTATGAGTGATGTTAGAATGCCAAGGCAACTCCTTTACGGTCAGCTGCATGATGGCAAAATGTCACAGATTAAGCATTTGAAGAGGTATAAGGATTGCTTAAAAAAACAACCGTGTAAAAATAAAAATAGATCCTGACAACTGGGTGAAGCTGGCATTGAAGAGAACTGACTGGAGAATTCATGTGGGTGATGGCTGTACCAGTTTTGAGAGTGAAAGAATTGAGCATGAAAACCTCAAGCGTCAACTTCGAAAGGGATACACCTGTCATATTGGAGAGAACATGGAGGGTTGGAAATGTCAGATAGGCGGTCGAATTCTGCCTTCTAAGGCTGAATATGTCAATCATAGGAAATCTCATCAGGGAGAATTCATGCAAACTCCGGGAACAAACAATGTGTCTTGTGCAATCTGAAACAAAGTCAGCTTCTGGTCTTAAGAGACATATGGTGGTGCATAAGCATAATATTATATCATCTGATCTATCTGATACAATGAGAAGGACGTCCTTCCTATGTCATATTTGTATCAAACTTTGTGGATCTGCAGCGGGTTTGTTTAGTCATTTGAGGGTTCATGAGAGGAAATGTTATGGTGGTAGTTTATAGGATTGTGAGGGACGGCAGTGATCTGTAAAGATTATGCCATTGCCCCTCTCTCTCTCTCTCTCTCTATATATATATATATATATATATATATATATATATATATATATATATATATATATATATATATATCACTTCACCAGTACATTTTTCAGCACTTCTTTTATGCTTTATCAACTACTTTGAAAACTTTTTGAAAACTTTCTAAGAATATTTTTGACAAAAAACTTTTATCCTGGCGATTACCAAGGGACAAAACGAGTTGAGAACAATAAAAAAAGAAATAACATAAAAGAAATATTCCAATTTACCTATCACTTTCGTTCATGTTCTCTATCTATCTCTCTCTCTCTCTCTCTCTCTCTATATTATATATATATATATATATATATTATATATGTATATATATATATATATATATATATATATTAATGATTTGAAGGCAATTATAATGCGTATAAAAATAAAAACAAAAAGATGTTATTTTTGTCTTATCGATTTCAAAGTATAAAACTTTATCTTCAGAGATGAATATCAGAAGTATCAGAAATATATATATATAATATATATATATATATATATATATATATATATATATATAATTGTCATCTAAATTACGCAGAAAGGAAAATATCACTCTCATCTCATGACCTCCAGACCATTTGAGAATCTCCTTTAAGGCGTTAGGTGGGTCCCCGAGAATTAATTGTTGAATACTGCCGTTGTCCTTGCCTCCAATTTCTCTTTGCTGTTCTCAGAATTGTGTTGGGTCTCACCCGACCGTGCGCCACACATAATAATAAGGGACATTGCAATCTGGGGTTTGGCCCCCAGATGTATGGATGATGTAGTCGCAAAAAATTTGCACAGCTAAAACTGGCTTCTGTCCGTATGGCACAGCGCAGACTCCTGTTGTCAGACATAGAATCTTCCACCAGTCCCATCTCAATCCAGGGCAGCACTGATGTAGACCTCATTTGAGTTTGAGGCCATATGGCATGACGAATGGAGGCATAACGTCACCATAACTTTCCCAAGGATATTGGTCAAATGCAACTAACCCCGTTCATTTCCTACGACGGCAGCAACTATCCCACAGGTTTATGCATGCATAAAATCCTCAGTGACAATTTCACATATGCATAGCCTACTACTTAAACCTGTGTTTTGGGTCGTATTCTACCCTCACCGTGAGGTTTGTAAATTGCACCTTTGAATTTCCCTCTGGTTTAATCGCAAAAAATGCAAATATCCCGCGCACTCGCAACCACTTATATGAATGGTGTTGTGGATTCGTATAATGTCGATTTTTAAATACAATACAGTATAATACATGGAGGGTTGGAAATGCCAGATACGTGGTCGAATTCTGCTTTCTAAAGCTGGATATGTCAATCATAGGAAATCTCATCTTGGAGAATTCATGCAAACTCCAGAAACAAACAATGTCTTGTGCAATCTGTAACAAAGTCTGTATTACAGTATAATAATTAAGTGTGTGTGGTTTTTGCTTTAGTGGCCAAAACTAGTTCTTATAACACATTAGGAGGCTTGAGAGAAACCTTCCAACGTAGGTGAATATATACATAATGAAATCCAAAAAGGTACAATATAACAACAATACAGACTTTATTGTCTAAGCATATGGAACGTGACATATATGACAAAATACAAACAGAAAGGACGAACGTCCTTGGGAAGTAAGAAAGAGTTTATAATGAATACAAGAGTCACTTACTGATAGTTGGGGGGGAGGCAAATACCCTCATTTAATGGACAGAGACACCTCTCTTCTAACCTATCTTAGTGGGTGCCAGACTAAATGAGACAGCGAGAACTTGCCGGGCTGAGTTTAAATTGCCGTCTAGTAGTGCCACCTAGTCGTGAAACTCTGCCAACTAGCGAAGATACTATGATGTGGACTGGGTGTTTACTGTTCATTACTACCGGTATATCTTGTGAGTACAGAGAAAACCAATGGTTGTTTTGTGGATTCACCATTTGATCCTGTCAGATATTATTCTCATCTGGAAAAAATCAAAGCATTTTCAGTTACATGGGATACTTGAGTTTGTTCAAAATCATTGCAATGTCGTCTTTCTTCTTGTCCTTCATTGACTGTGGTAAAAATTGGCACTTTATCGTCTTATAAAAATACCAAATATCACCATACACAAACTGCTTGATAAGAAACTCAGACAGTCCCATGCACTTGGCTAAAGAACTTGCTGGGATCGTTGTTAATGATGGTCTGGATCTCAGCGAGAGTTCTTTTCTGATTAGAACGATTACAGTAAAACTCCCGATTTGCCGTATCTTCATAATGATGTAAGAATTGACTATTTCATAAAAATGTTGTTTCATAAGTTCCTAGCATATACTCTGAATGTCCTTTTCGTAAGAACAGATTTGAAAACTTTTACTTGTGTGAATATAATATAAATGCGACCATCTTTTGTATTTAAACCATTTTAAATTCTTTGTAATTCTAAAAACAGTTGTAAGAGGGACTGGCATCTTTGCCCCCAAGGCTGCTGAATTGCAAACCTCGCCACAGAAAGACAAGGAAAAAAAAAACATAGCTCATTTCTTCTGGGCAAGTCTCTTCATAAATGATCAAAATTATATCTAATATATTCATTTACGAAATATTTTTTGTATATTGATAACTAAAAAAAAAAATAAATAAATAAAACATCTACGGCAAATAATGTAGATTAAATTGAATTGTAGTGTGCTTTAAGGTTTACCACTGTAATCGGACAGTCCTGGATATATTCATTAAAGTCCAAACTCCTTAAGGAAATAAATTGACAGCTACTAGGTGTACGTTGAGATTCATTGAATAAGAATTATTGCTTGCCATCGTAAATATTGATCACTGATGCAAAGAAAACCAGATCCGTATACTTTAAAATGATAAGAAAAAGAGATTTTTCTCTTGCATGTGCAATTTGTTAATAGAAACTAGACCGAGGTTTTTTAAATTCCCTAAAAATAAGGTAATTATCGGATTTCTATAGGATTTTCAACATTTAATCATTAAATAATTGGAGTATTTTGTAGGAACATTTTATGGGAATATTTTTTAAAAGTCAGTCATCCCAATGCTTTATATAAATACTGTTGGGCTGAAAATTCATTTCTTAAAAAGATTGGTTTTATTTTATTTTATTTAGACGAGCAATAAAACAGCGCTAGGTGCGCTGTAAACATTAATTTTTAAAAGATATTGCCTCAAGCAAGTGGGAGTTGAAAATCCAATGTCGATAAACTAAATTTCTGTAGAAAAATGAATTCTTTAAAAATTCTCTTCGATGAATCAAATTTATTTAATAAATGTTTATACAATCAATGAATGAATGTAATATATGTCGTTACGCTCTTAATTCATTTTTTTTTTTTTGAGTTTTAATAAATTTCATATTTATTAAAGTAACCATTTATTTATCAAAATAAGTATTAGATTAATTGAATAACTTTATTCATTTAATTTTTTTTTAAATTTATAAATTAAAATTGAAAAGCTATTTTAATAATTTGATATCGAATAAAAATAAACTTATTGATGAATATGTATTGTTTAAAAAATGTATAAAATACTACTAACAATTAATTACTTCGCTAAAATTAATTTGAATAAATATATTGCAGATGAAAAATAACATCAGTAGTAAAAGATAACAACCGTAAAAATTTTTTAAAAAATTTCCTAATAGGATTTGTAAAATTTGAAATAAAAATTGAATGTAGTATGTATTAAGGTGCAGCAATAACAAATGAAACTTAATTAAAAAAAAAAACGGATAAGAATAAATAAATGTGCCGATGTTTGTACCATTTGTTTATTGTTACTCGCTTTACTTTTCCTACTTTTCCAAAAAGTACTTGTTGCGCCAAATCCACATAAGACCCCACCACTACCACCACCACCACTAAAAAAATTTTAAAAAACACCCTTTCTTTTATTTTGATAAATAAAAACTGAATAATAAGAATAATAGTTTATAATCAATATTTACCCTTTGCATCGTAAAAAATGTAAACAAAAAAATAAGAGGGTAGGATAGAAAAAATAAACTCTCTTAAATATCTCAAGTTTTTCCAGTATTACTTTAATATTCTAATATTAAATTTCCTTATATTCTAATTTTAGGGTAAAAAAATATATATACTTTATTAAAAAATTTATCTCGATTTTATCGAAGTCCTACATTACTTAACAGGATTTTCTGCTGACATGCGCAAAACTAAATTCGGTTTTGTTTATAGTTGAATGCAAAAACAAAATCTTAGAATTTAAGCTAGAACACGGTTATATGACTATTTCTTGTTTGTAAACAATTTTCTCGTAAAACTCTATATGTTAGATAACTTTAAATATGTAAAATAAAACAAACTATATATAAATCAATAATCCCAGGCATGTATTTATTAAGACTTGTTTTAAAAAACACTGTAGACAATCAGATTATGCGGACTTAATGATTGAGTATATATAAACCATAGTTGTTCTTTATACAAAGTATTAATAATATTGACTATAAATTAAATACTCATTGATAAACGTACATAAATTCCGACGGTATTGTGACGTAGACAGTGACGTAATTTCAGTTACAGACAAATAGACACCGAATTTCCAAAAAGGTTTAGTTATTTAAGATATTTTATTTAGCATAATAGTACTTAATTTCGTCAGAAAATCTTGTTTGAATAATCAAGAAAGTGTAGGTTAACCAAATTTAATGAACGTAATTATTCTTTTAGATAAAATGTATTTTTGTTTAATCGTAAAACTTGTCAATATTCTTCTGTAATGATGACCACTTAAGCAACAAATTGTTTGGTCAGTTTATAAAAAAAATTTCTTTCCTCAATGATACCTGAATCAGAAAAAAAGGTCTAAAAAGGCTAGGCTTCTGGTTACCTTACCGCGCTTTTAACCTGGACTTTTTCATTATAATTCTTCCAAAGAAGTTGAAATAAGTATAAAGGCCGACCAATTCCCAAATATGTTTTTCTTTGTTTCTGTTTTTTTTTTTTTTTTTTTTTTTTTTTTTTTTTTGCTGTTAATTCGAACACGCTATCAATACAATGAGAAAATTCCTACGATATCGTTTTTTAAATATTTATTAGCATTATTAGCATCTTCATCTTAACACCAGAGGTGACTCAATTTATTGGAAGCCAAGTGATAGTAAGTCAAATTAAATCAGTCACACTTCCCTTTTGATAGCATTCTTCTTCTTCTTCTTCTTCTTCTTCTTCTTCTTCTTCTTCTTCTTCTTCTTCTTCTTCTTCTTCTTCTTCTTCTTCTTCTGTTATTATTATTATTATTATTATTATTATTATTATTATTTATTATTATTATTTCACTCCATTCAAGTTTTCCACACCTGCAGAAGCCGGTGGTTCACTGGAGGCTGAGTAACAGCAAGTCTCCTCAAGTCTCCAGGACTCTTCTGAGTATTCCAGCCGTTCTCAATAATGCTGTAGTCTGGATGGTCTCGATTCTTCCTCCGATTTTTAATTCATCCACACTCCTTTCTAACCTCTTTGGGATTGTTCCAAGGGCCCCAATCACAATCGGCACGAACTTAACCCTCATATTCCACAGTTTTTTCTGTTTTTTTAAAGTTTTTATTATTATTATTATTATTATTATTATTATTATTATTATTATTATTCCTAGTCTCTGGTAAATGTTGCAAGGATG
>CM042144.1:91887524-91905024 GCA_023376005.1 Doryteuthis pealeii
AGAGAGATAACCTTTTCCTAATTTTAAGAAAATGGATTAAAACAATGTTTAACAAAAATCAATGATTGGCTAGGTTGATTGCTCACTACTAGTTCGTGCGTTTTGCGCCAAAAATTAATTACTTTTCGATCCCATCTTTCTAATATAAGACGAAGGAGAAATCAACAAACACAGAAGACTCATCTCCGTTAAACCGAAATCGACGACACAAACAACGCACAGATTCGTCTCGTTGCCAATAGAACAACGACAAGAAACAGGGGTTCAACGAACGATTCCACTGCCTCACACATACTACTATACTACATTATGCTTACATTCGTTCTACTACATCAAGAATCCGTTTCAGCGGTCATATATACAAACTTGATTCTCATTTTCTGCCCACATTAAAACGAACCTTTCCAACTTAACACATAATGTTACTTTTACATTAACAACATATCATATCTACTTCTATTCCTTTTGAACATTCACGTATTATTGCAAATTTATTCTTGATAATTTATTTGTTTATTTATAATTATATGCATTTCTTTTATCATTTCTCTCCGTATTCTTATAAACTGTGTCTATTTTTATTCGTCATTTTAAATATCATTGCTAACCCCTACTACAAGGCCTCTACAAGCTGTTAAACCACGTATCCAAACGTTGGCGGCCTTTCAACAACTTTGGGTTTATATTAACCTCGCGATATGCATTTTTGCGCAGTTCTCGATGACAATTGTTTTTTTTTTTAACACCCAGGGCAAATTCTCTGTTTTTGTGGCCAAACTGTTTTAACTTCTTTATAAAGGAGTGGTAATGAGATATAGAGATAGCAACTTCGCACTATTTCTCGATTGTGAAGTTAATACATTCTCTGTCTAACGTCAACGCTAAGCTCCTTTGGCTTCCGCATTGTATTGGTTAACTACCGAATAATAATGGTGACACTCTATACACTAACTGATGTTCTTTGCTGGAAGTATCACACATATTCCTACTGATGGCTAGAAAGCTCAACCGATAAATAAATATATAAATATTATGATTCTAAATGAACCAAAAAATCTAAACAACATTTTCTTACAGGATGAATGATTTTGGTCCTTTCGCTATGTTTTGAATAATTTCGCCTGTCAATCTTTTGTATTTTTATGTATAGAATTGAGTATTAATACTTTTTTCCGTGCTTATTACCATATAAAAAACTGATTGCGGTCTTAGAATTTCTGGGAAATGCATAAAAATATTCAAAATTGATAGATGTACGAGAATTCGTTTGGTGATATATATATATAATATATATATATAATATATATATATATATATATTATATGTATGTATATGGGCTATTTAATAATCTTATGCATAGATGAAATAGTTATCTTCTTGGAGAGAAATATTCATATAAAAAAATTATAAATGCAAAAATGATCATTATCACACAAAGAAATATTGAAATCTGTCTATAAACATTTAAAAACAAAAATATCTAAAAAAAAAAAAAAAAACATTGTAACAAACACACAAAAATAATATAAACTAGAGCACACAATTGTTTAGGCATAAGATAACTGGAAGCGAGGTGTCATGTCGTTAGTAATCTGCATATTGGTGGGTTGCTTCTATTAAGCATTATACGTTATAGTTGGTTTGATTAACCACTCTTGAGTTTCTAAAATTCATGGTGATTATGATGGCTCCTGCGTAGGCTTCTTTAGATCGGGTTACCAAGTTTAGACAAATTTTATTAGTCTTTATTATAACATCTTTTATTGCTCATCTGACGTGCAACCAGAACGATCGTGGTGTGACAATGTTGAAAGTATAGTGAGGTGTGTAATCTTATTTAAAACTCTGGAGAGCAAATTTAGGACCCAGTGCTAATTTGATATTTTATTGCCTTTTACTTGTTTTTTATAGAAAGCTTTATAAAAATAACACCTTGACAATTTAGTCCAATAGTTGACATGTCTACAGTAGAAGATAGAAGTAGATGTTGTTTTCACCTTTTGTTTCTTTACTACGTCAATCAATTCTCCTTTTAGTCTTAGTCTTTTTACAAACTACGACTAGAATGTTTGAAGTACTAGTTTAACAATCCTCAAGATTATTTTAAGCATTATATATTATAATATATATATATGTATATATATATAATATAATTATATACAATACACACACACTCACACACACTCAACACACATACCACTAATATATATATATTATATTATATTTTATATATATATGTGTGTGTGTGTGTGTGTGTGTAATTTAGTGTGTGTATGTGTGTGTTTGTGTGTGTGTGTGGGTGTGTGTGGTGTGTGTGTGTGTGACGGGGGAGAATAAAAAAATACGAAAAAACAAATATTCGAGAATGTATTTTTATTTAGGAATGAATAGTTTTCTCTTGGTTCAAGCGTTTTCCGATTTTTTAAAACTATTCATTCGTATATAAGTATATCCTTGAAATTTGTTTCTTTCATTTTTCAACTTAATACCATCGTGTTAATTCATTACCACACACACACACACACACACCTATATTATATTGTGTTGATGTGGTGTGTGTGGGTATAGTTTACTATATTCATAAAAAATCGGCTCAATATTAGTGATAGAATATATTTATATAAGTTGGATAGCGTAGAAAATAGCTTCCTGCAGTGGCTTGGTAACTGTCAGTTTTCTTGCTTTGGTTTTCTTCAGGTAAGAGACATGTACGTGTTTATACATCTCTTTAGATCTGTTGCGTTGGGTATGAAGGGAAGGGTAAAGGCTGTGGCGGGACGATAATAAGGGTAGTTTTGTTTGTGGGCATTCTAAAGAAGGCGAATTTATTTTATATGCATGGTTTATTATCCACTAACATTATAATCATTTTGGTGATTTGTTCATTTATGTGCTATATTTCGCTGTGAGATATCGTTTTTGGTCTGTTCTCTTCTGCTACTCACTCTCTCTTCGATGTGTCTCAGTATATTATTCTGTATAGTCGGATGTAGTGTCGCTTCTCTAGAGTATTTTGATGCATGGATGAATTTGTTTTTCTGCTACTTTTGGTTATGAAATTCTGATATTGGTTAAGGTGGTTCTTTTGTTGAATAATGATACGAAATATATATAGTACAAAGAAATAAAATAAATAGAATTTGAATAAACGAATAAATAGAAATGAAATAAGATATAAATGTAAATAATAATAAATAAACAATATAAATACAATTAATAACTATAATGATGATAATCGATAATATAGTAGCCGGATCGGTGTACACGTTGGGTATTCAGAGCATACGGTGTGGGTATATGGTGGGGGAATGATTGTGAGAGAATCAGAAGAGTAAGAACTCTATAAGGACGAGGGAGATATTAAGAGACGACTTACCAAGGTTTGTAGGCTAGAATCTCCAAAGTGACTTAAGAAGAATCACAAAAACAGGCAAAGAAAGATTCTATGCAGCACAACCAAGATGTAATATATGGGAAGAGGCCGGAGAATAACAACGAATAACTAGAAAAAACAAAGCATGCAGAATTTTGAGTATACAACGAAAGTCAGAGGGGGTTACACATGAGAAAGACTTGGACATGGTTAGAGAGAACTCACGAGAGAACTGAATCACTAATATGCAGATCGAAATAATTGCATAAGAACAAATTAATATCAAATGCAAAATTGTTTAAGACGCAACGAAACGTAAATGTAGATGTGTGGTGACAGAGATGCGACTGTAAACCATGTAATTAGTGAATGTAGCAAAAATAGCACAATGGGAATACAAAAGCTAGGCAACGACTGAGGTGGGAAGGCGAACCACTGGGGGAACTATGAAAAGATTAAATTTTGAAACATACAACAAAATGATATATGCATAAAGAATCTGTTCTTGAGAATGATCGCAACAATTCCCTGGACTTTTGAGATAAAAACGTATATCCTATCCAGAGGGAGAATTAAGACATCAAGAATACTGCACTGCTTGCAATCTCGCCAGAATACTCAGAAGAGTCCCTGGAGACTGGGAGCTTGCTGTCACACAGACTCCAGGTGAATACCATCAGCTTTCGCTGATGTGAAAAACTCAAAGGAGTGAATAATAATAAACGCTTAATAAACAAACGCTTTTGATAAACAAACATGCGAAGAAAAAGATTTAAAAATAAATATTTTTACACAATTCTACAAATTGTATTTTAATTGAATGAATGAGTAAAAAAAATACTTTTTATGATCTTACAACTTAATAGCTCTATTATCTTGAAAGTTTAAAAATGTTTTCGTTACCGTAAATTTTGTCCGTATCTGCTTCCGTTAGCAGATACGGTCAAAATCTCGCTGGTTAGAATTTAAGGTGATATATAAATAAGTGGCTATATCTTATTTATAGAGAAATTTCTCGCAAAACTTTATAGATTAGATAATTATAGATACAAACCAAAATAAAAATAACTATGTAAAAATGTATATAAAAAAACATGCATTTATCGAAAGATTTCTTAAAAATCGCCTAGACCATCGAATATTACAACGACAACTTCATAGTGTATATAAACTAATGTTCTTTTTTTATGTATAAACTATATTGATTATAAATTAGGTTCTCATTGATAAATGCTTTAGATTATTGTGGAATCTGTGACGTAAGCCGTGACGTAGTTTCGGCTTCAGACAGAAATGCAATCTCCATTATATATAGATAGTTGAACGGAATATTTCCTCACCTTTTAAGTCCTATTCATTAATCTAATTTTACATTTACATTACAAATTAATAAAATGAAGGAATTTAACAAACGAATTTTCAATTTCTAAACAAAAATAATAACGTGAATACGTTTTGTTTTTTTTTACTGGCCACATTCCGAATAAAAATATAGAAAGAAAATTAATGAAAAATTGCTTTGAGAAGATAAGTACTTTCTTTAATTTTCAAATTTTTAAGAAGGAAATCATTGACATAATGTTTTTTCCCCGTTTATGTTTCCTTTTCAGTTTCTCTCGTAACTCATAAAGGGATTCTAACAGGTACTACCAGCGTGGACCTGGGAGTAATGACAACAAGGTTTGACACCATACTTCCCTATGCAAAAAAGCACTATATTATATTTAAAATGATATACACAAACTATTAAAATGTAAAACTATATGAATTTCATCATGTCACGCAATTTTCACGGATATCCATGACAATATCACGCCAACCTTCCCTATCATTCATCGACTCTGAGAGCTCCTCCGCGCATGTACTGGCTTCCACAGTAGTACGTCGCTTACGGTATCTTCCTTGCTTCTCCAGTAGTGTCCTGCATGTCTAGCCCGTCTTACTCGTATGGTTTGTAAGATGGGGCAGGTGGCCATACAGTTGCTTTTTTGTGGGGTGCTGCTTCCACGACTTATTCAGGACCGCTCGCAGCATTCTTGTACAGCTCCCATCTAGCTATTCTCAAGGCGCTTCGTTAGTGTCAGGTCATTAATTTAAAGATATACTTTAGATTAATTAAGTGGGTGATTTGCACTTAAAAAATGTTGATTCCAAAATTTGGAAAGAAATCCTATTTTAAAATAAATTGAAACCATTTTTACTTAATTACCGAAAATATTATCGATAGATAAAATCCGATAATCAGTCATCTTTATGTTTTTAAAATGGATGCATTAGGTGTCAACAGGTGCACTTTTTTTTCATACCTAAAAAAAAGTATTTTTGATTAAGTCATTTTAAACTAAACCTTCTTAAATCTCATCAAACGGCAAAAAGAGAATGACACTTTTTGATCAATCCAATATTGAAACAAACTGAAACATACATACAATTGGAATATGCATAATTTTTCCAGTTCTGTGTATAAAAACAGGAAATCAACAAATGAAAAATAGCCGATGGACTATTGAAAAAAAAGCTATGTAATACCAAAAAACGATCATTGCAAGTTCAAAGCCATTAAAATAAAATAAAATAAATAAATGATCAATGAATATGGCAATATTTAGGCAAATAGTATAAACCCCCGCATTCTGATTATAATTTTCTTTAAGATTATAAACGATATTTTAAAAACGTTAAATGTTCAAGCATTAGAATACAACAAATAACATCAGTTTTAAATTCTCTTCACAGACAAGTGAGCTTTTAATATCATGCAGCATTATTTATCATTAAAGAAATAACAACAGCAATTGATTTTTAATTAGATTAATAGTGTCTAATTAATGGAGAAACCTAAGTGCAAATATGATCGCAACATGCATTTAGCAGAAGAGCAATGGAATCGATGAAAATGCATAACTTTAACACAGATCAATGTAGCGACGAGTTTAAAAACGTGTGCATGAAGGATGGATGCACAGGACCAAGTAATCTGGGAATAAATATAGACGTTTAGTCATCTAACATCTCTTATATCGATATTATAATGATCCAGTTATATATATATATATATATATGTGTGTGTGTGTGTGTGTGTGTGTGTGTAGGCGAGTGGGCTAGTGGTTAGAGTCGTGGGAAATGGACTCGTCGATTCGAGTTCAATTCCTTGACGAAGCTGTTGGCATTTCAGATAGCGCTAATACCCTTGGGAAAGGTATGAATCCATATATATAGTAGGACAGACTGGGCCCTTCAGCCTTGGGTAGGTAACCAGTCTAGGAGAGGGATAACTCTGAATTCAAAATTCCTGAAGTCGGTCGTTGATTGGGTTTGTGGCAACCCTTGATGCACCAATTCTTTCCTATCGACTGTGCCAAAAAGTGTGGATGGTCTAACACAAGCCTTCACCACTATAAACAAATCACTGGGTGGACATTCATTGTGTGTGTTGAATCCTTATGCGTCGAAAAATCGACGAGAGTCCATAATATATATATATATATAATATATATATATATATATATGTGTGTGTGTATGTGTGTGTGTGTGTGTGTGTGTGTTGTGTTCTTTATCATGCAACGGAAGAGGAAGCTTCCGGCAAAAAGAGAAATAAAAAATATATATTAAAAAAAGAGAGAACGGTAGAGAGGTATTCCGGTCAAGAAGCAGGGAGAAGATGAAGAAATAGATAAAAGAAAAAAGGAAAACGGAAGCGGTGAAGAGAAAAATAAAGAAATATATATTCCGTTATCAGATCAAACGATAACAATGCGTGGGCATATTTATTGTATAAAAAGGCCAGCGGGTGAAGGGTGTCAATTGAGTCCCCAGCGAGCAGCCGAGAAGGTAACCTCGTCGTCTCCCGTATCAACTACCCTCGGAAGTTCATTGTGAACACAGCGCCATTCACCATTCTACCCTCCGGCATTTCCAAATGAACACTCGTCACCCTTTACTACCCACACACAGAAGAAAATAAAGACGGGTCATATTTTATATACGCGTATCTGTGGTTTTATTGAAGTGAAGTTGTCGGCTATACAACATATATATATAACCACTGAGTAAGTCCCGGGCCTGACTATAAATGGCCCACTAATAAAAAAAATCCACATAACTTTTATAAAGTACTAACCTTCAAATGACACATGTCAAAGTTCCAGTCCAATCGGATTATTAGCTTATAAATAACACTTATTCAAGTGAAGCTACTGTTGCAAATTTTTAAAATCTGAATTTCGTGTATTGATAAAGCATTGCTTTTTGATGGGAAAAATATTGTTCAATCAAGGCAAATGATAAATGTTATTCCGACGCTGTCCCTTCGTAAACAATGTTTAAAAGGTGGTATGCTGACTATGCGGTCGTGCAGAAACAAATGATGCTGAACGCTCAGATCGCACAAATTCGGCAGTTGTCCCGGAAACATAAAAAAAAATCTCCACAAAATCCTTTTGGCCGATCGTAAATTGAAGTTGCGTGAGATAGCAAAGGATTTGAAGATATCAGAAGGCAGTGTATTCACCATGTGAACGTATGAGAGAGTGTAAGTATGTATATGCGCGTATGCACATGCAGATATGAACGTTGCTGACATATATGTATATATGAGAGCATATGTGTAGCGGCACGCGCGTACACATAGGAATAAATGAGTAAAAAAAAGACAGAGAAAGGGAGAATGAAATACCAAGGCCGGAGTCGAAAAAATATAAAACAGCTACACCTGTACGCACGGATACATTTGTGTGTTTGAATATAAGAGTAGATACGGTGAGATATATACGTAAAAAAAAGAAAGAAAGAAAGAGAAGGAAAGAATAAATCAGAAATAAACGGTGAACAAACTGAGAAACACACATCAGGCGAAGCAAACAAAGGGAAGGGGCAAATAAATCAACCCTAGCGGAGAAATACAAAAATCCGACTCACACAAGTAAACATATATATATATAAATGAATTTTACATTTTTTAACAGACACGTTGTCTTGACGTTGTGGCTAACACGCTGCTTTGAAACCAATGGTGACAATCGCACCTTAAATGTATTGTACTCTATAATGAATGCATTTATCTGTGTGTGTGTGTGTGCGTGCGTGTGTGTTGTGTGTGTGTGTGTGTGTGTGTCGCCCAAAAAGGAAACAAAAAATAAATGAATACATGAAATACATCTAATGACTACCTTCTACACTCTAGGTCCCAGGTAAAGACACGATGAGAAATTGACAAGAATTCAAAATAAAGATGAAAGTAAATACAAAAACAACACCAACAGCTAATGCAACAACAACAACAATAACAGCATAATCATAACAACAATAAAATTGGAAAGTTGAATTAACAGCGGGAGGACAGACCTTAGTAGAGGTCAAAATACAAAGAGGCATCTTCCAGAGAGACTCCCTATCACCACTGTTATTTGTCATAGCAATGATGCCACTCAATCATATACTTAAAAATGTACTGCGGGATACAAATTTACTAAATCACAGGAAAAAATAAATCATCTTATGTACATGGACACCATCAAGATATTTGAAAAAAAAAATGAACAAGAATTAGAAACCGTTATACAAACTATAAGAATATACAGCCAAGATATAGGGATGGAGTTCGGCATCGTCAAGTGTGTCATGCTTGTGATGAAGAAAGGGAAAAAAAGAAACGGTGAAGGGAATAGAACTACCGAATTGAGAAGAAATTAGAACACTTAGAGAATTATAAACATCTAGCAATACTAGAAGCAGACACCATCAAACAAACAGAAATGAAAGAAAAAGTAAGAAAGGAATATTTCGGAGAACAAGAACGCTCCTAGAAACCAAGCTATGTAGCAGAAATCTCGTCAAGGGAATAAACACCTGGGCTGTCCCTCTCGTAAGATACTCGGGACCATTCCTAAAAAGAACAAGAGAGGAGCTCTGGCAGATGGACCAAAAATAAGGAAACTCATGACCATGCACAAGGCATTACACCCGTGAAACGACATATGTGCCAAGAAAAGGGCGAAGAGGTCTCACCAACATTGAAGATAGTGTAGATACAACAATCCAAGCACTTGACGAATACACTAATAAAAGTAAGGAAAGACTAATTGCAGCAGGCAGGAAAAGCAATTGCAACATATTGACAAGCAGAAATACATCAAAATCTTAAAAAAAAAACAGAAATGGGAAGGAAAACAATTACATGGGCACTTCAAGCGACAAACTTAAGAGTTATCACACCAGAAGACATGGACATGGCTAAGAAGAGGAAACCTCAAGAGAGAAACTGAATCTTTTATATTCGCAGCACAAGACAATGTTATCAGAATAAACTCATATAAAGGCAAAAACAGATAAGATGAAGCAAAATAGCAAGTGCATAAAGTGTGGAGACAGAGACGAAATGGTTAATCATCTATAATAAGCGAGTGCAGCAAACTAGCAAAAAAAAAGAGAGTAAAAGACTAGGTATGGTTCGGTGGAAAAGGTAATCCACTGGGAATTGTTCAAGACCTTTATTTATCACCATACAAATAAATGGTATATGCACAAGCCTGAACCTGTCCTGAAGAATGAGACATATAAAATTCTTTGTGAACTCAAGGTATTGTTTGACAAGACGAATAGAATCTGTCATCTAGTGGATTTTGCCGTCCCGGCCGACCACTAAGGGGAAATAAAAGAAAGTGAAAAGTTAAACAAATACTGGGACCGTGCCAGAGAACTGTGAAACCTCTGGAATATGAAGGTGAAGGTCGTAACAATTGTAATTGGTGCCCTTGGAATGGTCCCAAAGCTCTGGAAAAGAATTTGAGTGAATTAGAAATTAGAGGAAGAATCAAAACCATCCAAACAACAGCACTGTTAAGATTAGCTAGAATACTCAAAAGAGTCCTGAAGACTGAGGAGACTTTCTGTCACTCAGTCTCCAGTGAACCACCGGCTACGGCAGACGTGAAAAACTCTATAATAATAATAATAATAATAATAATAATAATAATAATAATAATTTGCAAACTGATATAATTGATGCGTGATAGGTACTCCTACTCTGGGTCAATAATAACTACCTTACTGGAATTTGATAAGAAATCAGAATTTGCGGGGGAGGCTTACCCATCTGCAGGTGACATAATCGGCGTATTCTAAGCCTCGTCGACTGTATACAGCAGAATCGGATCTTGACAAGACTTCAAAATTTGCACCAAAGAAAAACTCTATCTGGACCTAATTGTGACATTTAGGCCATTACTATAAGTTCGATTATATTCTAGGTGCTCTATATGCGTAGCCTTGTGCCACATATAAACTCAGTAAATGACTATATTGACATTAAGAGATTCTTTGTCTAATTGATGCTATGCTGCTCTATCTAATTGCAATCGCACACACACACACACACACACACACACACACACACACATATTCATAACAAATGAAGTCTAATCAGGAATTCATTTATGAAACTATTAAAAAGCATTTTATTGAAATTCTTTAAATTAATCAGTAAAGCAAATAAAGAATACACAAAACAACGGAGAGAAAGAGAGATATCAGTACAATTAGGTGGAATTGAAACGACTGCTGAAGTGAGGAAAAGAGAGAGAGAGAGAGAGAGAGAGAGAGAGAGAGAGAGAGAGAGAGAGAGAGAGAGAGAGAGAGAGAGAGAGAGAGCAGAAATAATAAAAATATGTATCATGTGATCATAACATTTTTCAAAGAGCAGAATATAAATTAAATCGACTTTGTAAAAGCTAAATACGAAGAAAACGTTGATTAATTATCTCTTTGCATAATTAATTAATAATTCTGTCCGATTAACTAATTAAGTTTTGGTCAATTATACAAGATGTTTAATTAGAGAAATACTAATTGTACGAGACACTGAAACTAAATCTGTTGGTAGCAGTTGAGAGTTGCTGTAATGAAATGAAACCTAAAGTTTTCTTTTTTTCTTCAAAGGTGAATTTAACCATATTCATTTGGCCTTCAACGCAATACGTTTCCAATATGAAAATAGGCTATTCAGAGAATGAACTATATTGAGATATATAACTTTCAGTGCGTTCTTAGCATAACGGTTATTGTAATCGGAAAAGGAATTGGTGACTTGAGTTCAAAATCTTAACAAGGTTGTTTTTATTTCCGACATCAATGGGAGAAGTGATGAACCCAACTATCCCCCAAGCTATGAATAAATACTAGGGCATACTGAGTTACCTTGATACGGTAATTGTTCAAATAGAAAAAACAAAATCTGAATTATTTTTTATACATTACCTTTCGTCGCATCTTGTTTGTGGTGGAGGTGTTGCGAAATATAAGGGGATTCTTATCGAATTAGAGGTAATCATGTTACATAATCTATGCATAGATTATTGTCAACCCCCTGTATTTCTGAAGGGATGGCCCCTTTTCATATCACGGGCGGGAATTTCCATGGAATATTACAGAAATCCCGCGAAATACGTGAGGTCACGTGGGACCTGTTTGGCTCTCAGTTTCAGCTTAAACGCCAGTCAGAGAAGATATAACTGCCCTAGCTGGGACTCACCTGCACACGCGCGTTGTGTTAGTTAGATGAATATGTTTAGTTAAGTAATAAAGGTTTAAATAAATAATATGGTTTTGTGGTTGATCAATGTCTTGGCAACAAGACTGACCTAGAAGAAGAAATGAATCAGGGACGACCAACCAGCAAGAACAGAGAAAGACGAAGTCCAGACGCTAGAAGAAGAACGTAAGATACCAAAGATGAGCAGAAGAATAATAAAAGTAAAGAAAGGGTATGCAACAATCATAATGATTGAAATTAGACTATGATAGAGGCGTTCATTTTCCACTCATGTGAAAAAGCCTGTTCATCGATTCGTCTGTTTCTGTTTTATGAAAATCATTCCATATAACTACTCCCTAATGTGAATATAATTTGAATTTATAAGCAAAAGAACAAGGAAAAATGTCGACATTGACAGAAAGGCTTTGTAAACCACTATGTTAAACTACAATTTTTTCTTGGAAATAAATTCTTTTTTTTTTATTGATATGTAAGAAGGGTAGTTTTCGGTTCTGCTTTAGACGGTAAAAGAATTTTATGTATAGCAAGAAGATTAGTTTGTATAGACCCAGGAAAATGATTTCATTCTAATTTTTTGTTCGGCATGTAAAATAGAGATGTCCAAATTAAAAGATTATCTCTAACGATTAACAATAATCAGCGGCAAGACATGTTTCTGCAAGACGTAAGTAATCTTATGTGGTTTAAATTTCTAAACTTTTAAAACATTAAAGAATAGTCAAATGTTCACATTTAATTGAACATTCCTAATTAGGTTTACTAGCAAAATAAAAAGACACCCTCCGGGCGATGTAAAAATGATTTTTTGAAATATATTGCCTGAGGGGATGAGAACTGAAAATTCAATGTTACAGAGTGTGTACTATAAGTATGTAAAATCGTCAAATTTATTAAAGGAGTAAAAAGAAAGACAGAAAGAAAGAAAGAAAGAAAGAAAGAAAGAAAGACAATTTGAAATGGAAACAGTTCCGATAACTTTAAATATTATATTAGAATAAAACAATCTATATATAAATATATAACGCCGGGCATCTATTTATTGAAACAATGAGGATTGTCTAACGTTGCATGCTCACATCTTGAGTATATTTATTCTATGTTATGACGTTGGATTATATGGTGGGTAATGTGACGTAAGCAGTGACGCAGTTTTTGTTTCAGACAAAAACCGGAAGCGAAACTCCATTATTAATAGATATGAAATCCCTGAAGCCGAAGAAGCGAAAATATTGTGTTTTGTTTGTTTGTTTGTTTGTTTGTTTGTGTGTGTGTGTGAGAGAGAGAGAGAGCGAGACAGAGAGACAGAGCGCAGCCATGCGCGCATGTACACAAATATATTCTATTCCTTTTTTTTTTTTAGTTAGCATTTACATACAAACACCATTGTGTCACCCAACTCCAAACCTATTAGCGCAAACTGGTTTCATGAAACCAGTTACATGAAATGTTTAGTTAAGGAAATAAACCTTGACTTATTACGCTGGCCCAGGATTTCCTTTACGTCGAGAGATTGACGTAACACTTAGCCGTGTTACGTCAATATCTCGACGTAAAGGAAATCCTGGGCCAGCGTAATAAGTCAAGGTTTATTACACCCTACATCCCATTAGTACATTGCCATGATGAATCAGACACTAAACTGTGAACAACATATGTTGCTGTTTACCACGTACAGATTGAGAACACTTTACAACTTTAGTTTCAGTGCCATAGCTATATACCGACGATTCGTCACCTTTTATAATAGTCATCAAAAAGTCCCTATTGATACTGAAACAAATCTGTAGTTGTGGGCAGACGAAACTACTTCAATTCTGGCATCAAAAGCCGAGGAAAAAACTTAGCTTGCCACTCGTCTTGTTACATAATCTATGCGGCTGCATAAGATTATTGTCAATCCCCTGTATTTCTAAAGGGATGGCCCTTTTCATATCACGGGTGGGACTTTCCATGGAATAGTACAGACGGCCCGCGAAATACGTGGGACCTGGTTGGGTCCTCAGTTTTCAGTTGGACGTCAGGCAGTGAAGATGTCCTGCCTTAACTAGAACTCAGCATACGCGCGCTATGTTAGTCAGATGTTAGTTACATGAAATGTTTAGTTAAGGAAATAAAAGCTTAAGAAAATAACCCGGTCTTGTGATTAATGAATGTCTTGGTAACAAGACTGATATAGAAGAAGAAACGAGTTAAGTGCGACCTACCAACAAGACGAAGTCACCAAGACGAAGTCCAGATGTTAGAAGTGACCTAGAAGAACTTAGATGTCAAAGACGTCAGAAGAAGAATAGAAGAATAGAAATAAGTAAAGAAGGGTAAACAACAGTCTGATCCCCAAATCGTCGTGGGAAATGAACTGGGATGATCCAGCAGAAATGCTTACCTTATTACAAGATATTTAACCATCTATCCGCCTTTTCTAGACTGCACACTTCCTCAAAGGTTTCAGTACTCCGTTGATGGGAGATCTCTTTCACGCCCATCACTTTCAAGTGATATTTTCACAGTTCAGTTTTTGTACCATGAAAGAAAGTTGAACAGCGAAACTTATATACAGAAGCGATGATGTCCAGACGTCTAGATTAGTGTCTAGACATCTATTGTGTAGATTACGAGAAAATTTCAGTTTGAAAGACAATTATCAAGCTAAGTCTTATTCTATTTTTAACACACCTCATATTTTATTCGTGGAAACTTTACGTCAAAATACACTTAAGCTATCGAGTTGCATTTATTGTGTTGAGACGCAAACTATTTGAAAAATAAACCCTGACGCACATAGAACTGGAGGATAATAATAATATTTATTTTGTCTAAAATGTGTCTTGGGTAAATTTATGATCCTTTTTAAGCACCAAGAAATTTAAGCTAAAAGAAGAATTTCAAATGGTTTTGTCCGGATTGTCAGGAAATGGTGCCGAACACACACTTTTAAGTGTCTTTTAAGTAAACATTTTACATAAGCCAATCATATTTCATTTATACTTAAAACTTCTACTAACAAATACACACACACAGCTTAAATGACGACACATAAAGTGCAGAAATGCAGATATTATTCATATATATGGCAAAGTATCTTTCTTTTGAATAAATATTTTAGGTGAATGATATATATATATATATATATAAAGATAAATCTAATGAGTCAGACGAACCTACAAAAGTTTCGCTTAATGCTCTTCAGGGCTGAGATTTGACTCTCAGATCTCAGAGTCAGGTCTCAGCCTTGAAGAGCATTAAGCGAAACTTTTCGTAGGTTCGTCTGACTCATTAGAGTTATCTTTATTATTTGCTCTACTTAGGTATTGAGCACTTTTTACTTATTAGCTTTAGTCTCCTGGTGGTTATATATATATCTTATATATATATATGCATATGAATTGTTTTTTCTTTTGGCCAAAATATTGTACTAATAGATTATTTTTGTTGGTACCGTTATCTTGGTCTTTTCTTTTTTTTCAAAAAAATTTTTCTCCGCGGTTGATGTTTGGTAGTATATTTTTACAATCAAACTATTTGCTGTTTTTTTTTCTCGCCCCGAGGATTTACCAATAAGTTTGGTATATTATATATATATATATACTAGCAGACGTAGCCGATCAATGACCGTACTAAAATGATTTTAGGAACACTAGGAAGTGAGAGAGAAAGGGGAAGACAGGGGGTAAGAGGAACATGAATTAGAAAAATTGTTATGAAATTTAAAAAAAAAAGGTCGCTGATATTTCAGATATTACAATGTTCGTCTATTTTAGGAAATGATTTTCTGTTTACTTATGAAATATTATTTTAAAAAACGACTATAAACTCGTGAGAGTTTTGAAACAGTTGCATTTTTCTAAAAACTGTTTTTGTATATATGACTAAAACTTGAATTCAGTTTTTAATTGGTTGTTGTGTCAAAGTGATAAAAATATATTCGTTTAATTTATTTTATTCTTTACCACTATAAATGTAACAATTAAAATAAGCTAAGAATTAAACGTGTCCTTATTTGTAGGTGAGAAATTTAGCGTATTAATTCAAATAAAAATGATTTATTTAACGACAAAAGTTTTTACGATAAAAGAAGCTAAGAATTAGCGTATTAAGATTTTAGGAATAGTTTATTTTTGTGGTTTACATTTAAAATGATAAAGACGTCCCCTGGTGGTGAAATGGTTATCAAGTTAGTTTCCCAGATCGATTACTACTGAATAGCGAGTTCGATCATTGACGGTCGCCCCATACTTGCGACCTTGTGACACATCATACGCGTGGCAAACGCGTTGGATAAATAAGAAAGGCATTGCATCGTGGCCTAATGTTTAGCAGATCCATTACTACTGAATAGCGATTTCAATCCACGCTGAGAGTCCCATACTCGCGAACTTGTGTCACATCCTACCCGTGGCGAACGTGTTGGGTAAATACCTACATTCAAAATATAATTTTTATAATATAACCCTAAGCCCTGTACCAGGGTTAATTATACAATTTCCCACACAATATCAGTGGTAATACTTTCTGAGTATTTTTAGCAGCATTTAAGTTTAAATTTCTTTCCTTGACGGCTTTCATGAATTTATCGACGTTCTTACTTTTCCTATCTATCTCAGACAGATGATAACATTAAGAAATAAAAACGTATCTTTGTGTTTTTTTTATGATGTCGTAGATTAATCGGTGAAAAGCAGGGACACTATTGGTTACCCAAAATCGAAGCCTCGTAAACTGATGAAGTTGAACATTGGCCTCGAAATTAGTATACCTTTTGTCGGATTGTTTACTTTTAACTTGGAGATAAGCACTTTTGAAGTCATAAGTTGAAAAATACTTATACTTGGCGAGCTTTTTAACTAAATAATCAATCATCGGCAACGGATATGGATCAGGTTCAATATATATATGTTTATTATAATATATTAATAATTTGAAGTCCAATACAATGCGTATGAAAAATAAAAACAAAAAGATGTTATTTTTGTCTTATCGATTTCGAAGCATGACCTTCATCATCAGAGTTTCGTATCAGAAATAGACGTGGTTATGTTTTTCTTTGTGTGGTTATAATTTCTCTTCTTATTTCTTTTTCCTCTCCTTTTTTTTTCTTTCTTCTTCTCCTCCTTTATGAATGAAATGGGCGAATAACTGTAATTTATTCTTTTTTTTTAATGTTTGTTGAGAAAAAATGTATCCAATATTGTCTGTTTGCCATCCGGTCAATGTTCCAAGATTGTTGCCATGTCAAATTCAAAATAAAAATTAAAACCGTCAATAGAAAAATTTATATACCTAGCTTTTGTTTCGCTTTCCTTTTCTTTTCCCTTTCTTTTCCTTTTTTTTTTTTTTTTTTTTTTTGTGTTTTTTTTCCTTTGTTCTCTTTTTTTTTTTCAGTAAATAAATAAGTAAATAAAATAAAATATATTGTTTATAGTTTGCGAATAATCTACGCATATTTTGCTCTGCCTTCTGGTTTCGTCTTTAGAAACACTTGGACACACAATTTATAATAATTACCTGGTTCGATTATTTTCATGTTGTAATGGTTAGCAAGCTAGTAATGAATAGAGTCATATCCACGCTGAATGCCC
>CM042144.1:91907524-91914509 GCA_023376005.1 Doryteuthis pealeii
GTACATTTTTCAGCACTTCTTTTATGCTTTATGAACTACTTTGAAAACTTTTTGAAAACTTTCTAAGAATATTTTTGACAAAAAACTTTTATCCTGACGATTACCAAGGGACAAAACGAGTTGAGAACAATAAAAAAAGAAATAACATAAAAGAAATATTCCAATTTACCTATCACTTTCGTTCATGTTCTCTATCTATCTCTCTCTCTCTCTCTCTATATATATATATATATATATATATATATATATATATATATATATATATATATATATTAATGATTTGAAGGCAATTATAATGCGTATAAAAATAAAACAAAAAGAAGTTATTTTTGTCTTATCGATTTCAAAGTATAAAACTTTATCTTCAGAGATGAATATCAGAAGTATCAGAAATATATATATATATATATATATATATATATATAATTGTCATCTAAATTACGCAGAAAGGAAAATATCACTCTCATCTCATGACCTCCAGACCATTTGAGAATCTCCTTTAAGGCGTTAGGTGGGTCCCCGAGAATTAATTGTTGAATACTGTCGTTGTCCTTGCCTCCAATTTCTCTTTGCTGTTCTCAGAATTGTGTTGGGTCTCACCCGACCGTGCGCCACACATAATAATAAGGGAGATTACAATCTGGGGTTTGGCCCCCAGATGTATGGATGATGTAGTCGCAAAAAAATTGCACAGCTAAAACTGGCTTCTGTCCGTATGGCACAGCGCAGATTCCTGTTGTCAGACATAGAATCTTCCACCGGTCCCATCTCAATCCAGGACAGCGCTGATGTAGACCTCAGAGTTGAGTTTGAGGCCATATGGCATGACGAATCGAGGTATAACGTCACCATAACTTTACCAAGGATATTGGTCATAAGTAAAATGCAACCAACCCTGTTCATTTTCTACGACGGCAGCAGCTATCACACAGGTTTATGCATGCATAAAATCCTCAGTGACAATTTCACATATGCATAGCCTACTACTTAAACCTGTGTTTTGGGTCGTATTCTACCCTCACCGTGAGGTTTGTAAATTGTACCTTTAATTTTTCCTCTGGTTTAATCGCAAAAAAATGTAAATATCCCGCGCACTTGCAACCACTTATTTGAATGGTGTTGTGGATTCGTATAATGTCGATTTTTAAATACAATAACAGTATAATAATCAAGTGTGTGTCGTTTTTGCTTTAGTGGCCAAAACTAGTTCTTATAACACATTAGGAGGCTTGAGAGAAACCTTCCAACGTAGGTGAATTATATACATAATGAAATCCAAAAAGGTACAATATAACAACAATACAGACTTTATTGTCTAAAGCATATGGAACGTGACATATATGACAAAATACAAACAGAAAGGACGAACGTCCTTGGGAAGTAAGAAAGAGTTTATAAATGAATACAAGAGTCACTTACTGATAGTTGGGGGAGGCAAATACCCCCATTTAATGGACAGAGACACCTCTCTTCTAACCTATCTTAGTGGGTGCCAGACTAAATGAGACAGCGAGAACTTGCCGGGCTGAGTTTAAATTGCCGTCTAGTAGTGCCACCTAGTCGTGAAACTCTGCCAACTAGCGAAGATACTATGATGTGGACTGGGTGTTTACTGTTCATTACTACCGGTATATCTTGTGAGTACAGAGAAAACCAATGGTTGTTTTGTGGGTTCACCATTTGATCCTGTCAGATATTATTCTCATCTGGAAAAAATCAAAGCATTTTCAGTTACATGGGATACTTGAGTTTGTTCAAAAAATCATTGCAATGTCGTCTTTCTTCTGTCCTTCATTGACTGTGGTAAAAATTGGCACTTTATCGTCTTATAAAAATACCAAATATCACCATACACAAACTGCTTGATAAGAAACTCAGACAGTCCCATGCACTTGGCTAAAGAACTTGCTGGGATCGTTGTTAATGATGGTCTGGATCTCAGCGAGAGTTCTTTTTCTGATTAGAACGATTACAGTAAAAACTCCCGATTTGCCGTATCTTCATAATGATGTAAGAATTGACTATTTCATAAAAATGTTGTTTCATAAGTTCCTAGCATATACTCTGAATGTCCTTTTCGTAAGAACAGATTTTGAGAACTTTTACTTGTGTGAATAATAATATAAATGCGACCATCTTTGTATTTAAACCATTTTAAATTCTTTGTAATTCTAAAAACAGTTGTAAGAGGGACTGGCATCTTTGCCCCCAAGGCTGCTGAATTGCAAACCTCGCCACAGAAAGACAAGGAAAAAAAAAAACATAGCTCATTTCTTCTGGGCAAGTCTCTTCATAAATGATCAAAATTATATCTAATATATTCATTTACGAAATATTTTATATATTGATAACTAAAAAAAAAAAAAAAATAAAACATCTACGGCAAATAATGTAGATTAAATTGAATTGTAGTGTGCTTTAAGGTTTAACACTGTAATCGGACAGTCCTGGATATATTCATTAAAGTCCAAACTCCTTAAGGAAATAAATTGACAGCTACTAGGTGTACGTTGAGATTCATTGAATAAGAATTATTGCTTGCCATCATAAATATTGATCATTGATGCAAAGAAAACCAGATCCGTATACTTTAAAATGATAAGAAAAAGAGATTTTTCTCTTGCATGTGCAATTTGTTAATAGAAACTAGACCGAGGTTTTTTAATACCCCTAAAATAAAGGTAATTATCGGATTTCTATAGGATTTTCAACATTAATCATTAAATTGGAGTATTTTGTAGGAACATTTTATGGAATATTTTTTAAAAGTTAGTCATCCCAATGCTTTATATAAATACTGTTGGGCTGAAAATTCATTTCTTAAAAAAAGATTGGTTTTTTATTTTATTTTATTTAGACGAGCAATAAAACAGCGCTAACATCCGCTGTAAACATTAATTTTTAAAAGATATTGCCTCAAGCAAGTGGGAGTTGAAAATCCATGTCGATAAACTAAATTTCTGTAGAAAAATGAATTCTTTAAAATTCTCTTCGATAAATAAAATTATTTAATAAATGTTTTATACAATCAATGAATGAATGTAATATATGTCGTTACGGCTCTTAATTCATTTTTTTTTTAGTTTTAATAAATTTATTAAAGTAACCATTATTTATCAAAATAAGTATTAGATTAATTGAATAACTTTATCATTTAATTTTTTTTTAAATTTATAATTAAAATTGAAAAAGCTATTTTTAATAATTTGATATCGAATAAAAATTAAACTTATTGATGAATATGTATTGTTTAAAAATGTATAAAATACTACTAACAATTAATTACTTCGCTAAAATTATTTTGAATAAATATATTGCAGATGAAAAATAACATCAGTAATAAAAGATAACAACCGTAAACAATTTTTGTAAAAAATTTCCTAATAGGATTTGTAAAATTTGAAATAAAAATTGAATGTAGTATGTATTAAGGTGCAAGCAATAACAAATGAAACTTAATTTTAAAAAAAACGGATAAGAATAAATAAATGTGCCGATGTTTGTACCATTTGTTTATTGTTACTCGCTTTACTTTTCCTACTTTTCCAAAAAGTACTTGTTGCGCCAAATCCACATAAGACCCCACCACTACCACTACCACCACTAAAAAAAAACAAAAAAAAAAAACACCCTTCTCTTTTATTTTGATAATAAAAACGGAATAATAAGAATAATAGTTTTATAATCAATATTTACCCTTTTGCAGCGTAAAAAATGTAAACAAAAAAATAAGAGGGTAGGATAGAAAAATAAACTCTCTTAAATATCTCAAGTTTTTCCAGTATTACTTTAATATTCTAATATTAAATTTCCTTATATTCTAATTTTAGGGTAAAAAATATATATATACTTTATTAAAAAATTTATCTCGATTTTATCGAAGTCCTACATTACGTAACAGGATTTTCTGCTGACATGCGCAAAACTAAATTCGGTTTTGTTTATAGTTTGAATGCAAAAACAAAATCTTAGAATTTAAGCTAGAACACGGTTATATGAACCTATTTTCTTGTTTGTAACAATTTTCTCGTAAAACTCTATATGTTAGATAACTTTAAAAATATGTAAAATAAAACAAACTATATATAAATCCAATAATCCCGGCATGTATTTATAAGACTTGTTTTAAAAAAACACTGTAGACAATCAGATGATGCGGACTTAATGATTGAGTATATTATAAACCATAGTTGTTCTTTATACAAAGTATTAATAATATTGACTATAAATTAAATACTCATTGATAAACGTACATAAATTCCGACGGTATTGTGACGTAGACAGTGACGTAATTTCAGTTACAGACAACATAGACACCGAATTTCCAAAAAGGTTTAGTTATTTAAGATATTTTATTTAGCATAATAGTACTGTGATTTCGTCAGAAAATCTTGTTTGAATAATCAAAGAAAGTGTAGGTTAACCAAATTTAATGAACGTAATTATTTTTTTTAGATAAAATGTATTTTTGTTTAATCGTAAAACTGGTCTATATTCTCTGTAATGATGACCACTTAAGCAACAAATTGTTTGGTCAGTTTATAAAAAAAATTTCTTTCCCCAATGATACCTGAATCAGAAAAAAAGGTCTAAAAAGGCTAGGCTTCTGGTTACCTTACCGGGCTTTTAACCTGGACTTTTTCATTATAATTCTTCCAAAGAAGTTGAAATAAGTATAAAGCCGACCTTCCCAAATATGTTTTTCTTTGTTTCTGTTTTTTTTTTTTTTTTTTTTTTTTTTTTTTTTTTTTTTTTTTTTTGCTGTTAATTCGAACACGCTATCAATACAATAAGAAAATTCCTACGATATATCGTTTTTAAATATTTATTAAGCATTATTAGCATCTTCATCTTAAAACCAGAGGTGACTCAATTTATTGGAAGCCCTAAGTGATAGTAAGTCAAATTAAATCAGTCACACTTCCCTTTTTGATAGCATTCTTCTTCTTCTCTTCTTCTTCTTCTTCTTCTTCTTCTTCTTCTTCTTCTGTTATTATTCATTATTATGTTATTATTATTATTATTATTTCACTCCATTCGGAGTTTTCCAGCACCTGCAGAAGCCGGTGGTTCACTTGGAGGCTGAGTAACAGCAAGTCTCCTCAAGGTCTCCAGGACTTCTTCTGAGTATTCCAGCCGTTCTCAATAATGCTGTAGTCTGAATGGTCCCTCGATTCTTCTTCCGATTTTTAATTAATCCAGACTCCTTTCTAACCTCTTTGGGATTGTTCCAAGGGCCCCAATCACAATCGGCAACGAACTTAACCCTCATATTCCACAGTTTTTTTCTGTTTTTTTTTAAAAAGAGTTTTTATTATTATTATTATTATTATTAATATTATTAATTATATTATATTATTATTATTATTATTCCTAGTCTCTAGTAAATGTGCAAGGATGGTTTGACACACCTCAGAATTTCAACCCTAATAATATTTCTATTTCTCTCTTATATTTTTAAATATTCTAGCTTCCCTGGGAGAAGGTTTAATTTGCTGTTTTTTTAATGTCATCAAAACATTCGTTAGGTATTCCAATGCCAAAGCCATCCTTTTAAAAGAAACTAATTGTACTATTAACCTATAATAGTGGCGATGAGGGGGTTCATACATTTTCCAAGGGTATTAATTCGAAAGTAAACGTAATAGCATGACTAAATTACTTATTACGATATCGCAGGCCAGCATGTTAACGACTACCGCATAGGGACACCTTCTTTAAGAGCGGTTTCGAAATTACTTCCAATGGTATCTTAAATTACTAATATAACTGACATCTTTGTATTTCTGAGGTTTCGGGGTTTTAATATTAAAAAATAAAATTTCAAGGATAATCATGGTCTAATTAATTGGTTTACGAGTTAGTTAGAAATTAATTTCTTAGTGAAAAATTTTTTTATGAAAATATTTATGAAAATATATATATTATATATATATATATATATATATATATATATATATATATGTATACATGTATATATATATATATATATATATATATATATATATATATATATATATATATATAATATAACATTGCCAGCAGACTCTACAAAACTGGATTATCAAGCTTATATATATATATATATATATATATAATATATATATATATATATATAAAAGTAATTGGTAATTTGCTTGAAGCATTGTTAAGTATGTTATAAAATATTAGTAATTTGAAGGCAAATACAATGCGTATAAAAAATAAACACAAAATTGATGTTATTTTTGTCTTATCGATTTCGAAGTTTCATGCTCGAAATCGATAAGACAAAAAACTAACATCTTTTTGTTTTTATTTTTCATACACATTGTATTCGGCTTCAAATGACTAATATATATATATATATATATATATATATATATATATATATATATATATATATATAGATATGTTAAAAGGAAGTGGAGCTTTCTGTTGACATTTTGGACACACTTATGGGCTGTATTCTGAAAAAGTTAACGTTCCACTCATTCTTTCATTTCTATCTTGTTAGATACAGCTTCTAACTCAGCGCTTTTATGACAAACCGTGTATGTGGTGAAAAAATATGTTCCATTCATTGTTAATGTTCTATAGTTGGGTTAATACAGCTTCAATATCGATACTTTAAATGATTACACCTTGCATATATATTAAGTAATATATAGACAGAAAATGACAATACAATTTCATAATGCACGCGTTATAATCTTATATCTAATATAATAGGTTTAATAATATATATATATATATATATATATATATATATTAAGTATATGATATATATCAGTGTGTTGGTGTGTGTAATTTATAGTAATGCATATATTTATATGCCATACGTAACTATATGATATATATATATATTATATATATATTATAATATTATTATATATTATAATAATATATATATATATACTATTTCATTAATATATATGTATATATTTAATTTTAATCACACACACACGAGTATCACGACACACACACCACACACACACATAGTATA
>CM042144.1:91914609-91917109 GCA_023376005.1 Doryteuthis pealeii
TAAGAGAGATCCTAACATTACAATAGTCTTTTATTGTAATTTCGATATTGGAGATCAACATTATTTTGATTTATTATAATATGTTTAAGTTTCAATTAAATTCAGTTGGGGGTATTTGTGCCCGACGACACCCTTTGATTGAATATATATATATATATTATATATAATATATATATATATATAGTATATAATAATTAATTACCAAAGCGTGTTGGTAGATCTGCGGAAGAAAAAAACCCAGCAGAAAGTTTGATTGTAAAATATACTACAAAATCAACCAGGAAGAAAATTTTTGAAAAAAAGAAAGGACCAAGATATTCGTACCAACAAAAAATAATTCTATGTGAAGTATTTGGCCAAAAAAAAAAACAATTAATATGATATATATGTATATAAGATATATATATATTCATATAACACCGCTAGGGAAAAGCTAATATGTAAAAAGGCTCGATACCTAAGTAGAGCCAAGTAAAAAATAATCTGATGAGTCAGTCGAACCTACTATTAGTTTCGCATAAAGCTCTTCAGGGCTAAAATCCGAGTCGGATTTTAGCCCTGAAGAGCTTT
Source organism: Doryteuthis pealeii (assembly GCA_023376005.1). Lineage (NCBI taxonomy): Eukaryota > Metazoa > Mollusca > Cephalopoda > Myopsida > Loliginidae > Doryteuthis > Doryteuthis pealeii. Next base: position 91,915,180 of record CM042144.1, read on the forward strand.
ATGCGAAACTAATAGTAGGTTCGTCTGACTCATTAGATTATTTATATATATATATATAATAAATATATAATATATATATATATATATATAGTAACCTGGGTAATGAAGTTTAAGGCTATATATGGTTATGTGGGTCTATCTATAAAAACCTCTGAGGAGTTCGTGAGCAAACAGACAGTAACTAAACTAAACTTTAATATATATAATATATATAATTATATATATATATAATAATATATATATATTATGAGGTTAAGTAAAAAACAAATGTGTTTATTTTTAATATGGCTTTAAGCCGACAATTTTTGGAGGATATGTGCTTAATTAAAGTCATACCTAATTTTGAAAATTAATTAGTTAATAATTAATGAATTTAGGCGGACATATATGTTCAAATGTAAGGCTAAACAAATCGAGAAAATGTCAATCCCTGAATGTACATTCCGACCTATTAGGCATGACTTCAATTAAGCACATATCCTCCAAAGAAAAAAAATATATATTCCTTAGAAAAGTACCAAGTTTTAAGCTGTATTTGCCAAAATAGAAACGAAGAATGAATGGAACGTTATTTTTTTTCAGAGTACAAGGTGTGTCAAAAAGTACAAAAAATCTTGATACTTTTTTTTACATACCTTGTATATATGTATGTGTGCGTGCACGTGCGTGTTTGTATGTCTTTATGGGTGTGTGTTCGGGGAAATAACTTAAATTTGAAAGCCCCCATAGGGATTACAAAATTTTTGACAATTCTAATAAATCTTCGTATACAACTTTCTAATATTGAATATTTATTATCATACGATTCATGATATCTTGTTTTGTATTAAAAATACATTCACAGATTTGTTTTGCAACATTAAAAATATGTTCTTATACAAAACTGCATTTCCAATAATAGAAATATGTTTTTTTTTCTTTTACTCCAACGGATAAAACATTTCTGCCTTTCACCTCTTTCTGGTAACAGGGTGGGGGGCTGCGTTCTCGAACAATTAGTGATATTTTATTATTGTATAATGTTAACAAAAACGCAGAAGTATAACTACTTAAAAAGATTTATTTGAACCCCACCATTAAGGGCAAGTGAGGGTGGGGGGGCATTTAACCCTTCTGCAACGCCTCTCCATCTTGCAAAATAAGTTTGTATTATTCATTTATTCATTTTTATTTATTTTCGTTAATTTTCTATTAAAACATTTAATACTATCCAAAATTTTCGCAACTCTTTTTTTTCTTTCAATATGAAACGTGGTAAATAAGTAATTACATTTAAAATGTAAATTGAATTGTTATCTCGGTAGCAAGACGCGAAAGTCGTAATTAACAAAAAGAATTTGTTAGACTTTTGTATGGGAAGGACGAATCGGAGCTAATTTGGGGGCGGACTATTAAACATGGGTAGCAGCAAGCTTCTTAACATTGTTTCATTATACAATGATTAAAGTTTATCGGCTTATCAATACTGTACGCCTCTCTTCAGTCGATTCTTCTCTATTTTCACATTCACAGCTTGCGTTCATCCCTCCCACTAGCTAAGATTTCTTTCTTTCATTCTTTCTTTCTTCACCCTTGAGACTAAACATCGACGTTCGCGTCTCCTCCCACTTTTACTGTGATTCTCTCTCATACGCTTCTCATTCTCTTTCTCTTACTTCTCTCCTCTCTCTCTCTCTCTCTCTCTCTCTCTCTCTCACACTCACACACACACACACACACACACACACACACACACACACACACTTCATCTTTTTATTTCACTGGCCTCTTTGGCGCTTGTTATGTTTTCGTATTTGCTGTAATTCTTTACTTTTTCTTTTATTTAAATCTTTGCCTTATGGTGTCGTTATACCTGAAAGGGGGAAAACAATAGAAATAACTACTACGTTCGGTGTTGGGTGGTACTTATATGCTAGTCCGTAATAACGTA
>CM042144.1:91932109-91934609 GCA_023376005.1 Doryteuthis pealeii
ATTGCTAAATTTTCCTAATTTTACTATTTAGTTAAAATAGGAAGTAAAGAATAAATTTACAGTTATTTATTCTTGTTAATAGATTTCTTTTAAGATTCATCCCCGATATCTTTGCTTATATTTATCAAGATAAAATCAAATAATTAGAAATCAATAATACTAAGCAGTTATTTATTAAAATCAAATTTTTTATATCAATATGCAAATTAGCCTTCCCATTCACACTGTAAACTGCTATTTTGTAGTATATATAAATACAATTGCATGTTATTAATAAGTAGATATTGTCAACAGTATTAATTATGTAAAACAATTTTATTAATAATTGAGGTTTAAATAAAAATAAAATCCTGTAGAATGTGACGTAAATAACTAAGGGAATTGTGACTTGAGTAGTGATATAGTTTCGGTTACAGGCAGAAAAACACACAATCTCCATTATAATAAGATTATTATTATTCATTGCCTTCTTCATCGGTCATCTATACATTTACATAATTTTTACAATAATGAATATTATTTTAAGTATTGCTAATCTAAAAGATAGTTATTATTCCTTCACATAGTAGCATAGTATAAATTTAAAAAATGTCATATCCTGGATTTTGACGTGCTGGCAGATTACCGAGGGAAAGTGAAAGAAAGCACTGGAAATCAGAGAAAGAATTGAGACCATCTAGACTACTGCACTGCTGCAATCTGCTAGAATACTCAGAAGAGTCCTGGAGACTTGAGGAGACTTGTTGTCACTCAGCCCCCAGTGAAATACCATCAGCTAACGCTGATGTGACAAACCCAAAAGGAGTGAAAATAATAATAATAATAATAATAATAATAATAATAATAATAATAATAACCGGCTAAGGCGGGTGTGAAAAACTCTAATGGAGTGAAAATAATAATAATAATAATATTGAGAGTTTTTCACACCAGCGTTAGCTGATGGTATTTCACGGTTGTCGGACTCCAGTGAAATACCATCAGCCAACACTGGTGTGAAAAACTCAATAATAATAATCTTCGGGACTTTTCCAACCTTTCTAGTGATGATGGGTACTCTCATCCGGTTCATGCTCCATGGTTTTTCGGCACTCTCACATGTGTCGGATATTTATACAGCTTATCACTCTCTATGAACTTTTCCTGTCGTCTCCTGGGACAACCCTACCCACTATGTAAGAAATCATTTGTTATTTGAACTGAGTTTCCCCACCTGTAACAAATCGTACCCTTACCGATATCAAGTGACAACAAGTCTCTTAAATACTTCAGTATTCACCTTGGTAATCTTACTAACTTTTTTATTATTATTTCTCTGAATGTTTGAGATGAGGCTTGATGATTAGTATTATCTGCATTATTCGGACTATTGTCCCATCTTTATTGTTATTTGTACGTTTCGGCTGATATGCCCTCCGGCCTTCTTCAGGTATTTCTTTCGGACTCGGGAACCTTCTTTTCGAACTCGGAAACTTTCTTGTCTTAATCGGGTATTATTGTCTTGTAGATAGTTTGAATTTGTCCTTAGTTTCCAGCCGTTCTATTTTTATTGCTTCTACATGCCATTTTGAAACTGTTTCAGGCTTGAAATCTCTTTTGATTTTCTTGAAAGGTCTAATTATTTTGTCATCATGATTTATTTTCTTTTTTTAAAATTATAGTTGCAATAATCGTAAAGCTTGTGATATGAAAAGTATTTTAATATCAAAACAAAGTTTTATAATAACCAATTAATAATGATTTTCACAAAAATACATTTTTAAAAGGTTTGTAATTTTGTATAAGTTTTAACAACTTAGAATTACAAGGTGTAATAAAATATATCGAGACTGAAGCTAGATTTATTTTCAAAATTTACTATTTAAAACATAAATGAAGATATCTGCACAATTGAGCCACCTATATACTAAAGTAATTGTGTCTAGATGTCTAGACTGCTGACCTGATGTCTAGACATCGTCTCGACGAGTAAGTCCAATTTGAAGAAAAAGATATAAAACCAGACTTGATACTATTTAATCAATTGTGTGTTTCCCTACATTCTCATCAGGACTAGATTGATGAAACTTTTCTGGTTTCCTAAACTGAAAATTACTTCAAAAGTTAAGATTTGAAGATGTGGAAGATATTAAAAGAAATAGAACGGCTTAGCTTCTCATAATATCGAAAGAAAAAATTTCTTTTTTTTTTCGACCAATGAAAAGCTCGTTGAAATCTATAGTGAATGCCAAGGTGACTATTTTAAAGATAATTAATTTCACTTTGTGAATACAACTTGTGTGTGTATCAAATATCTCTTTGATTTTGCCACGTGTTATATCTACGGAGTTTACTCAATTTAGTCTCTCTCTCTCTCTCTCTCTCTCATCTCTCTCTCTCTCTCTCTCTCTCTCTCTATCTATCTATCTATCTATCTAAAACTTTCAATCTTTCTTTCTCTCTCCCTTCTCTCTCTATCTATCACTTTCAATCTTTTCTTTCTCTTCTCTTTCCTCTATCT
>CM042144.1:91942109-91950727 GCA_023376005.1 Doryteuthis pealeii
ATACATACTACATTCAATTTTTATTTCAAATTTTACAAATCCATTAGGAAATTTTTTAAAAAAATTTTTACGGTTGTTATCTTTTATTACTGATGTTATTTTTCATCTGCAATATATTTATCTCAAATTAATTTTAGCGAAGTAATTAATTTGTTAGTAGTATTTATACATTTTTTTAAACAATACATATCATCATAAGTTTAATTTTATTCGATATCAAATTATTAAAATAGCTTTTCAATTTTAATTTATAAATTTAAAAAAAAATTAAATGAATAAGTTATTCAAATTAATCTAATACTTATTTTGATAAATAAATGGTTACTTTAAATAAATTTTATTTAACTAAAAAAAAATGAATTTAAGAGCGTAACGACATATATTACATTCATTCATTGATTGTATATAACATTTATTAAATAAATTTTTATTTATCGAAGAGAATTTTTAAATAGAATTCATTTTTCTACAGAAATTTTAGTTTATCGACATTGGATTTTCAACTCCCACTTGCTTGAGGCAATATCTTTTAAAAAATTAATGTTTACAGCGCAATAGCGCTGTTTTATTGCTCGTCTAAATAAAATAAAATAAACAATCTTTTTTAAGAAAATGAATTTTCAGCCCAACAGTATTTATATAAAGCATTGGATGACTGAACTTTTAAAAAATATTCCCATAAAATGTTCCTACAAAACTCCAATTAATTAATGATTAAATGTTTGAAAATCCTATAGAATCCGATAATTACCCTTATTTTTAGGGAATTTAAAAAACCTCGGTCTAGTTTCTATTAACAAATTGCACATGCAGAGAAATCTCTTTTCTTATCATTTTAAGTATACGGATCTGGTTTTCTTTGCATCAGTGATCATATTTACGATGGCAAGCAATAATTCTTATTCAATGAATTCAACGTACACTAGTAGCTGTCAATTTATTCCTTAAGGAGTTGGACTTTATGAATATATCCAGGCTGTCCGATTACCCAGTGGTAAACCTTAACACACTACAATTCAATTTAATCACATTATTTGCGTAATGTTTTATTTATTTATTTTTTTTTAGTTATCATATACAAATATTCGAATGAATATTAGATATAATTTTGATCATTTATGAAGAGACTTGCCCAGAAGAAATGAGCTATGTTTTTTTTCCCTTGTCTTCTGTGGCGAGTTTGCAATTCTCAGCGCCTTGGGCAAAGATGCCAGTCCCTCTACAACTGTTTTTAGAATTACAAAGAATTTAAAATGGTTTAAAATACAAAAGATGGTCGCATTTATATTATATTTCAACAAGTAAAAGTTTCAAACTGTTCTTACGAAAAGACATTCAGAGTATATGCTAGAACTTATGAAACAACATTTTTATGAAATAGTCAATTCTTACATCATTATAGATACGGCAAATCGGGAGTTTTACTGTAATCGTTCTAATCAGAAAAGAACTCTCGCTGAGATCCAGACCATCATTAACAACGATCCCAGCAAGTTCTTTAGCAAGTGCATGGGACTGTCTGAGTTTCTTATCAAGCAGGTTTTGTGTATGTGATATTTGGTATTTTTATAAGACGATAAAGTGCCAATTTTTACCACAGTCAATGAAGGACAAGAAGAAAGACGACATTGCAAATGATTTTGAACAACTCAAGTATCCCCATGTAACTGAAAATGCTTGATTTTTTCCAGATTGAATAATATCTGACAGGATCAAATGGTGAATCCACAAAAAACCATTGGTTTTCTCTGTACTCACAAGTTATACCGGTAGTAATGAACAGTAAACACCCAGTCCACATCATAGTATCTTCTAGTTGGCAGAGTTTTCACGACTAGGTGGCCTACTAGACGGCAATTTAAACTCAGCCGGCAAGTTCTCGCTGTCTCATTAGTCTGGCACCACTAAGATAGTTAGAAGAGAGGTGTCTCTGTCCATTAAATGAGGGTATTTGCCTCCCCCCAACTATCAGTAAGTGACTCTTGTATTCATTATAAACTCTTCTTACTTCCAAGGACGTTCGTCCTTTCGGTTGTATTTTTTCATATATGTCACGTTCCATATGCTTAGACAATAAATCTATATGTTGGTTATATTGTACCTTTTTGATTTCTTATGTATATATTCACCTACGTTGGAAGGTTTCTACACAGCCTCCTAATGTGTTATAAGAAACAGTTTTGGCTCTAAAGCAAAAACCACACACACTTAATTATTATACTGTAATACAATGATTTGTTACTAGATTGCACAATGACATTGTTGTTTCTGAGATTATGCATGAAATTCAATCCAGATAGGAGGTTCCTATGATGACATATACAGCTTTAGAAGCAGAATCGCCACGTATCTGCATTTCCACCCTCCATGTATTATACTGTATTGTAAATTTAAAAATCGACCTTAACGAATCCACACACATACATATAAGTGGTGCGACGTGCGCGGGATACGTTTGCATTTTTGCGATTACCGAGGGAATTCAAAGTGCAATTTTACAAACCTCCGGTGAGGTAGAAATACGACCAAAACAGGTTAGAGTAGGCTAATGCATATGTGAAATTGTCACTGAGGATTTGTATGCATGCATAAACCTGTGCTAGTTGCTGGCCGAGAAGTAGGAATACGGGGTTAGTTGCATTTGACCAATATCTTGGGAGTTATGGCTGACGTTATGCTCCTTCGTCATGCCATATGGCCTCAAACTCAAATGAGGTCTACATCAGTCTGCCGGATTGAGATGGGACGTGGAAGATTCTATGTCTGACAACGAGTCCTATGGCACAGCGCAGCTCCTGTTGTCAGACTGGGATCTTCCACCTGTCCCATCTCAAATCCAGGGCAGCACTGTTGACCTCATTTGAGTTTAGAGCAATATGGCATGACGAATGGAGGGCATAACGTCACCATAAACTTTCCCAAGGATATTGGTTCAAATGAACTAACCCCGTTCATTTCCTACGACGGCGCACTATCCACGGTTTCATGCTTAAATCCTCATGACATTTCACATCATGCATAGCCTACTACTTAACTGTGTTTTTGGGTCGTATTCTACCCTCACTGATTTGTAATTGCACCTTTGAATTTCCCTCGTGGTTTAATCGCCAAAAATGCACAATATCCCGCGCACTCGCAACCACTTATATGAATGGATAGTTGTGGCGTATTATGTCGATTTTAAAACAATCAGTATAATACAGGAGGGTTGGAAATGCCGAGATACGTGGTCGATTCTGCTTTTAAAGCTGATATCAATCATAGGAAATTCATCTTGGAGAATTCATGCAAACTCCAGAAACAACAATGTCTTGTGCAATCTGTAACAAAGTCTGTATTACAGTTATATATTAGTGTGTGTGTTTTTGCAATTATAGTGGCCCAAACTATTCTTATACACATTAGGAGCTTGCAGAGAAAACCTTCCACGTAGCGTGTATATAATAATGAATCCAAAAAGGTACAATATACAACAATGACGACTTTATGTCTAAGCATATGGAACGTGACATATTTGAACAAATACAAACAGAAAGGACGAACGTCCTTGGGAAGTAAGAAAGATTTATAATGAAAACAAGGTCATTACTGATGTTGGGGGGGAGCAAATACCCTCATTTAATGGACAGAGACACCTCTCATTTAACGTATTTAGTGGGATGCCAGACTAAATGAGACACAGCAGAACTTGCCGGCTGACAGTGTTTAAATGCGTTCTAGTAGTGCCACCTAGTCCGTGAAACTCTGCCAACTAGCGAAGATACTATATGTGATGGGTGTTTACTGTTCATTACTACGGTATATCTTGTGAGAATACAGAGAAAACAATGGTTTTTTGGGATCACCATTATCCTGTCAGATATTATTCTCATCTGGAAAATCAAGCATTTCAGTTACATGGATACTGAGTTCGTTCAATCATTGCAAGTCGTCTTCTTCTTGTCCTTTTCTTGACTGTGGTAAAAGTGGACTTTATCTCTTATAAATACAAATATCACAACACAAACTGCTTGATAAGAAACTCGCAGTCCCATGCACTTGGCTAAAGAACTTGCTGGGATCGTGTTAATGATGGTCTGGATCTCAGCGAGAGTTTCTTTTCTGATTAGACAGATTACAGTAAAACTCCGATTGACCGTAATCTTACATAATGATGTTGAAGAATTGACTATTCATAATGTGTTCAAAGTTCCAGCATAACTCTGATGTCCTTTTTCGTAAGAACAGCATTGAAAAACTTTTACGTGTGATAATAATATAAATGCGACCATCTTTTGTTTAAACCAATTTTAAATCTTTGAATCTAAAACAGTTGTAAGAGGGTCATCTTTGCCCCAAAGGCTGCTGAATGCAAACTGCCACAGAAGAACAAGGAAAAAAAAAACTATAGTCATTTCTTCTGGGCAAGTCTCTTCAGAAATGATCAAAATTATATCTAATTATCAGTACGAATATTTTTGTATATGATAACTAAAAAAAATAAATAAATTAAACATCTACGGCAAATAATGTTTCATTAAATGAAATATGATTAGTGCTGCTTTAAGGTTTACCACTGTATCGGACAGTCCTGAATATTCATTAAGTCCAACTCATTTAAGGAAATAAATGACAGCTACAGGTGTACGTTGAGATCATTGAATAAGAATTATTGTTGGCCATCGTAAATATTGATCACTGCTGCAAAGAAACCAGATCCGTATACTTTAAATGTAGAAAAAGAGATTTCTCTTGCATGTGCAATTTGTAATAGAATAGACCGAGTTTTTAAATTCCCTAAAATAGTAATTATCGGATTTCTATAGGATTCAACATTTATCTAAATATTGGATATTTTGTATGGAACCAGTTTTATCGGGATATTTTTTAAAGTCAGCAGTCATCCCATGCTTATATATAAATCTGTTGGGCTGAAATTTTTCTTAAAAGATTGGGTTTTAATTATTTTATGTAGACGTAGCATAAAACAGCGTGTGCGCTTGTAAACATTAATTTTAAAGATATTGCGCAAGCAAGTGGGATATAATCCAATGTCGATAAACTAAATTTCTGTAGAAAAATGATTCTTAAAAATTCTCTTCGATGAGGATCAAATTTATTTAATAAATGTTTTCATCAATGATATAGAGTCAATATATGTCGTATTCGTCTTAATTCATTTTTTTTTTGAGTTTTAATAAATTTATGATTATAAGTACATGTATTGATCAAAATACGTATGAGATTAATTGAATAACTTTATTCATTTATTTTTTTTTTTAATTATAAATTTAAATTGAAAAGCTATTTAATAATTTGATATTCGAATAAAAAAATAAACTATGATGATAGTATTGTTTTAAAAAATGTTAAAATACTACTAACAATTAATTACTTCGCTAAAATTAATTTGAAATAATTATATCTGCAGATGAAAATACATCAGTGTAAAGATAACACCGTAAAATTTTTAAAAATTCCTAATAGATTTGTTAAATTTGGAAATAAAAGATGTAGTATGTATTAAGGTGCAGCAATACAAATGAAACTTAATTAAAAAAAAACGGATAGAATAAATAAATGTGCCGATGTTTGTCCATTTGTTTATTGTTACTCGCTTTACTTTCCTACTTTCCAAAAGTACTTGTTGCGCCAAATCCACATAAGACCCCACCACTACCACACCACCACTAAAAAAATTTAAAACACCCTTTCTTTTATTTGGGATAATAAAAACTTGAATATAAATATAGTTTATAAGTCATTTTCCCTTTGCATCGTTAAAAAATGTAAACAAAAAAAAAGAGGGTAGGATAGAAAAAAATAAACTCTCTTTAATATCTCAAGTTTTTGCCAGTATTACTTTTAATATTCTAATATTAAATCTTTTATAGGCTAATTTTTAGGGTAAAAATTAACTTTATTAAAAAATTATTCGATTTTATCGAAGTTCCTACATTACTTACAGGATTTTCTGCTGCATGCGCAAAACTAAATTCGGTTTGTTTATTAGTGATGCAAAAACAAAATCTTAGAATTAAGCTAGAACACGGTTATATGACTATTTCTTGTTTGTAAACAATTTCTCGTTAAACTCTATAGTGAGATAACTTTAAATATGTAAATAAAACAACATATATATAAATTTCATAAAATTTTCCCCCCAGGGGGGGCAATGTATTTATATTAAGACTTGTTTTTAAAAAACACTGTAGACAATCAGATTATGCCGGACTTAATGATTGAGTATAGTAACCATATGTTCTTTATAACAAAGTATTAATAATATTGACTATAAATTAACTCATTGAATAAACTACCTAATTCCGACCCCCGTATTGTGACGAGCAGTGACGTAAATTCATATTTAAAATAGACACCGAATTTCCAAAGGTTTAGTTATTTATGATTTTTAAATTAGCATAATAGTACTAATTTCGTCGAAAATCTTGTTTGAATATCAAAGAAAGTGTAGGTTAACCAAATTTATGAACGTAATTATTCTTTAGAAAAATGTATTTTTGTTTAATCGTAAAACTGGTCAATATTACATTCTGTAATGTGACCACGTAGCAACAAATTGTTTGGTCAGTTTATAAAAATTTATTCCTCAAGATACAACGAATCAGAAAAAGGTCTAAAAAGAGCTGGCTTCTGGTTACCTTACCGCGCTTTTAAACCTGGACTTTCATTATAATTCTTCCAAAGATTGAAAATTAGTATAAGGCCGACCAATCCAAATATTTTTTTCTTTGTTCTTTTTTTTTTTTTTTTTTTTTTTTTGCTGTTAATTCGAACCGGCTCTCAATCAATGAGAAAATTCTACGATTCGTTTTAAATATTATTAGCATTATAGCATCTATCTTAACACCGGAGGACTCAATTTATTGGAAGCCAAGTGATAGTAGTCAAATTACATCAGTCCCACTTCCCTTTGATAGCATTCTTCTTCTTCTTCTTCTTCTTCTTCTTCTCTCTCTTCTTCTTCTTACTTCTCTTCTGCTTCTCTTCTCTGTTATATTATATTATTATATATTATTTATATTATTATTATTATTATTATTTCACTCCATTCAAGTTTTCCACACCTGCAGAAGCCGTGGTTCACGGGTGAGTACAGCAAGTCTCCTCAAGTCTCCAGACTCTTCTGAGTTATTCCAGGCTTACCAATAATGCTGTAGTTGGATATGTCTCGTTCTTCCTCCGTTTTTATTCATCCACACTCCTTTCTAACCTCTTTGGATTGTTCCAAGGGCCCCAATCACATCGGCACGACTGTAACCCTCATATTCCAGTTTTTTCTGTTTTTTAAGTTTTTATATTTTATTATTTTATTATTATTATTATTATTTTATTATTCCTAGTCTCTGGTAAATGTTCAAGGATGGTTTGACACACTCAGAATTTCAACCCTAATAATATTTTCTATTTTCTCTTATATTTTAAATATCCTAGCTTCCTGGAGGGTTTAATTTGCTGTTTTTAATCGTCATTCAACATTCGTTAGGTATTCAATGCCAATCCTTTTAAAAGAAAACTAATTGTACTATTTAACTAATAATAGTGGGAATGAGGGGGGTTTCATACCTTTTCCAGGATTAATTCGAAGTAACGTAATCATGACTTAAATACTTATTACGTATCGCAGGCCAGCATTAACGACTTTACCCGGATAGGGACACCTTCTTTAAGAGCGGTTGACGAATTACTTCTTTGATTATCTTAATTAGAATATACCTCATCTTTGTATTTCCTCGAGTGTTTCGGATAAATAGTTAGTTAGAATATTAAATAAATAAATATAAACACTCAAATCAGAGTCTATTAATTGGTTTACGAGGTAGTTAGAAATGAATTCTTAGTGAAAATTTTTATGAATTTATATATGAGAAAATAAAAAAAAAAAAAAAAAGAATACTTAATATATATATTAAGTATTATAAATGTATAACATAATACATAAATTATGCTAAAATAGTATATAAACAGTAATATTACCATATCGAGATTATATACACTTTATATATTTACATATTAATTACAATGTGTGAATATATAATACTATCTGGTGCGTAGTAATATACATAGCAAATACTACAATATACAGTATATTAGCATATACAATATATATTATACCTCATAGCATTGCGCACTTGATAATTACCATTTTATTACCACTACATATCATAGGTTATACGTATACATATACATATCAATATATACATTTATTATCACATTATATTTATATATATACATAGATAATATATTATGTATATCGACACATACTACATAACTACATTATTAGTAACATATATATCTCATAAATCTAAGAAGTTCGTTTGGTTGGGATGGTATGGAAAGTGGCCTTCACGCTTCGTTTAGTCGGTTTCACAATCACGCATCAGGCAGGTCTTCCGATCATAGCCTACTGCTGCTGAGGCCTATACGCCGAAATGTACATACAGGATCTGCTTTTCTCGCAATTTTGTTTTTAGGAGCCCCTTTTTTTACCCAATTTTTCAAAACAAAACAAGTATTTCTTTTTTATCTTCAACCGACACATACCCTAATTTTCATTTATTAATCTAATTCATTGTTCCACAAATACGAGTACGAACTACCCATATAAAACACCACTC
>CM042144.1:91955827-92000827 GCA_023376005.1 Doryteuthis pealeii
CTAAATCCCCCACCCATTTCATTTCTCCCAATCATATATTCTATCGCCACTGCCACCTTGCAAAAAATGAAAACCCAGCATGCCAACGACATCCCGCATTCCTGCTCCTTATTGTAGGGATTCGTCTCTCTGACTTTAAAACGGGAGACGGAGTTTGCCCATATTTTAACGAACCGCGACGTCCCGTATACCATCACGATAGAAGCAATAAATGAATGGAAAAACGGACCTGGTTTCTGTTGCTGGTACATAATCCAAAGCCCCGTCTCCTTATTACTAAAGCCATGGGGACTTAGGGGGTTATTTCTGCTGCTACCGCTACCCTCTTTATACGGTGAACAGTAGGAAGGGACATAAGCTTTAAATCGGTCGGGATTCCACCATATAAATCGGGCGGGGTCTCCAAACCCACGTGGTGCCCAATGTATGCATAATCTAAATTAAAACACGAGCTAGGCCGGTACACGAGCGGGCAGCAGTAAATCAACATCAGAATAGCGTTTTACTCAGAATAACGAAAGAAAGCGTTTAGCGCATATATATATATATATATATATATATATAATATAAGTAAGTAAAGTCGTCGGGGCGGCCTAATGTCGGTATCAGCAATGCAGCGAGGGAATCTATCCCCTTTTCACTAGCGCTAGACCAAGGAGATTATTTTAGCGTCTGAGGTGGAGCGCCACACCTACCATCAGCTTCTTACTTTATCGCACAGATCCCTGTGCTACTCATACGCTGAGTTGGCGAGGGCGGGTATCGAACTTGGAACCTTGTGGTTTCTAGCCGAACGCTCTACCGACTGAGCAAACCGAGTCAGACGAACCTACTAAAAGTTTCGCTTAATGCTCTTCAGGGCTAAGATCTGCCTCAGATCTTAGCCCTGAAGAGCATTAAGCGAAACTTTTAGTAGGTTCGTCTGACTCATTAGATTTATCTTTATTATTTGCTCTACTTAGGTATTGAGCACTTATTACTTATTAGCTTTAGTTTCCTGTCGGTTTTGTATGAGTATATATATATATATATATAATATATATATATATATATATATATATATATATATATATAAATTGTTTTTTTCTTTTGGCCAAAATATTGTACCAATAGATTATTTTTTGTTGGTACGATTATCATGGTATTTTCTTTTTTTCCCAAAATGTTTTTCTCCCGGTTAATGTTTGGTAGTATATTTTTACAATCAAACTATTTGCTGTTTTTTTTTTCTTACCGCGAGGATTTACCAATAAGTTTGGTATATATATATATATATATATATATATATATATATATATATATATATATATATATATACCAAACTTATTGGTAAATCCGGAGAAGAAATCTTCCTTACGACATAGAAGTTTTTTTAAAACATGTCTCAGTTTGCAGAACTCAATGTGTGCACTTATTGTTAGGGTCATAGAGCAAATTTATAAGTAAAAAATATAACATAATACTTAGATTCTTTGCTTTATAGCCTATTTCAGGAAGCCTAGACCAAGTGTCTAAGTATCCAAATCATCAGATGCGAATGATGAATTCTTTATTACTTTTATGACAGTTGAAAACAGATTTTTTCATTCTCATATATATATATATATATATATATAGATAGATATATGTATATTGAATTTTAGTTTAAGGACGATATAGTTTGATTCTATGTTTTTCTTAAGGACGATTAGTTTATAGAACTTAATGATTTTTTAAATAATGTATTTTTTACCATTTAATATTTGAGGGTTAAATCCATTTGGCTAAAGGTTTGAAGACGTAATGTTCATTTCTCTTCGTAGGTTTCTAGAATTAATGTGGTGTTTAATAAATTTTGTTCGAACGTCTGTATTATAATGAATTTAACTTGTTAGTTCATTGGCGGGATTTCGTTCTAATACTCACTATATATAGTTATTCATTCTAAAATTGATTGTCCATTCCAATTACGCTGAATATTGTTTAGAGCAACGTGCGAATTCAAACACATTGACATTTATTTGCTATTTTTTTTACAGTTCTCATTTTTGATAAATAAACAGTCATGATATAAGTTTATTCTGATGATGGCCTAAGAGAGAATTACATTGGGATTCAAAATATTCATTAAAAATAAAAAGGAATTAAACATTGTTCTTGAATCTGTTCTTTTTTTCATGACACACACGCACACACACATACATACAAACGAACACACACACACACGCGCCCCCATATATATATATATATATATATATATATATATATATATATATATATATACTATAGTGTGAGATGGTCATTGTTTCCGCTTTTGCTGGAATGGCGTACCAAAGGCAGTATTATTGAGTGCTCAATATAAAATAGAGCTGTTATATAATATAATAAGATAAATATATAAAGGTTTTACATATCTATTTATTAGGTGACAAAGGAACATTCACAACCATATTGGTTTCATGCGATACAATCATCAGTTGAAGATGTTTCAAATGTCTGTTTCAAATGTTTCAAATAGGGTTGTGAATGTTCCTTTGTCACCTAATGAATAGATATGTAAAACCTTTATATATTTATCTTATTATATTATATATTATATATATATATATATATATATATATATAATATACCAAACTTATTGGTAAATCCTCGCGGTGAGAAAAAACCAGCAAATAGTTTGATTGTAAAACTATACTACCAAACATCAACCGGGGAGAAAAAAAATCTTCGAAAAAAGAAAAGACCAAGATAATCGTACCAACCAAAAATAATCTATTGGTACAATATTTTGGCCAAAAGAAAAAACAATTTTATACGCATATATATATATATATATATATATATATATATATATATATATATATATATATATATATATATAAGATATATACATTCATATAAAACCGCCAGGTGACTAAAGCTAATAAGTAAAAAGTGCTCAATACCTAAGTAGAGCAAATAGAGAGAGACAGAGAGAGAGGGGAGATGGCCAGAGAGGAGAGAGAGAGAGAAGGAATTGAGAATGAGAGAGTAAGAGTGAGTAATCATTGTGTATAGACTTTTTTTTAATTAAGAGTCTGTACGTAATTTGAAATTTGAAGACTACAAATAGAATAAGTGTAATTCAGAATATGTATTGGGAAATTTCGATTCATTTACAAAATTGTTCCGATCACATAACAAACTGCAACGCTTGCTTTTTAAAAATGTTTTTTATGACAAAATTGAAACGTATGCATGTTCTTTTGCGATATTTGAATGTCCTCAAGAAAATTATAGGGTAATATTTTATATATATATATATTTAATAGTCGAAATACTCACGACTTATTTTTTACGTATATTTATTACATTTCCACATATTGTTGCATTCATTTCCATTTCTTCACACACACACAACACACACACACACACACACACACACACACATATATATATATATATATATATATATATTATATATATATATTACGGGGATGCCAAAGATTATGTCAAATCCATATTTTACAAAACTGATTTAGGCTCCACCCCACGATTGAAAAAAATTATCAAAACTCAGGGTAATTATCTGATTTTACTGAAATTTTCAGTGTCGATTTATCAATGAATGAATTTTATAATGCATCAGTTATTTTATTTCAAAACTTTCTGATTCTTTTTTCACTTCACTTAACTAAGAAACACCCTCCTTATTTTTAAGAAGGGGATTGATAGTAAGATTGTTATAAGTGTATGTGTGTGTATATTTATTATTATTATCATCATTAATATCATCATCATCATCATCATCATCATCATCATTATCATTATTATTATTATTATTATTATTATTGTGTGTGTGTTTACTATTATTGTTATTATTATTATCTTGTGATGTGTTATGCGGTGAACACGTGCATACTTACATAGACAGGTACACATCAGCATGCATACACCCACGTGCACAGACGTATATATATGTATATATATATATATATATATATATATATATATATATATATAGTGTGTGTGTGTGTGTGTGTGTGTGTGTGTGTGTGTGTGTTCATATATAAGGATAAAGCGTAACTTAAGTCGATAAGATTTCAATTGTGTGGGCATTGAGAGCTGAAAAATGGATTGCATCTATTGTTGGGGAAGGCATGCTTTCAGAATGAACATTCGATTTAAACTTGAACTTAAACTTTGACCTCTTGCGACTGTGGGAAATACGTAATACTCTGTGGGAAATAAATACGAAATACGTAATACTCTTATGTTTAAGAGGATTTAAGTATGGATATGCATAATTAATTAGATACAATGATACTAAAAGAAAAATGTGTATCGTTTATTATTCACTAATTAAACTAAATACTTTCATGAAAGCTTTGTATCTTGTTCGTTAAAAATAATTCGAACATTTTTTTTAGAAATAAATATATCTCATAACAAAATAAAACATAATGAGATTTCCCTAAAATATGAGAATTTTAATTTTCATTAAATAAAGGAAAAAGCACTTTGTAAAATGATAGGTATACGTAATTGCAATCAATTCATGCCTAGATATATAGGTGCAAACAAACGTTTGTAATCAAGTGTTAAACAAAGAATTTCATTTCATTTGCACTAAAAATATTTCTTTTTCCAAAACATTTTCTTTCCTTCTCGTTTCAGTTAATTAAATATTGATTAACAATCACATAGATTGAGATTTTAAGATCAAAACTCGGTTAAAAACGAGATGATATGTTGTGGATTTAATGGTCCATCAATATATATATATATATATATATATATATATATATATATATATATATATATAAAGTCATCCACAGACTCATGGTTCGGCGTTTCACGCCTTTTCAGTGTGGCTAGACACAACAACTACCCCTGACCAGGAGTGAAATCCGACTGACTTTTTTCCGCCCAACCTCTTAAACGCTCGGCCATTTGGCAGCTGCCGTAAAGGGGTAGTGATTAAACTATATTAAATACATACATTTGTTTATATATATTACGATCACCAGAGAGATCCAGTCTGTGAACAGACGTTAATTGCTTTATATATGCTGGCAGTGAAAGTTAATTTAAGTCACCCCTAGAGAGTTCTACCAAACATTGGGAGATATATATAATATATATATATATTATATATATATATATATATGTGTGTGTGTGTGTGTGTGTGTGTCGATAACTCCGAAAAGAGATGTCATTCAGTTCTGAAATCTTACAGACACCTTCATATCTTTCTAATTAAGAAACACATGAAAATTGTTTTTTGATTTTTGCTAATTAAGTAATATAATTCAATGATTAAACAAAAATCAACCAATTTCCTGAACTCTTCGCAATGAGGAAAAATAAAGTAATACAAATTTGGTCAAAAATGAAATGAATTAGACTAATACCTTTTATTCCTTTAACTTAACAAGTTAGGCACTCTCTCTTTCACCCAGTCTGTTCGTGTTTATCTCCCATTATCTCAGTCTATCTCTCTCTCTTTCTCTCAGTAAGTTCGGGTCCGTCTCTCTCTTTTTCTCTGTCAGTTCTCTCTCTCTCTCTCTCTCTCTCTCTCTCTCTCTCTCTCTCTGTGTGTGTGTGTGTGTGTGGTGTGTGTGTGTTTATCTGTCTGTCTGTCAGTCTACTTGTGTTTATATTAGGTACCAACGTTTTTGACATCAAAGAGGTATTTTACAAAATCAAGTAGTAGCAAGTAAAACACACACACACGCGCGCGCGCGCGCACACACACACACACACACACACACACACACATACACACACACAAACAATCAAACAAACACACACACAAATACACTCACACATATATATATATTTACCAACTCATCCGCACGAGCAGGAAGTGACATAAAGTCAATTTCTTAAGCGGAGTTCAACAGGTTTGAATTCCGAGTTTTCCTTCTCCTAGACCGACCTGTCCTAGTATTTATCCATAGCTGGAGGGAGATTAGGATTCATACCTTTACCAAGGGTATTAGCGCTAAGTGAAATGCAATTATCACATACACTCACACATATATGTGCGTATGTGTAGGTACGTCACAAATATACAATGTCTAATAAAAAAAAACAAATATTTGACTACAAATTATTATTTTTCAACAAGTTTTCCTGAATAAATTAATATAAAATACATAGATTGAACATTATTGAGGGAAATTTTAGATCGATTTTATACAAATATGTGTCCCGTTGTATTCTTATTGAATTGTTGGATTCTTATTGAACATACTTGGATAATATTTGAAATACATAATGACAACGTTGCTGATGAAAATAGCAGTAATTCAAATGTGTTATTTTCGGCATCACATATCTATTTTTCAAAATAATCTTTTTTTCTCATCGATTCTTTTAATTCCGTCGTAAAAAATATACTCGAAGTACAAATAGCAACAACGTCAAATCAAAATTATCGTAATTATTGTGACAAGTTGTGTATCTAATGATTCACCTTTTAATGGAAAATAATAGACATGCACAAAATTCTTATGTTATTGTATACATAGTCATGCGTTTCTTTATATTAGAACTAGCAAAAGTACCCGGTCCATGACCGGACTTTAAAAAAAAATTAGGAACACCAGATAAATAGGCGAAAGATTGCGAGATGAACAGCATAGACTGCCATTTTGTTCACTAAACTGCTGGTATTGCTATAAAAGAAAGCAGGCAGCGAACAATATTTTATTATCCGCAGGAGCTGGTATACGGACAGTTCTGCAAATTGGTTGATTTTGGTTTGATTAATTGATTATATCCTTTAACAGTAAAAATCAATAACCAAATTTGGCATATTTCTTAGTAAAAAGGATATTAATGCGTATGAAAGATTTAGAATCTGAGTGACCTCTCGTTTTGGAGTTATACGTCGACACGTACATACCAAACTTCCTTTTATATATATAGATAAGGATATTTACGTGTTAATATTTCATCCTAATATATTTATTTCTCTATGTTAATAAAATGAATCTGATTGGGCTGATTGATTGATTGATTGGTTGATTGTAATGGCATCTAGGATTATTTCATGCCTAGAAGTTAGGGAATCGCGTTCTTGTACGTTTATATTTATACCTTTGCACGGTTATTTCTTAAGGGTTTTGTGGTTGTTGTTTTGCACAAAACAAGTCATGTAGCCGAAAAAAGTTAACTATATAGTTCCCGTGTTTGATAAGAACCTCCAACCTTTGTGCTGTAAAAATTGGAAAAATAGTGCGTCTTATACACAAACAATTACGGTACCTTGACACATGTTTCATTTCTATTAGAGGATTCTATTATAATTAGAAGAACGTTAAATATTTCAATTTATCTATTATATATCAATAAATTCATCAGGGCAGAAGAATACGGAAATTTACAAAATATGTTTTAAAATAATTCTAGATTTAAGCCCGTAAAAACAAATCAAACAGTGTAGGCAACAAGTTTTTATTCTGTAAATCAAAGATATATTATAACGATAAATACGAGCTTATCGTTTCTTAGGGATATTTTCTATGTTGTAAAGTATATAAGATAAACAGTATCAATACTTAAATATAGAGAATACTTTCTACTTTATTGATATTAATAGAAGACAATCCCAATTCAGATAAATATCAAGTAGACAGGATCGGAATAGTCAAAAATATTTTGCATATACAGAAAGAATATTAATCTCTATTAGAAATCGAAAATATGACCGTAATTATTTGTGTATAAGACAAAAAGATAAAAGAGGTGCGTATTAAACACAGGAACTATATAGTTAACTTGTTTTAGACCAAATGACTCACCATATTTGGGATGGAATTAGCATAGAATAATAATAAAAAGGAAAACTTAAAATTTAAGTATACAAAAAAGCGGTCATCTTAAGTGCAAGATATTTTAATATAGATCAAAATATCTTGCCCTGAAGATGACCGCTTTTTTATATACTTTAATTTTATGTTTTTACTATTATTTTTTTTTCTTTTCTTTTGTATTTGAAATAATAATGAATAGAATACGATGTATACAATGACAAACTTTTTGTGAGTTAGTGACAGTTTTGCTCGTTCTTTTTTGCATATCATTTATATATAATATGAAATAAAGAACTCTACTACCTAGGGCCGGGTTAGCTCAGTCAGTAGAGCGTTCGGCTAGAAACCACATGGTTCCTGGTTCGATTCCGGTCCTCGCCAACTCAGCGTATGAGTAGCACAGGGATATGTGCGGTAAAGTAAGGAGCTGATGGTAGGTGTGGCGCTCCACCTCAGATGCCAAAACAATCTCCTTGGTCTAGCGCTAGTGAAAATGGGATAGACTACCTCGCCGATTGGCTGATACCGACTTTAGGCCGCCCCGATGACTTTACTTACGACCTGCTATAGAACGCAAATTCTGTCATCTTTTTTTCTCTCACATATTAACACTGCCCTGATGATTTTAATGATATATAATATATAAATCGAAACATTTAACGTTGGCCAATTCTTCTAACTATAATAAAATCCTCTTCTTTAATTCTTGAACGAAGTCATTTGATAGTATTTCTTGGGGCTAAAAAGACGCGAAGTTAGGAAAGTCTAAACACTAATCTTCGAGTCTTGGTACCAACTGAGTATTTGAATCAAACTAAATTACATCCAATCAGAAATCAGCTTCCAAGAAAACATATTCTTATCTTGGTTTCTTACATTCCTACACTGGAAATATTAACTTTGATCCCTCAACTTATCAGTTATTATTTCTACAGGTGTTTTACTCTGGGTCACATATGCGCTGTAAGCCTCTTCACAAATGGCCCACTATTTTACAGTTCATTCTAGTGTCTGTTTATTTTCTATTTTACTAAGCATTAGTTATTTGTAACCAATAGATATATAAATCAGTTTCATTAAAAGGAAAGTCGATCTTTTGATATTTTCCTCATAGAAATAATGATCCCTCATTATATTAGGATGTGTTGAAAAGTTCATAGTCTGAAAAATTCATATGATAACGTCATATCTGTTGTTATGATGACTTTATTTTACTGTTGCGATACAAGCACTGCAACACCAATGGAAAAGTGTGTGGAACGCAAGGGGTATGTTAAAAATAAACCTCAATTGGTCAGATGTTCATCTGAAGTGAAATAATGTAAAGTTAAACTCAAACAATTTGGCCAGGATTTCATTTCATTTCACCCAGTACATTTCCTACAACAATAACCGTAGTATCAAGAAGTTGTAAAAGCCAAACACTTTATTGTTATTTACAGTAATTTGGTTTTCATGTGTACTTCATATTTCTTATAGAAATAATATAACAGCATCTATGTGTATTATTTACTTGTAGTTTCACTAAAGTAATCGTGTTCTTTTTTTACTTCCTTCTCTTTCCGGAAAATAGTTTTTTATTGGTTACATTTTACGAGCTGAATGTGATTGGTCTGAAAAGTCATTTACCGTATTCTACGCTGCCTGGCGACATCAGAGACCAGAAATAGAGGGATAAGATGAGGAGACATTCAACTCTATCTATTAATAATGGAGATTCGCTTCCCGTATTTGTCTGTAACAAAAATTACGTCACTGCTTACGTCATAACATAAAATAATTACACTCAAAATTTGAACATGCAACATTGGACAGTCCTCATTGTTTTTTAAAACAAGCTTTAATAAATACATGACTGGTATTATATATCTATATATAGTTTGTTTTATTTTAATACATATTTAAAGTTTACATTTCAAATTGTTTTATTTTTTAATCCTTTAATGAATTTGATGATTTTACTTACTTAGGGTACAAACTCGCTGACATTGAATTTTTAACTCGCACCCCTCAGGCAATATGTTTAAAAAATCTATTTTTACATCACCCGGAGGGTGTTTTTTATTTTGTACTAGTCATTATAAACATTGCCAAGAATAGTAATGTCTCTAGTGTGCAGGTGAAATTGCCATTGAGGGAATTCAAAGAAAAAAAGAAAAAAAACCTGATCAAACAAAATATTAGCATTATTCTGGTGATTAAAAAAGTCATATAATTTTATCAGCAGCAACCGAAGAAAAAATAGACAAATTATTTCAGTTATAAGCAGCATTTACACGGTGAGATAAATAATGATTGATTTTAAAGGCATATCAATCCGTTTGGGGTTATTTTATACCTAGATGTTATTTTATGCCAAACTGTTAGGCAATTGAATACATTGTACGTTTATATTTACTTTTAGTGTAGTTTCTTAATTTTGGGCACACGGTTATATGATATCAAATATTCTTATATAATACAAATAATTTTTAAACATATCTTCACCTTATATACTATTTGACTCATTTGAAATCTATCAAATACTAACACTTCGCGCCATAGTGGGCCTGGGAGTAATACCCAACATTCCCTAGAACAGGATCCTAACTATCAAATGCAGTTTAGTGTCATACCTAGAACACCCTTTTTAAGGGGGGTCTTACCCATCTGCATAGTTTACAGTCGGCGTATTCTAAGCCCCACCGACAGGTTATTGGGATTAAAAATCTGAAACTTCTCAGATAAGTTTTATTTGTACAAATTTGTCTGCCTTCTTTTTTGAAGGTTATATTTCAGGTACGCTTCATTCAAGCGTGTCAGCCATCATAGGCAATATGTGATGGATCTCCACTGCAATGTCAAAACAGTCACCCTTCAGTTTGCACTTTATCTTGTCCAAGAGAAGAAAACAAATCAGATAGAACCAAATTTCCCTCTCGGACGCTTCAGAACCGTGCAGTAGAACTCAGCATTGATTGTCCGACTCCAGGAAATGAATTTCCATTTTCTTCATGTGTCTCTTGTGGTACCCAGGTCACCATACCCAGTAATATTATGTTAAGTTTTTAAATGCCATCCTTGGCCAGTTGAAAAAGGCTTAAAGTAAGTAAGTCCTGAGTTATGGAATCCTTTGATAAGCAAATAAGTCCTATCCTGCGTATTGTTAAAGGTCCAGTGATTTAATCCTATGTCCGTCGTTCAAGAGTGTCAACGTAGTTATGGCCAGTATGCTTAGTTTAAGTATTGTCTCAGCAGCAGAGTACTGCTAGTGATTTGCCAAGAGAGATCACATGTTCCTTGACGAGTCTATAAGTAAAAGCAGGCGTCTATCACACACCTTATATATAAAAATAAGTCAACATATTATACCTCTGTTGAAGCACATGTATCACTCAAAACACCGTGCCCAGTTCATTACTTCATTGTCATGTCCCAGCTTCAACATTTCAAGTGAAGATTTCCCGAGTTTGACAGAACATGACAGTTACTCTCGACTCAAGTTAGAAGCTCATCCTGAAATTGCAAATGTGAATGCAACTACATAAACACATATAAGTACACGTGTGAATGTTCACCAAATGGCTTGCTGATTGATTGGCGTACTATTAATTATGCACAGTTAGTGTAGTGAAAATTATTTGAATTCAAATCTACATGGTTATGGATTTTGATTGACATCTTGTAACCTCAGTTTCGGCCCCTTGCTTCTTGTTGCATGCAAGCGTGGGAGGGAGATAGTTAGTCTTTTCAGTTGCTGGTTAACTGCCGACCGATGAAGATGTAATGGTGGACGGTTGGATAGGCTCGCGGCGTACGGTTAAGTGATTTGATCCAGACTTAAATTGAATGACTATGCGTCAACAGCCTATCTAACCGCCGACCGATGAAGACGTAGTGACGGGTGGTTGGATAGGTTCGCGACGTGCGGTTAAGTGTTTCGATCCAGACTTAAATTGAATAAATATGTGAATTCACTAAAAGAAATGTCTTGAGTTGGTCACTAAAAACAAACAACAACCAGGACACCCCGACAACATCTTAAGAAACTAGTTTTTTTATGCATATTATTCTAATTAACCTCTGAATCTATATCCTGTATGAAAAACATATGATAACATATATTGTTGGATTATGATAAGTTGTAGCTATGGTCATTAAATAAATACTAAGAAATTTGAGAACATTATACCACGATGTATATTATATTCAAAATGCAATCATTACAAATATGTTTATATGTGTCCACATTTGCGAAGTATATAAAGAGAGCAGTAATTTTTTCTAAAAAAAAAAAAATAACCTTTAGAAAAATAAAGTTGTTTCAAACCACTCACGAGTTGAGGGTTACCTTTTTTAAATAATGTTTATAGTAGATATTTACCTAATCCATTCGCTACGGGTAGGATGTGACTCAAGGTCGCAAGTATGGGGCACCCAGCGAGGATCAAACTAGCCATTCAGTAGTAACGGATCTGTCAGACTAGTTTGGCAACCATTTTACCACGATGTAACATGTTTAATATTTCAAATGTAAACCACAAAAATAACCTATTCCTGAAATTATAATAAGCAAATTCTTAGCGTCTTTTATCGTTAAAACTTGAATAAACGAATAATTTTTATTTGAATCAATACGCTAAATTTTTCGCCTACAAATAAGGACAAGTTTAATTCTTAGCTTCTTTTCATAGTTATATTTTAGGGGTAAAAATAAAATAAATTAAACGAACATATTTTCATCACTTTAACTCAACAATCTAATTAAAAAATTAATTTGAGTTTTTGTCATATGTACAAAAACAGTTTTTATGAAAATTGGGTTAGGGTTAGATCATTTAATTAATATTCTAAATGTAAACAAAAAGCATATCCTAAAATAAACGAAGATTGTAATATATGAATTATCAGCAATCTTTTAATTTCATTAAAATCTTGTCTCAATTATTTTCCTCTCATCCACTCTCTTATCTCTGTTTCCTCCTTTCTCTCACACTTCCTGATGTTCCTAAAATCATTTTATTACGGTCATAGACCGAGTACTTCTACTAGTTTATATATATATATATATATATATATATACTGTGTGAATATATGTCTGTCTGTCTGTCTGTCTCTCTGTGCGTGTGCATGTGACTATAACCCAGCAGAAATGACATGAAATAAAGTTTTCTGTTTTCATTATGTTTAGCTAATGTAACCGTAAACAGAGACAAATAAAGCAGAGTATTTTAACGTGGGAAAAACCAAAATGATGACATTGACTCAAGCCAGTATGTTGAGTAAACATTAGTTGTGTATGCAGTAACGTTGAAATTAAGAATGCATTTTGAATGTTTGTTTATTTACACAGCCAATGACGTCACGTAGTTTAAGACATATGGGAAGCTTCTTACAAAATTTCAAAATTGACCATTGATTTGGAAATTTGTGATCCTTGGAAAAATTTAAAGTGATATCTTTTTATTGTTGAAATATACATTTTATTTTACCTCTGATATGCTATTTATATTTGCCAATGAATTTAGATGTGGGCAAATACTTCCCCTTTTTTTCTTTATCATTCACTTTTACCATTTAAACAATGGTCGGTGCTACTTTGGTATGGTAATCTACGTGCTAACGGGATCTACAATAGTCAAATTTTATTTTGGTAGGTGATCTAAATATGTCATTACTTTATCATGGCTTGAATTAAAAAAAGAGGAAGGTGAGAAATAATAGAATGATAACAGAGAAGAAGAAGAAGAAGAAGAAGAAGAAGAAGAAGAAGAAGAAGAAGAAGAAGAAGAAGAAGAAGAAAAAGAAGAAGAAGAAGAAGAAGAAGAAGAAGAAGAAGAAGAAGAGCACGAGGAAGCAAATAGCTTAAGAGATTGATAAAAGGATGTAGTGGTAAGGGAAAAAGATGAGGAAACAAAAATGAAAAAGAACGAGGGTTCCGTTCTTAAGCATCACGGTCGCCACCCACGGCCAACAGTTGGCCCCATTGAGTGGTGCAGTCGGTGTATTCAATACAAAAAAAAACAATAAAAAAAAACCCAACAAATACATATATTCTTATGCATTTATTTAAAGAGATTTAAACTATACAAATTTGAAAATCATTTATAAAAATTCATGGCAAATATATATATATCAACCAAAACGTATAAAAGGATAGATAAAATACTTTATAATTCATTATTAAAAGAAATTAAAATGAAGCAAATTAGGATTAGGGTTTGGTAGATCGCATACCAAATTAATCTAATCATACGTAGATCGTATACTAATCATCATTTTGGCTTTTCCCAGGCTAAAATACTCTGCTTTATTTGTCTCTGTTTACGGTTACATTAACCAAGCACAATCAAAACAGAAAACTCTATTTCATGTCATTTCTGCTGGGTTATAGTCACACGCACACGCACAGAGAAAGAAAGAGAGAGAGAGGTAGCACCAAATCTCTATTAATAATGGAGATTCGCTTCTGGTTTTTGTTTGTAACAACAATTACGTCATTGCTTACGTCACATTACCCAAAATCGTCATAACATAGAATAAATACACTCAAAATTTGAACATGCAACATTAGACAGTCCTCATTGTTTTTTAAAACAAGTCTTAATAAATACATGACTGGTATTATATATCTATATACAGTTTGTCTTATTTAAATACTTATTTAAAGCTTACATTTCAAATTGTTTTATTTTTTAATCCTTTAATGAATTTGATGATTTTACTTACTTAGGGTACACAAACTCGCTGACATTGAATTTTTAACTCCCACCCTCAGGTAATATGTTTAAAAAAACCTATCTTTACATCGCCCGGAGGGTGTTTTTTATTTTGTACTAGTAGTCAATAATAATACTGTTAGAAATTGCTTCGTCTAATATAACATAAAGACAATATGCTATTGACTCTACGTGTGTTTAAAAAACATTTACAACGATCATAGCACTGAAAGATTGGCACACAGAATAAAGAATAAATGAGAAGTGAGAATTAAGCTTTACCTGTTAGCTTCCTTCTATTGATGTTGAATATATATTGTTTAATTATTATTTGTTTTGCAGATGTTTAAATGATGTTTTATCTAAAAAGTGTTTTACTTCAACTGAAAGGAAATTGTAATGCACCTCATCATAAAACTTCATTCAAACATCTCTAAAAATCATATTCCATTGTTTACTTATTATGAAATTGAACTCAAACGTGTCCGCTGATATCAATCATCTCCATGAGCAGATGATCTACAGTTGGTCGTCTCTTGCCATTCTATTTAAAGTGATATCTTTTTATTGTTGAAATATAATATTTTTTTTTTTTTACTTCTGATATGCTATTTATATTTGCCAATGAATTTAGATGTGGGTAAATACTTCCCCATTTTTTATTTATCATTCACTTTTACCATTCAACCAATGGTCGGTGCTCCTTTGGTATTGCAATCTACGCGCTAACGGGATCTACAATAGTCAAATTTTATTTTGGTAGGTGATCTAAATATGTCATTCCTTTATCATGGCTTGAATTAAACATTATGATATTCTTATGCATTTATTTAAAGAGATTTAAACTATACAAATTTGAAAATCATTTATAAAACTTCATGGCAAATATATATACATCAACCAAAAAAAATCATATTCCATTGTTTACTTATTATGAAATTGAACTTAAACGTGTCCGCTGATATCAATCATCTCCATGAGCAGATGATCTACAGTTGGTCGTCTCTTGCCATTCTATCCCACATGTTCCTCTAAGTAACAAAAACAAAAACAAAAAAATAAAAAATAGCACACATTATTTATGATTAGAGATTCCGAGTGTTAAAAAATACAAATAAAAGAAACACAAGAGACAGTGAATTCTCCTTCTCACACTTCGATAAATACGAGAGGGTAATAAGGGATGACTTTGCCAGACAACGAAAGACAATAAAACAGGGCCTCAGTGATAAAGACAATTTCATTTATCAACAAACAAACAATAAGGAACAAAAAAGGACAACAACAAAAAAATATAGTGAAAAGGTACGGGGTAGTATTGAATAAGTATCTATTTTTGTCATATATGTATGAACGAGAGATTCAAAACATTGAACAGGTAACCAATCCCAAAGAGAAATATATAAAAAAGGAGAGATTTAACTCACAGTGATACCACTGGTAGTGGGAGAAAAAAAGAATGTCTTTCTGGGTCTTTTAAAATATCTTTTTATATGTATAAGAAATTTATTAAAGTCCTTGGGACGATTCAAACAGTAATGAAGCTTCTTGTATTTTCGATGGCATACGCATTTTATTATAATTATTTATTTTTTCTTTGATCGGATGTCCAATATTCAACGATGAAACAGTTTTGTTTAGTTACTGCTGAGGATATATGATTTTCGACAGTGCTGCGTTCTCAGAGAATCGAAATCCGTCTCGTCACTCCGTCTTGGGTGACATCAGAATACAGGAGAATAAAATTGACACATCTGCTCCTAGACACAAATTCGCCCAACTGTTCGTATCCCTCTTTTGGTAGTAAAACCTAAGGTCGGTCGCCATGTCAATAGGCTAAACTGCTGTCCCTCTTAGGGGTGCGAAATCCAGGGGTCTCAAGCACTTTTAAAAATTCAATCATGTGCCGTCAGTACTTAGGTCAATATAGATACATACTCGCGTTTGCCGTTTCCGGTAATGAAACTGGGAGGGTTAAAACATCGTTTAGCAGCGAGGTAGTATTAATATGATGGGGCGATTGTCTTTCTCCTGTCTATAACAAACTGGGAAGTAGAATTTATTTTATTTTCTTCTTTTTCTTTCTTTTAAACAAAGTGAATGATCTTAGATAGATAGATAGATAGATAGATAAATAGATAGATAGGTACAGGTATCATCCTCATCGTCCTCATCAAGTATAGCTATCACATTTGATAAGACCTCTAGACGGCCTTCAGTATCTTCATAGAACTGATAATTTTAAGTTTTTGCTCGTTGGATAAGTAGACAAGTTCATATATCTAGGTACCAATATCTCATCTACTGAAAGTGATATAATATATATATATATATATATATATATATATATATATATATATATATATATATATATATATGAATAGATAAGCGTAGACCTCTTGGCAGGTTAACGGTCATTTAAAATTCTTCATATTTTATGACCCGCAAGGATACAGGTAAAGTTAAATATTGGTTTGGTTCACGTGATACCTTTTTGAATTAATAATTCTTGTGGCTCTTTTACTCCTTCATCTATCAAAGAATGCTGAATTCTATACAAATGACTTTTCATAAATATCAAGATGAATCCCTTTTGCAGATCGATATTTCTGACGTGATATTCTCAAAGCACTTCAAAATCCTTTGAATAATCAGTTCTCCAAATTGCCCGATGCGGTATTATAACTTTGTTTCATATTTGACAGTAAGTTGTTCAATAGCGCTCGGCTAGGTAACCTTCAAATTAATATCAGTACAGTATTAAATCTCTCTCTCTCTCTTTCTTTCTCTCTCTCCATATATATATATATATATATATATATATATATATATATATATATATGAAGGTAAGTAAACAAACAAATGTGTTTATTTTCATATAGCTTTAAGCCGACAATTTTTGGAGGATATGTGCTTAATTCAAGTCATACCTAATTTTGAAAATTAATTAGTTGATAATTAATGAATTTAGGCGAGCATATATGTTCAAATGTAAGGTTAAAAACATCGAGAAAATGTCAATCCCTTAATGTACATTTCGACCCATTAGGTCTCATCAGCAAGGTTATAGACATGGGAGACTGCTCAGTGTGGGACTCGAAACCTCGACTGTCAAGCTGACAGGCGAAGTCTCTAACCGTTACACTAGCTGGCCAATCCCACATTCTTCGTTTGTTTTGAAACTTATTCATATTCCACTTTTTATTGACTCGCTACACAACAGTATGAGGTTAAGTAAACAAACAAATGTGTTTATTTTTATATGGCTTTAAGCCGACAATTTTTAGAGGATATGTGCTTAATTGAAGTCATACCTAATTCTGAAAATTAAGTCTCAAATGATTATAACAATGAAATCCTTTTTATTTAGTATTGAAACCAGTCGTCTTACCGATATATATATATATATATATATATATATATATATATATATATATATATATATATATATAAACCTATAGAAAGACATACAGGGGAAGAACATGATGACTCCACAAACACATACTCACACCTGACTTTAAACAACATAATTACTATTTCACACACGAAACCAATATGCTGCTGATTAAATTTAAAAAGCATGAAACAGCAAGATCACACCTATATACACACGCACATACACACCTGCCTGTATACAACATAACTACAAACACACACATACAACACCAATAAAACAATTAGACAATAAAAGTCTAAAAGAACACAGATGTATGAACTATCTCTGATAGATCAAATGAACTTAGAACCCCTCCTACCAGTAAAAGGAATGAGCCAAACCAATATATATATTTAGTTACACGCACACAGACACAGACATACACACATACACACACACACATATATATATATATATAGCTACACGCACACACACACGCACACACACACACACGCACACACACACATATATACATATATATGGTGTCAACAGGATGACGATGATGATGATGAAGATTATGATGATTATGATATATATATATATATATATATATATATATATATATATATATATATATAAACGTATTCAAAAGTATCGAGACTGAAGCTGTATTTTCACAGACGGAAATGAACAAGGAATTAGTAGGTAGATCACTTGTCATAAAACGCATTTATTCCGACGAACTCTGCTTTCATCAAAGCATGTCTAAAACTGTTTTTTTGTCTTGCTTTGTAATGGTCTGAAGCTACGCACTCGGATTGGTTTTAATATTCTCTATTTGTCAAAACTTACTGCTGAGATGAATGTTCAAATTAGGAAACATGAAAAGGTCACACGGAGCTCTGTCTGATGTGTACAGGGGTGGAGGGGTTACTTAACAATATTGTGTCATGAAAAATACCAATCAATAAGTATCATAAATCGGTAATGATTCATTATCACTTTATTATAGTAGTTGCTCATTTCTTCATTTGAATCTTAAATGTTTCAATTAAAAGAAAATTAAGATTTGGTCTTGATACATTTCATCTGACCTCCTCGTATATATATATATATATATATATATATATATATATATATATATTATGGACGCTCCCGTCGATTTTCGACGCATGAGGGTTCATACACACAATGAACACCCACACAGTGATTTGTTTATAGTGGTGACGGCTTGTGTTGTACCATCCACACTTTTTGACACAGTCGATAGGAAAGAATTGGTGCATCAAGGGTTGCCACAAACCCAATCAACGACCGACCTCAGGAATTTTGAATTCAGAGTTATCTCTCTCCTAGACTGGTTACATAGGCTATATATATATATATATATATATATATATATATATATATAGTCTGGGATAGTCACCGCTTCAGCTTTCACTGGAATGGTGCGCCAAATTGCAGTAGTATTAGGAGAGTGCTCGATATAAAGAATAGAGCTATTATATTATATAATAATAATATAAATATATAAAAGTATTACATATCTATTTATTTGATGGCAATAGAACAGTCACAACCTTAGGTTTCACACATGCAAAATCGCATGCATTCATCAGGTGACGTTGAAAATCGAAAAATTCAACAACAAAAAAAGTTTTTTTACGGGCATAAGATGTTTATGATTGGATAAAGTGATATGCGTATGTATTTAGTATATTCGGGGATGCGTATGTGTGTTTATGGACAGTGCAAAGGATGTGTATACAAATCGGTGGGTTCCACACACATTCACATTGATCTTTTAGTGTGCAACGACTGAACAATACTGAAGTGTGAGCGTCTGTATTCGTATGCATATGTGTG
This sequence comes from Doryteuthis pealeii, assembly GCA_023376005.1. Classification (NCBI taxonomy): domain Eukaryota; kingdom Metazoa; phylum Mollusca; class Cephalopoda; order Myopsida; family Loliginidae; genus Doryteuthis; species Doryteuthis pealeii. Next base: position 91,975,549 of record CM042144.1, read on the forward strand.
CGTGGGTGTGTGTATTTTGTTGGACGGATGTTGACATGTAAAAAAATGGATACTGTCAACGGTTTGGGTGGTGTGTGTGTGGGTGCGAGGCAATACAATCAAGGATGTTAAATAATTCTTATATTAAGGTTTCAAATATTTTGTATACTGTGGGTGGGTTGGGGTATGGGTTGTGGAAGTTGGTCAGATGTTAAGCTAATCGGGGTTGGTAAATGGTTCCAAGTATGTACGCAAATACGCACGTGCGCTCGTTGTTTCACTTATACATGCGTACACGTCCACACACATACATACATAGATTGATGCGCGCGCGCATGTTCATACACCCATTCGTACGTATACACTCATACATTACAGTACTCGTACACTCATACATAATGGTATATACACATACCTAATACATCCGCATCCCCTGCACATGTACTATATATATACACACACACATACATATGCATATACACATATATATGCACACATCCATACACATACATCCATACAAACACATATATATGCATAAACATACACATACATACATATGCATACATACATACGCGCATACACGGACGTACATACATGATCACATGCACACATATACATATAAACAGACTGGGATAGGTAGAAAGAAAGAAGAAAAAGACTGAGAGAGATAGATTGATGGATAGATAAAACAGATAAAATGGACAGAGATAGGTAGATAGAATGTTAGATAGATGGATAGATGGGGGAACAGACTGAGATAGATAGATAGATAGATAGATAGATAGGTAGGTAGATAGATAGAAGCGGATAGATAGATAGATGAGGAACAGACTGAGATAGATAGATAGATAAATAGATAGATAGATAGATAGATAGAAGTAGACTAAGATAGATAAATAGATAGGCAGGTAGATCACTTCATCCAATCATAAACATCTTTTGCCCGTAAAAACCTTTTGAATTTTTCGATTTTTTCCGATTTTCCTTGTATTCGGATCAACGTCACTTGATGAATGCATGCGATTTTGCATGTATGAAACCTAAGGTTGTGACTATTCTATTACCATCAAATAAATGTAATACCTTTATATATATATATATATATATATATATATATATATATATATATATATATATATATATATACGAACAGCTCAGAGATAAGATGAGAAATCTAGCTTGTAGGTCATTCTGGGAAAGGCGGTCTAGCTTATATTGCTTTTTATTTTAATCTACGGGGTGTATTATAGTTTTCTCAAATCACGCTCCACACAGCAGTATATTAAGAGATACCCGTCATGTTGGGATACTCTTGTTCTGATGAACGAGCTGGTGAGATACTTGTAGTTACCAAGCGCCATTCTCTTTATCTACTCTATTCAAACTATATATTATAATATATATATATATATATATATATATATATATATAATTCTTGAAAAAAATTTATCTCGGTGTTCGATTTTCATGGTACATATTCTTCAAGAGAACTCAAAATTATAGGTAGCTACATTTTATATATACTTGCCTGGTTTGGAAATATTTTTATTACCCTTTCTGTCTTTTAATTACTTTGTATGAATTCTAAGTCTAGATTTTTCCTTTATGATTAAAAATTTGTATTTCATATGAACTTAGAGACAAAAGTAATTCACAATTCTATCTATCATCTATCTGCAACTGTCTCCTCTTTATTCCTTTACTGATTTTTTTAATATCTTATTTGTGTATAATACTGAAGTTAAAGTCTACTGATGAATCTATTTAGTTGAATTAGTTTTTTTATATCTTAAGGGAAGGGTACGCTTAAGGATACATTAATGAATTATGAATTTTATGGATGCTCTTTCCGAGAAATTCATCTTTTTTTGATAAGTAGATTTTTCTTATCCTGGAATCTAATTATCGCTAAATTTTCTTGTAAACGTAGGAAGCATGAATCACTTAACTTATGGCAAATATTAGATTTCTTTAGAATTTCCGGTAATTTATAAGGAAGTGCGTTTCGGTCTCCTACCTCAGAAATTGCTACCCGGTGACTAATAAAATAACGTCCCCAAAATGTCGTCTCGGCGGTGTTAGTTGAAAGAAAACAACCAACTTAGGGCGTAAAATGTATTTTAGAGCGGGTGGGGGGCTTCTCTTTTTTGTCGTAATTCTTATTTATTTATCGTAATTTGTCGTAATTCTTGTTCATTTATAGAAATGTGTCGTAATTCTTGTTTATTTATAGAAAATGTCGTAATTCTTGTTTATTTATCATAATTTGTAGTAATTCTTGTTTATTTATCGTAATTCTTGTTTAGATATGAAGATGGATATATAGTTTGGAATAGACTGAGATAGATAGATAAACAAACAAAATAATATAGATAGATATGAACAAATGGAGACGACATAGCTGGGGATGTTATTTTAATAGTCACCGGGTAGAAATTTCTGAGGCAGGAGACCGGGATGCACTTCCTCATAAATTACCGAATTTCCAATTTAATAATTGGTGTTATATTTTGATTCTTTAAGTTCCAAACATACCTAGCTAAGGTTGTTACATTTTTTAGTTTAATATTTGAAAACGAGTGTTTATGATTTGCAAACCTAGTTTTAAATTCTGATTTTGTATATATTTACCAACCCCTCCACACGAGTAGGATGTGACCAAGGTCAATTTTTAAGCGGAGATCAACAGGTTTGAATTCAGAGTTTTCCTTCTCCTATACCGGTTGCCTAACAAAGGTTAAGACCCCAGTCTGTCCTACTATTTATCCATAGCTAGAGGGAGAGTAGGATCCATACCTTTCCCAAGGTTATTAGCTCTAAGTAAAATGCAATTACTACATCAAGGATTTGAACTTGGGGTGACGAGTCCATTTCCCATTACTTTAACCATTACACCACTCGCTTCCATACTGATGTGGTTCTGATTTTGTATAACCCACGTAACTTTTAGTAAGATCCGGTGTCTGTGTAGACGTTACCGATGCATGGTAAATTATACCTTTCGTTAAACACTTTCCATAGGTGTAATTTACTTTGCATCGATAACGTCTACACAGATACCAAACCTTACTAAATTTCACGAGGATTGTTCAAACCATACAAGTATATATAAAATGTAGCTACCTATAATTTCTAGTTCACCAGAAGAAAGTGTACCTTGAACACCAAAACCGTCGTAGAGAGAAAAACTTTTTTCTACAACTCAATAATTTTACAAAATATATTCAGCACTTTTGGATTAACAACTAATGTTAATACAATGAAAACGTCGAAGCAACTTTATATATATATATATACATACATATATATATATATATATATATATATATATATATATATATATATATATATATATAATAATCAATGGTAATATCATGGTTTCACACTCATAACTTAAAGTTTCATGGTAATCCAATCATCAGATGAGATCAGTGGTTGAGATGTCAAAAACCAGTCGTGAAATGGTTGAGATGTTAAAAATCAAATTTTTTAGCGTTTATATGAAGCGTTTTTCTCGCGATGGGAAATGTAAATATTCCAAAATGCAAGCAATAACTTGTTAAATAAGAAAAGTGAACTCGTTTCGAAATGTAGGCATTTGAACAAATATATATATATATATATATATATATATATATATATGGAAAAAGTATTTTTGATATTTATAGTAATGGTATTGATGGTTTTAGAGGCAAGCTTTTTAATAATTGTGATGGTAGTTGTGATGGTGACTGTGGTTGTTCCAGGTCTGGGATACCATCAGATTGACGTTGGCAATAATGTAACTCCTTATATATATATATATATATATATATATATATATATATATATATATATATATATATATATTCACTAGTGAAAATTCTGATCGTTACCCTGACTACACTGCTTCAGAAATGTATCTCTATGAGTTTCAATACTCATGGTAAGACTAGTATTCACAACATACTGGAAACTGGTTGAAGATGTCTTTTTATTGACATGTATTTTGGTAATAGTATACGGAAATGTATTGATGTCGGTAGCAGGAACTGTGCCTGTGGCACTGGGAATAATAAATGATGCGAACGATTGTTGAAAGTATTTGTTGTATAAAATGGTGAATCTGGAAAAAGTATTTTTGATATTTATAGTAATGGTATTGATGGTTTTAGAGGCAAGATTTTAAATAATTGTGATGGTAGTTGTGATGGTGACTGTTGTTCTGAGTCTGGGATACCATCAGATTGACGTTGGCAATAATGTAACTCTTGATATTACAAGCCTCGGTCGTGCTGCAGGTTAAGCAGCGTAAATATGGGTATTGTATATGAGATTAGTGGTCTCTAGTTGACGCGGCTTACAGATAGCCGTCTATGCACTGACTTTTTCTTGTCAATCACCGACCGGCCCGTTCACTTTAAGGATTAGTCAGTGCCCCCTGAGTAGCTGCGTTTATCAGAACTTAGCATTCCCATTTCTGGTCTAAGTAGCTTTTACTTGGTAAAACCTATAATAGGCCGGCCTCCTCTTCGAACTGTTTGCCCGGGAATGTGATAAACACAATAGCAAAAGAAAGAACGTAAATAAAAATCGCCTGCCTGCCTGCCTGCCTGCTTAGGTCCGCAACTACCTATAAATGGAGATTCGGAATTAAAACTGATGCCGAAAAAAAAAAGTGAGTAATTTGAAGAAAAAGATATTCGTCGCAGATCAAGTATAGATTTAAGTTAATGTTAAAATATGTCTTTTTTTTCAAGTTCTGGGGTGAGATTTGGTGAATGGTTTGGTCTGTTGTCTGGTTGGTTGGGTTGTAAAGAGATTGGAATGTGCTGATGTAGCCGATTGAGGGTGGTAAGATTTGAAGAAGAAGAAGAAGAAGAAGAAGAAGAAGAAGAAGAAGAAGAAGAAGAAGAAGAAGAAGAAGAAGAAGAAGAAGAAGGTGAGGAGGAGGAGGAGGAGGAGAGCGTTAAGAGAGGAGAGAAAATATGAAGTAATGATGAAGGTGGGAAGAAAAAAAAACGTGGCAAAAAATAAATGTGAATATGAAATAAAAAAACAGAAGAGAAAAATTAAAACTTTAATAAAACGAGAGAAATTTTCAATAAAAGTGATAAATAATGAAAAGACTGAAAATAAGGAAATAAAGAAAGTGAAGCTGGAACGAAGAAAGCGGGAGAAAGAAAGAAAAGACAACGAAATTGATAAGAAGGGGATAAGAAAAATGAGAGTAAGGTAGTAGGGGAAAATGTACAAAGAAATAATAAAGAAGGAATAGAGATAAAAATTTAATAGTGAAAGAAAGAATTAATAAAAAAATGAAACTGAATAAATAGGAAAATAAAGAAGGAAAAAACTCGTTTCAGAAATTTAAAATAAAACGAAAGATTTTATGGCAAAAAAAAAAATGAAAAGAAAAAATCCAGAAAATAAACCTTTAAAGATAATATTTAAAAAATCCTAGCCAATCAGAAAAGAAAGAGCAGAAATTTGAGCCAATGAAAAAATAGGTGAAAGGAATCAAGAAATAAAGAAAAAAGAAGTAAGAAAATGGATGTTAGAAGAGAAATATTTGCTGTAATTTACAGCTGACATCCTATTGATTATTGGTATCAAATTTAATGGTAAGCTTTACTAAAATGATATAATTCATTTTTAAAGTCATCAGAGTTTTCTCAAATTGTTGGGATATCCTATTTTCTCATACATTGTTTGCATAAAGTAAATCAATGTAGTTGATTTTACAGTTTCTTTTATTTGAAACAGCCAATGGTCTAAGATTATTTCCCCAGTCACCCTACATATCGGATGTCAAATACAATGTATAAGGTGACTGCGATTTTTTTTTTATCTTCCCGGAAAGTTTTGACAATCTACTCAAAAAAGTCAATTCATATTTATCTTGTTAAACACTTTAGAGATACAGTAAACAATAGATCAGCTTTAAATTTTATTTAAAAATTCAATTAATTAAATTTGACTGGTAAAACAACACGTGTCATTCTGCTACTATAACAGCCATTTTTTAGCCAAATATTACAGCTGATTGGAAGATATTTAAGGAACATTTGTGTAAAGGAGATGGCTTTTGTTTTCCCTTACTGTAAATATTCGGGTATAGGTCATTCTCATGTAAAAATCAATTCTTTTTTTTAGGAAAGGTATAAATCTAAGTATTCTCCCTCCAGCTATGTGTAAATAGTAGCCGGACTAGGATGTTCAAACTTCGTACGGCAACTGGTCTAGAAGAAGGAAAACTATGAATTCCATGATCAATTCAGCTTAGAATTTGACCTTGTATCATATCCTGCTCAGGCGGAGGAGTTGGTAAATCACACACACACACACACACACACACACACACACACACACACACACACACACACACACACATATCTCTTTGCAAATTACTAAGAGCGTGTGCAAAAACAAACAAAGAACTTGATAAGCAATTATACAAAAATGTAAATATGAACATACAATGAACGCGATTCCTTAACCTCTAGGCAGGAAATAGCACGAGACTGGTTTCATGTCGTTGACATCAATCATTCAAAGTTCAGTTTTTATGCAAACCATGAATAAGCCAAACTTTATCGATCTGTAAAATACACTAAACAAACAAAACAAAATTTGAAACTAAACAAATAAAACATTGGTCTTCTGATCTTGCATCAAAATTGACTAAAATGTACAGGAGTGTATGAATTACAAGATAACACCGTAGTAGGTTATGAATGCTTCTTATCAATAGTTCAAAATAATTTCTCTAGTTTGACGTATAGAATCTTGAAGACCAGCAAGTGTATTTTTTAAATCTAATATTTCAAAGACCAGAACCCTATCTGTGCGCAATTACTATTTGTAAATGATCAGATTAATTGATTGGTTGATTTTAATACCATGACAATCCGGTGATTATGTTCATCGATTACATTTGTTGCATTGTTTTTTCTTATGAGTTTTTTTCTTTATCATTTGCACATAGTTATATGATATCAAGTATTCCTATCAACTACACATCATTTGCACGCATTTGTAGGGTTTCAAGTATTCCTATCTAATGCTAATAATTATATGGTTTCAAGTAATTATTTCTATTTGATAATAACTATTTGTTTACACAGTTATACGGTTTCGAGTAACAAATATTAATATTTAGTAAACAATTATAGCTTAAAATAGCTATTCTTAATGTAAATGATTTACCGTTACATGGCATCAAGTATTCCTATAGAATCCAGATAATTTTCAAACAGATCTATTTCACCCATAAATGGTACTACCACCCCGGATCAGAGTGGACTGAGAGGGTAATTTATGAGGAAGTGCGTCCCGGTCCCCTGCCTCAAAAATTGCTTCCCGGTGATTATTAAAATAACGACCCAGCTTAGTCTATTCAAAACTATTCATATCATATCTATCTATCTCAATTTGTTCTATTTATTTATGTTACTTTAAATACTAAACTTTTTTTATTCATGTTTGTTTAATGTCTTGTTTTTAGTTTAAATAAACAAGAATTACGACAAAAAAAAGATGCGACCCCCACCACATAGATTTACTTGTCGAAAATATCTATCTATCTCTATTTGTTCATATCTATCTATATTATTTTGTTTGTTTATCTATCTATCTATCTCAGTCTATTCCAAACAATATATCCATCTTAATATCTAAACAAGAATTACGATAAATAAACAACACCTACCATCAGCTCCTTACTTTACCGCACAGATCCATGTGCTACTCATACGCTGAGTTGGTGAGGACCAGTATCGAACTAGGAACCTTGTGGTTTCTAGCCGAACGCTCTACCGACTGGGCTAATCCGGCCTATGTTGTATCATTTAATAATTATTTTGAAATCCTTTATTTTGCTAGATTATTATAGATTATAAAGTCGAATTAGAACTATATGAAGGAATATCCCAACATTATGACAGCAACTAGACGAATGGATTTGTATTTCGCTGTAAATTGGTTACACATAGATTGAATAGATTATCAAAAACATATGTTATCACGTGGCATGTATGTCGGAGTAGGAGACAACAGAATAAGGTTGAAAACACGTTAAACTGCCTTACGAACTGACTCCACTTTTTGAATTCACAGTTGTCCTCCTCCTAGACTAGTTACCCAGTAAGGGTTGATGATCTTTTCTGCTGTTCTATTTCATTCATGGCTGGGGTTAAATGTTAATTCTCTTTCAATGGAACACCCTTCTGAGCCAGGACATTCTCTCACAAAATATACTGCTCATAAAGTGAATCAATGAATCTATGTATTATATTCGATTCGTGAGCGTTATTTAAATTCCAGAAGTTTAAAATAGTATTGTATGTGTTTTAAAGTTTACAAACATTAATTGTTGTTCTCAGAGATCTCGTAACCTGGTTTTAGCCGTGGGGACTGAGGGGATTCAAATTAAAATAAAATAGAATTAGAATAAAAAGAAAAAAACTTCCTTCACCGGAAGATCCCTCTGCGCATGTACGACAAAAAGGACTGTTCCCCGACCCCCAAAAGAATCTCTCGGCCATTCGAGTTCAGGCCTTAACTGAGTGTAGTCGTTTCCTCGGCCAGGGGGATATCCTCTTGCCACGGTCGACTATGACCCGGTCAATAAAGCCTAAGTCATAAAACTACCTCCTGCCTTTGTCTCTTTCTTTTTCGTTCCTTAAATTCCTTCTTTAAAGCGCGACCACCAAATGAGATGGGGTTAAAGCAAAAAACCCTAAAAACACGCAATCAGAATATTCAACTACATTTAAACCTTAAAACCCCCAAAACATCTTCCTATCCCATAAAACTCTTCTCAAGTAGTTTGTCCTGGACAGGAATAGACTGGCAGAGCCCCCTTCCTCTCCAGGACTGCAACTAATCTAAATCCAGATCTTTTCTTCCCCTAAACTGGTTGACCTACTATTTATCCATAGCTGGAGAAAGTAGTAACATTCATACCTTTCCCAAGAGTATTACCACAATGTGAAATGCAGTTCGGGTTTTGAACTCGTGTAGCCGACTTCTTACGACGATAGAAAGGTCGGTTGTTTTGTTTTACGGCATATCAACCTCTCTCGGGTGATTTAATGCCCTTCATGTCAATTTGATAAACAAAGGACTCTGCTTAAGTATTCAGCAGGCTCATCGCTGCTTAACTTCAGTGATCTAGTGGGAACGGGTGCTTTCAGAATGACTGGACTATATTTGACAGAAAGGAGAGAGAAGGGGAAAGGAGAAAGTTTCCAGATTACTCTATCTCAGTTTTACTTATAATTATCATAAACATAAATAAACCGTTTTTAATTGCAAGATTGGTTTGTTTCTTGGTTGGTTGGTTGGTTGGTTGGTTGGTTGGTTAGTGTTACAACATATCAACCCTTGTTGGATTATTGTATGTTGACGACAGTTTAATAATATCTTCACAATCATTCTAAACAGGTAAACAATTATCTTAAAAGAATCTATTTAAACCATAAATAAGACCCTAACAAGTACTACCACTCCGGGTCAGAGTTAACCTAAGAGTAATGACAACGAAAGGATAACTCTATACTCATCAAAACTCCGAAAATGGACGCTCCCCACGATGCAGTTTAGTCGCATAAGCAGGATATTCTTTTTTTTTTTTTTTAGATGTATTAAACTTATGGAGGGTGTACAGTCAGTGTATTCTATAGGTCGCACCTACAGGTTGATTTAATTCCAAGAATTATCAAAATTAATATTTTGTGATATTTCTTCCGATCTATTTTCTGATCATCTTTAGGTCACAATCTATGATAAATGTAAAGATGTTTTGATCAAACGTTTATCATCAATTTTAGACACACACACACACACACACACACACACACACACACACACACACACACACACACACATATATATATATATATATATATATATATATATATATATGTATATATATATAAAAAATCCTCGCGGTGAGAAAAACCCAGCAAATAGTTTGATTGTAAAAATATACCAAACATCAACCGGGAAGAAAAAAATTTTGTAAAAAAGAAAAGACCAAGATAATCGTACCAACAAAAAAATATTCTATTAGTACAATATCTTGCCAAAAGAAAAAAACAATATATGCATATATATATATATATATATATATACATACAAACCCGCCAGGAGACTAAAGCTAATAAGTAAAAAGTGCTCAATACCTAAGTAGAGCAAATAATAAAGATAAATCTAATGAGTCAGACGAACCTACTAAAAGTTTCGCTTACTGCTTCAGGCTAAGATCTGACTCCCTGAAGAGCATTAAGCGAAACTTTTAGTAGGTTCGTCTGACTCATATATATATATATATATATATATATATATATATATATATATATACTCGCACAAGACTGTATTATCAATAAGGTATCAATCGTATATCTGCGGAAAAAAAAACCATAACCTCTTGATGAACATTCGGTTCCGAAAGTGACAAAAAAGGGACCCGAAAATGGCAAAAAGTAAAAGAACATCATTCCATCCATTCGTCCGTCCGTCCATCCATGCATTAATGTATTTGTTTAAAGAAGTGCTTTGCGCTCGCATTTCACATCTGGATGTGTTCTCGGAATGCATCTGAGCACTTATACGTCAGGATGTGCAGATGCAGATATCATTAGGTGACAGCAAGTGCAAATGTGTGTCACTCAATCCGCGCCTGCAAATGGAGGAGACAAACAGACTTGGAGGCACGAACCAAAAAGAGGGGGAAAAAAGAATAACTGGGTAGAATTCAAGTTAATGTCTGTTTTTGTCAGCGCATAGAGCTTTCAAAATAAGAAGAACAATTCCACCTATGTCTCTGTCTGCATTTACACATCTTTGTGCTCTATCTATCTATCTATCTATCTATCTATCTACTTTGGGCATATCTGTCTATCTTCAGTAAACATACATACATCCTCTGTAAGTATCAATCCCCAAAGTGGATATGAGTCGGTCTAGAGATGGAATGATATTTACCAACAGCAACTAATATATTACGTATCTATTCACCGTTTTTTCACCTGTATTATCACAATTCACAATACTATATATATATATATATATTATATATATATATATATATAATATATATATATATAAACACACACACACACACACACACATATATATAATATACATATATATATGAAATGATTAAAGAAAACAGAATCTTTATTTTTTTTCAAGATTTTATTGGTTCCTTCAAGTTTCCTAACAATTCATATATATATATATATATATATATATATATATATATATATATATATATATATATATATATATATATATATATATAACAAAAATCAATCCCAAAATATCAATCCTATAGACACGTCATGAAATTTGGAAAGAGTTTCCAAGAAAAATATGTGTATCATAGTTTATCAAATATGATGAGTACGCATATCTCACCCACCTTCACGCAATTTCTATCAATCTAGAGCTAACTCTCCCCTCTCTTTCTCTCTCTCTCTCTCTCTCATTTTCTCTCTTTTAAGACTATCTCTCTCTCTTTCTCTCTCTCTCTCTCTCTCTCTCTCTCTCTCTCTCTCTCTCTCTCTCTATATATATATATATATATATATATATAGGGACCAAGCGCCGTCAACTATGCGCTGTCCTAACACACACATGCACAGGCTCTATCAATGATATTGAACTCTATGTACTTATGAATACAGCACGATATATATATATATATATATATATATATATAATATATATATATATATGAGGAAGAATGAATAGAGAAAAGAAAGAATAGAATGGATAATAAATGATGAATTTAATACATATCACTGACATATGTGTTTCGGTCAGTTCATTTGTGTGAAAATATTCCGCACACAGAGAAGATTCGACTTTCATCATCTTCATTCATTCAAAATAAAATTTCACTCTGATGAAAGTCGAATCTTCTCTGTGTGCGGATTCATTTCCAATTTCCATTATATATATATATATATATATATATATATATATATATATATATATAGTAAGTAAGTAAAGTCATTGAGGTGGCCTAAAGTCGCTATCAGCCTATCAGCGTGGGAGTCTATCCTCTTTTCACTAGCGCTAGACCAAGGACATTGTTTTTGCGTCTGAGGTGGAGCGCCACACATGCCATCAGATCCTTACTTTACCGCACAGATCCCTGTGCTACTGATACGCTATTGGGAAATTCAAAAAGTGATCAAAGGCTAGCCAGTATGGAACAGTATAAAAACTAAACGAAATTATAATCTCACCTATTTCTAAAGTATATTACATGCTCTTCCCTGACTGCACTCTAATCGCTGCCGATGTACATACCTACATCACTATTCAACTGAGAAGGTTATAAGTGTACAGAAAAAACACACACAAACATACCTACAGACGCCGTATTTTATATATATATATATATATATATATATATATATATATATATATATATATATATATATAATATATGAATAAACGGAAGTGAATCCGACGGTATGTAGTATAATAAAAAATTGAAAAAACACAGGTTTAAATGAGTTAAGTGGTAAGTTTATTGGCCGACGCTGCAGTGTTTCGATCTATTAATTAGATCATCTTCAGAGCTTTTGTTGGTATGTGGAAGGTGATAAATTCTTTTTTTTTTATCTCAGAATAAGGAGAAAGGCGAGTAATAGTCCTTGTTTATCTGTTTAAAATTTGAAGTCTGAGAAAAAAGAACGTTGATAAAATGAACGGTTTGAAAGATGACGTCAATTATTCTTTTTGAGGTGTGAGTATTAGAATGTGTAAGTGTTTGTATTGAAAAAAACATTGTGCATTTTTTATGTGTTTATGAATTAAACCTGTGTTTTTTAAATTTGTTATTATACTACCACACACCACACACACACACACACACACACACACACACATATATATATATATATATATATATATATATATATATATATATTCTTGTCCTATACCATTTCTTTAATTTCTTTCACTTTTACTTGCAAATTGTCTGAAATTCTATCCTCGAACCACCTCAATGCATTTTCAAGGTGCATAATCGAGATGTGTTTTTCCTTAAAATACTGAGAAACTTTTATGGAATATATTTTCATTAACATTGTTTCATTATGTTAAAGATTTTTATACTAATGAGTGGTTATTGAAAAATTATAATTTAGATAACTTATATTATTAGTAAAAAAATACAATAAAATTAAACAAAGCCCAGGTGTAAATTTAACTAAAGTATTAGACGACCACGTGATAAAATCAGAACATTTATTCACTTGTTAATCTCAATAATTTAGGAATCAAAACTGTAACAAACTTCTCAAAAATAATAAAAAATATTATCAATGATTAAAACAACCACACCCATTCGAGGTCTGGTGCTGGTGTATATACCATCCAATGTTTGGATTGTAATAAACAGTATATAGGAGAAACGTCTAGAAATATCAACCAACGAATCTGGGAACACAATAGAGATATTAGAAACGGTCAATTGAACAACGCACTTACGAAACACATTTTAGAAACCAACCATCTCTTTAATTTTAAAGGATTCAGAATGTTAGTTAGGATACACACCAAAAAATAAAGAAAAATCGTAGAATCTAGCATAATCTCAATTTTTAACACGATTAAACAAAGACCGGGATTTTATATCTTGTCAACTCACCTCTCCAAAATTATACTTACGGATTATAGAATACCTTATATTTGATCACTATTACACTTCGTTATACTAGATACATATTTTTTTCTTTTATGTATAACTAAATTATTCATAATAAATTTTCATACACACACATGTACACATATACACACTCATCATGTAGCATGGACTTTTTATAAAAATTTCATCACGTAGTAAAATATTGTATTTACTAAATAAATAAATTATTTTAACAATAATAATGTATAATTACCCAATAAATTTTACATACACACAGACATACATACACACAAACGCACACTCCCTCTAATCACATTAGCAAAAATACTGTAAGAAGTATTCATCACAGTGTAAACAGTACTATAATTACTCAATAAATTTTATATTTTAATACAATAATGCAATAATTTCTAAATACATTTCATACACACACATATTTTTACATGTTGTAGGGTTTGTAAAATCTCACCACATAAAATAGATAAATAAATAAATAAATAAATAGATATACAAACAAAAAATAATAATAAATAAAATAAAATAATTACTAATCACTTTCACACACACAGGCACACACACACACACACACACATCACGTAATCAAAAATATTGTAAAACTATTGTATTAATGAAAATAAATATTTTAATAAAAAATATAAAATAGACACTAAATAAAATTCACTCACCCACATGTTTCTTCAACTTTGTTTAAAGTGGATGTCGTTTTTTCAATTAAATAGGTATATATATATATATATATATATATATATATATATATATATATATATATATATATTCATTAATATAATTTAATATAATACATACTCATGCTTACGCACACACACACACACACACACACACACACACACACACACACACACGCAGACAGACAGACTGACAGAGACAGACACACACACACATACAGCGAAAAGTGAATCAGTCGTAAAATCTACGTCAATCGTTTTCTACGTTCGTTTTACGTTTTAAACATCCACGAACGCTCGCGTTTCATTCAACAATTTTTAAATAGACTGACCGACAAAGCAAAAGAGTCTCGCAGATTTCTTATTTTCTGTGATATTTTTTATTTTTCCTTAAACTAACGAAAGCCCTGATGAAGATCAAATGAAACAGATAGAAAACTGCAGCGTAGGCGAAATAAATATTACTCGTTTATGAACTTGTGTTTTTTTAAATTTTTCATAATATTGCATACTGTCGGATTCACTTCCATTTTTTTATTTACACACATCATACGTCAATCATATTTAGAAGAAGGTGCACTTTCAGAAAAAATCATGATAAGAGAAATAAGCCCATTAAAATGTCTTATTTTCATGTGTACTGCCGTTTAGTTAATTATTCTGTTATTTCATCTTTTTGTTAATTTCTTTTTTGTTGCAGATTCTTCTCGTTACGCTGAATTCCCGACCATGAAATAAACAGCTGGGATTTCTGTTTCAAATGCTTATATCTTCTTGGTCAGAATAGTCCTGTTCGAAATGATGAGATTTTTACTGAATTCAGCAGGCCGTAGATAGTATAACGATCAAAATGTGACTATAATAGATAAAATGAAAACAACAATTTAAATAAATCAGTTCATAGCAATATTTGATTTATTTCTGTTATTTTTATCCACAATTTTTAAAGGTATTTTAAGCTCATTTTTTTTTCGATCCTTCTTGTGATGTTCATCTCCTGCATTTTTTGAGGGGAGGGGTACCATTTCTTCTTTCTTGTTCTTAATCTTTTCTCTCTATCAGTCTCACCTTCTTTTTCACTGGCTGACCATCATTTTTTTGTTACCTTTATTTTCTTTTTTTTTCTTTCCCCTTTATTATTATTTTTTCTTCTTTTTTTTTTTTTCTAAACAGCCAATGTCAGTGTCAGTCTCGGAGCTACTTTACACAAAATACACAGCGCCATGAATGTTGAATGGCGGTAAAACTATTTCCCGGCCTGATCTGATCGTCTATTGATGTTCGCATTAGCTTAACATTCCCGCTTCCATTGAAATGATTCTTTTTTCCACCATTTTTTGTATGGTGGGCTTTTCTTTCCTTTTCTTTCACCTTTTCTATTTCCACTGATCCTAATTCAGCTTGTTCAATCATCTCACAATAAGGCTGACTGCTTGACAGCCACTTGCTACCATCCATCTCCTCTTCTCCGCGCCAAACGCCTGATCAAGATGCGATTTATTTGTCTTGATTTGTTCAAAAGAGAAAAAAAATTGGCCCGATTTGAGCCTTCTTTGCCAATGATGTTTTTAGAAAGTAAAAATGCGCTTTAATGTACGGAACAGTCAAAAGAAGGGCCTGTGAACCTTTAGCAATGACCGCTTTATTTTAAGAGAAATTTCCGTAATTTGTGCATTTTAGTCCAATGATAAACGAACGGATATTGATTTCTCGGATAGCAAACATATTCACCCTTTAAGCGTCGCTACGTCGTGTTGTTAGCAGAGAGTATGGAAATATGTCCATTTTTACTGATCTTTGCTCCTAGAATTATATCATGTAGATATCTAAAAACTCCACTATATTATCAGTATTTGTACTATATATGTATGGGTGCTTACTATGACAACAAAATATTATCAATAGTAAAAGTAAAGTAAAGTCGTCGGGGCGGCCTAAAGTCGGTATCAGCCAGTCAGCGAGGGAGTCTATCCCCTTTTCAATAGCGCTAACAAAGGAGATTGTTTTTAGCATCTGAGGTGGAGCGCCACACCTACCATCAGCTCCTTACTTTACCGCACATATCCCTGTGCTACTCATACGCTGAGTTGGCGAGGACCGGTATCGAACTAGGAACCTTGTGATTTCTAGCCGAACGCTCTACCGACTGAGCTAACCCGGCCCCTTATTATCAATAGTACTCTCATTATATGCAGATGAAAAGCCACTTTCGGCACGATAATGATAAATGTTGTGTCTATAAATCAAATAATGTATTTATAAAGGAAGTGCATGAGGCAGAAACGGTTATCACCGTATGAAATACTGTTGACAAGTGGAGTTCAAATCTTGAACGACGCATTTTGCGATTGTCCTTGGGAAAAGACTGAACTCTTCTCTCCCGTCGAGTAAATGAATATGATTTATGAGCAGCCGGTCATGTAGAAGAAAAATCTCTGAATTTAAAACGTGAAGTGTTGTTCTATGGCATATCAGTGCAACATTCGTTTGTTATTGTTATGACCTGTTTAAGGGTCAATAAATAATAACTCAACACCGGGATAAAATGTAGGGAACAGATGTATTCATCAATATGTCAATGTACAATTGAGGAAGGTTTCCTTGTTACAGCGTACACGAAGAACATGTATCCGCTACTTCTCACTTTAGTAGCTCTGCTCTGTCAATATATACCCTTTGGGTAAGTCCATGTTTGTGTCATAGGTGAGTCACCTACAACAGTTATCAACCCATAAAACTAGATGTAGCTGGTTATACATAACTATAAATAAAGCTACTGTGTAGATCATTTACTAAGCTTCGGTTAAAGGCCATCAATTGATGAACATTGTCATATTATATATTAATATATAAGTTATATTAATATATCAAATTATTTAATTAATATGTATTAATATTTGAGAGAAGATAACGTTAATTCTTTTCAAAGATATGTCAAATATTCTGTGAAACTGGAACAACGCTCGATAACTTGGTAGATAAACAGCTTGATCAGCCTTTTCAGAATTCTCTTTACAACAAATATTTCATTACTTTTTCCCCTTATCTTAATCTTACAAAGTTCTTTAAATTTGTTTTCATTTCATATATGAATTATCTAAAATACTATTTCCAAATGCTTTCTACAATCATTGACTATTTTCAAGGGTAGAATCAAGATGTTATTGCTTTTCTTTAAAACCTGTGAAACAATTCTTTTGTTTGTAATATTTGAGATACTTTCTATCCCGAATGTAGAGAGATTCTCAATATCAACATAGCGAATGCTCTAGAAAACGATAACTTATTAGAAAAAATGCTCTGGATTCATATTTTACATATTTAAAAAAAGTTTAATTGGATTTTATAGCAAAATAACATCTCGGTTGTGCATCTTGAAAATGTATTGGTAAAAATTACACTCAATTTTCAAAGATAATTGAACGAAATTAAAGAAATGCTATATATATATATGCTTCCAACTCCCATGGTAGAGCACCGGGGGGCATTAATTGAATTTTCCCCGTGTAGAGTAAGCCGTTACTTGCCTGTCACTGTTTACAGACTTGAGTTCTCTGGTGATTGCAAAAACATACCCCCGTAAGTATGTATCAATTAATTTTTCACCCCAGATTGACAGCCACCAGTGACCGCAAGGGCAATGACCTTAGCAGACGAAAATTCTGTCGGGTTTCGATCCCGGCTAGGGGTAGCTGTTAAAAAGTCGAGCCACACTGATGAGAAGTAAACTTCGAAACACATGTCTGTGGATGACTATATATATATATATATATATATATATATATATATATATATATATATATATATATATATAATTTCTAATTCATTTCTGTTGACTTATAATATTTCTTTAATTTCGTTCAACTTTGGTAATTGTAATTGAATACATCTCGACATTGTCCGGGATTTTAAAAGTCAAAGATAAATCTCTTCTTTATATTTACATTTATAGATAAATAAGAATTCTTTTTCTATATATCTTTCATATTCTTTTAATCTTTAGGCATTCTTGTTTTAAGTTGTTTATCGTCTACTATTATTATTGTTTGTGTATATATATATATATATATATATATAACTTTTATTCAATTTAAATGAAAGTTATATCTATCTATCTATCTATCTCTCTCTCTCTCTCTCTCTCTCTCTCTATATATATATATATATATATATATATATATATATATATATATATATATATATATAATGTAATAAAATGAATATATAAAGGTATTACAAATCTTTTTATTTGATGGCAATAGAACAGTCACAACCTTAGGTTTCATACATGCAGAAATCGCATGCATTCATCAGATGAAGTTGATACGAATTATATAATAGCTCTATTCTTTATATCGAGCACTCTTCTAATACTATTTGGCAATTTGGCGCACCATTCCAGTGAAAGCTGAAGCGGTGACTATCCCAGAGAGAGAGAGAGAGAGACAGACAGACAGACAGACAGACAGAGACAGACAGAGACAGAAACAGACAGACAGACAGAGATTTGAAATAGCTATATTTTGGCAGCATCATTTCATTCAAACAAATTTGGTTTAACATAATAGCATCCTTATTATTTTTAAGTTTTTACTTTTTTCTTTCAAGTTTCCTAACAATTCTTTTGATGTTCATCATGAAAGTTATTAATTTGTACGAAAGAGTCCTAGTATATTCGGTTCTCGTTCGAACCATAATCAAGGTAGTGTATATCTTATTATAATGGAGATTGTGTGTTTTTCTGTCTGTAACCGAAACTATATTCCTACTCAAGTCACAATTCTCTTAGTTATTGACATCACATTCTCCATGATTTTATTTTTATCTAAACCTCAATTATTAATAAAATTGTCTTACATTATTAATACTGTTAACTATGTCTACATACTGACAACATGCAATTATATTTATATATACAACAAAATAGCGGTTTACAGTGTGAACGGGAAGGCTAATTTGCATATTAATATTAAAAAATCGAATTTAATAAATATGTGCTTAGTATTTTGATTTCTGTTTGGTTTTATTTTAATGAATATAAGCAAAAATCTCTTCAATGAATCTTAAATGAAATCCATTAACAAGATAAAATAACTGTCATTTTATTCTTTACTTCCTCTTTTAACTAAATACTTAAATTAGAAAAAATACCAATGAAAGACGAGAGTGATGGAAGAGTAAGTTTCAGTTGTTCCATTTTTTATTATACTCCCTCTGTTTCAAATCTTTTATTATACTCCCTCTGTTTCAAATCTTTTTATCTGTATTCTTATTTAGTTTCATTAGCCTTTCTAATTTAATACAATATTTTATTACATTAAAACTTAAATACTTGCACCCGGAGAGTGCATATATTTGCTAGTTCATGTAAACAATTATTATCAAAAATTGTTTAATATTTACTAAAACTATTTTGTTATTTTTATCACTAAGTTGATGTTAAGTAACTATGACAGTTTATTATTCAATATTTCTAATGAGCTAAGCAACCGTAATTTAGAAGAAAACGTGTTTTATCTATCAATTGTAATCATTTTAGTATATTGTCGTTAGTTTCAAAGTTAATTCTATTAATAGTGGGTTGTCAGAATCTTATGTACAGAGCTTCAAGGATTTTAATCTTTTTTATATTATTGTCAGTATGAAGTATTTTTATATTATTAACAAAAATAATTCTATAATTAGGTGATAATACTGGAAGGAGTTTCATACTGTGCAAATTATAACAATAAAAAGGGGAAATATTGAATGTCTTATTCGTCGTGTTTCTGAAACTTTGAGCGTAAATACATTTTTAAAAATATAAAACTAAAGATTATTCCTTCGCAGGAACAAGTAACTATGGCACAGCTTAAGGGGTCAATCGAGAGGATTCGTTGTTGTATCTCCAAATTAGTGGACCAATCGCCTAAATGTCATGAAATATTTGTCCTGGGAGAGGTTTCCATATAATTTGAAACCGATATCTATAATATGTAGACGTGTTAGACAGGGAATCTATTGACACGGAAACAATTAAACGTTTAGCTGTCAAAATGGATAGGGTGAACCAATGTCGCAACTATGGGACATTCAACGAGGATAGAACACTATGCATTATCAATGGGTTTGCAGGTCCTAGTTTGCTAAACATTAAAGCTTGAAAATTATCGGACCAATTATTTATTATAAATGGCGTGCCCAAGTTTTCATAAAGACGAAACCAGAAGGAAGAGCAAAATATGCGTAGATTATTCGCAAACTATAAACATATATATATATATACTGAACCTGATCCATAGCCGTTGCCGAGGATTGATGTTTTAGTTACAAACCTTGCCTAGTATAAGTATTTTTCAACTTATGACTTAAAATATATGCTTATCTCCAAGTTAAAATAAAAGAATCTTACAAAAAATACACTACTTTCAAAGCCAATGATCAACTTCATAAATTTACTCGGCTTTGATTTTGGGTAACCAGTAGTGTCCCTGATTTTCACCTATCAATGGACAAGAGCATAAAATAAAACCACAAAGATACGTTTCCATCTCTTAATATTATCATTTATCAGAAAGGAAAAATAAGAACGTCGAAAAAGTTCTGAAAGCCGAGGAAGTTTTAAACAATTTTTTAAGAAATTTAACTTTCAATGCTGCTAAAACTACTTCGAAAATATTACTGATATTATGTGGGAAATGGTTAATTAGATAAAGCTATTACATTCAATGCAAACCCCAATGATATAGAGACACTTACTATTCGGGGGTATCTTTACGTAACACACAAAATGAATATCCGAATTTTCAGATAAAATACATCCCTTAAAGTTAATCGGTCCTCACTGAATAAACAAGTTCTCCAAATCTTTGAATCTCTAAAATCCGAGCTATGTAACGCAACGAGCTATTGGAGAAAACTTAGGTTTCGAATTAAATTGTGGTGTTTCAGATAATGTGATATCTGTGGTACTTAGTCAAAATGAGAGGGCCGTTGTATATTTATCATGAGCACTTTAAGTACACGAAAAAGAACATTATATAGTTACGAAGCATTTGCAATGTGATACGTAAATGGAGGTATCTTTTGTTTCGATACCGCTTCAAGTTATGAACTAATACCATTTCAGTGTCTTATTTATGATAACCGAAAGTGTTTTAAAATACAAAATACTAGAATAAACGAATGGAGGTTGATGAAATTATTTTTGCTATAAAATACCGACCTAGAAAGAGCAATGCGTCCTGTTCATTGTGAACACAGGTAGGATGTGTCACAATTATGGGGCATCCTGCGAGGATCGAACTCGCTATTCAATTGTACAGAATCTATCTTTTACCCTACAACTTCCTGTCTGATCATTTTATCTTTTTCATGTATGAAACTGTTAGTTACAGTAATCAAAATCATAATGATTGACTGATGGATTGATTTGAATCGCATATCAACCCGTCTTGGGTTATCTTATTCATAGATTGTTTTCATTGCATGTTTATATTCACATTTTTTTGTGGATTTTTTGTACACATTCCTATCAAATACGAATAATTTTTAAACCGAACTATTTGCTACATAGATGTTACTCAAACAGGTACTATCATACCGAAACAGAGTCGACCTGGAAGTAATGGCAATGAAGGATTACTCCCTACTACCTAAATATCCAGTTCTAAAGAATAGTAAGGTAAAAACATATCCGGAATCTTTCTACGACGTAACAGAAATATAATTTTATATCATCAAAATTGTTAAAAAGATTCCATAATTCTTCGGGGGTGAAAGTGGAATGTTCAAGTGACGTATTAGAAATAGAATTAATATTATTTCAAACTTGAAAAATAACTGCCAGGATTTATTTATGTTCTAAATTATCTTTACCTCCATCCTATTAAATGACGTTGGAATAATAATAATAATAATAATAATAATAATAATAATAATAATAATAATAATAATAATAATAATAATAATAATAATAATAATAGGTTATAAAATGAAATAAATTAAAATAGATTCCCTAAAACTGAAAGTAATTTGTTTAGAATTTGATTTAATCCCATAAATCAGGAAAGAGTCGACGACCTGGAGAAAAGGGATGGCTAGCATGGAGATATGTGGAATATTTTTTTCTTTCTTTCTTGAATTCAAAATCATCTGGAAATAATTGATCCCAAAGACGGGCCACGTTGCATAATCATTTTCTGTGAAGCATTTCGCTTCAAGAGAAACATTCAAAAGGTAACAAAAGTGAAATCAAATAACCGTTGCAAGCAATGCACTCATTTCTCCTCCCAGAAATATTCCTCTCCCTAGAGCCACACCGTGAGGACCGTATGATTCAATACGTCAGTCATTCTTAAGACAGGAGTATCGTAAAATCTTGGCGCATAAGGAAAACAGAATTTCAGCACTCTTTAAACTATAGTATTATTTTATTTATTCATGCTTTATAGTTTCAAAAATAAATATAGAAGCTGTCTCAAAAAAATTGATATCATTTGAGATATACAGGCTGTTTCAGAAAAATGTATATCATTTTGTAATCTAATAACTTGACAAATTCTCGTTTAAATAATCTCAAATTTTAACAGCAGGTGTAGAAGAAAAAAACAAGATCCGGCATTTAACGTTTCAACGGAATTTGTTTTCAGTGAATGGCATTTCTATATCTGAAAACAACATAAAACATTAAGTGTAGTATTTTGAGTTGTTTTTACATATGCTGCTAAAAAAACTTACGTCATTTGGACGATATTTGGTCAAGTTATTAGATTACATGATATCAATGTTTCTGA
This sequence comes from Doryteuthis pealeii, assembly GCA_023376005.1. Taxonomy (NCBI): domain Eukaryota; kingdom Metazoa; phylum Mollusca; class Cephalopoda; order Myopsida; family Loliginidae; genus Doryteuthis; species Doryteuthis pealeii. The sequence continues at coordinate 91,998,654 of CM042144.1, forward strand.
AACTCCCTGTATATGAAGAGTATTACAATAAATGAAGTGTATTACAATGATCTGATAAAACGTAGGATGTTTTGATGGTATGTAAAGCCATCTCGAGTTATGTTATGCCAAGAGGTTAGGGAATTGCGTTCATTGTATGTTTATATTTATATTTCTGTGTAATCTCTTAAGCTTTTTTGCACGCGGTTATATGATATCAAGTATCTAACACAAATTTTATACATAGATGGGATCCTAACAGGTACTAGTGCTGTAGATCAGACTGAAACTGGGAGTAATAAAAATGGATACCCCACACTACGCAAAGCTTCAAAACTGAAGCAAGAAGCAATTTAGTGTCATACCCGAGAGACCCATTACTTCCAGGCCCACTTTGATTTAAGTTGAAGTACCTATAGTTCAAATAGATCAGTTTTGGATAGTGTTTAAAATCATTTTATATGTACTAAATGTTGAGAATTTTGACATGACATTAAACTTGTCCAACCAAATACTAACTCACTAACTTGTATTACATTGTATTGTATTGTATTTTTCGAATTAACACAAAAAAAATTTTTAATCAAAAAATCAAAAAACAAAAACAAAAGAAAAAGGGGACAATACTAATTTTGGCAGTAATGTTGACAGTAATGATTAGGTTAAAAGTTAGATTAGGAATAGCAAAATAATAACAATAATAAAAAATATTAACAAAATAGGATTAATAAAATTAGGATTAGAAGTAATTAAAAAAAATACTATTACTATAAATTTTAAATTTTTTTGAATGAAATGATTGTAAATTGTAACTTTATATTCCTGAATGAAATGATTTAGTATTTCTAAATGGAATCACCCACCTTATATAAAAAGGGCGGGGTGTGTTGGGAATTTTGTGATATAAGGCGTGTGCTAAAAGCCCACTTCTACTTATAGACTCGCCGATAACCATGTGACTAACCTATTGGCCAACCACTGGTAGTACTCTGCTGTTGATATTGTTATTTATACCGGCTGTTCTGGTCATACCTGCACATATTGCTTTGAACCTTCGTGGACGATGGAACATAGGATTATATCACTGGACCTTTTGACACTACGTAGGATTCCATAACTCAGGACTTATTCACTTACCAAAGGATTCTATAGCTCAGGACTTACTTACTTTAAGTCCTTTTCAACTGGCCAAGGATGGCGGTCAGAAACTTAACATTAAATTAATACACTGGCCCTTAAAACATTGATATTTCAAGTAAATATCAATTTTTTACCTGCTTAAAAAAGATTTTGAAGGCATGTTCTTTTCCATAAATAATAGGTGACCATAATTAGTAAACCAGCATAAAATAAAAAGCAATCAATAGTTACTATGCACTTCACACTTGTGGCATTCAAACCTAAAGGAACCTATAATTGTATTGTCGTTTACAAGCTCATTTATCTGATCATTTCATTATAGTTGCTAGTTCTGTTCTAGCTCCAATGCAATGGATGAAGAGTATAATTTTCAGCGTTGTGTGATTACTTCTGACATTTGTGCAATAAGTTAAGAGAATAAAGTTTCCAGTCTTGAGGAGAGTTAATACTTCGGCTTCTATACGTCAGTGAGAGTAGAGATGAGGTTTCGAATCCCAATACTCACCGATAGCAAAGAAGGCGGAAGAGGGAGAAAGAAACAGTATATAAACTGGCTATGCATGTAAATTAGAAGACAGGAACTACCCTCAAATTATCTGTTTACCGGGTTTAATTCCAATTCCCTAACCTCTCAGGCCCTAGCTATTTTAGCTCAACCTTTTCTTATCTTGATAGCTTTTTAAAAGATTATGTTTGATTAATTAATTTTGCTATTTTTTCCTTTGCATTTGGAAAGATCTTCGCTCAGTTATGACATACGTCCTTAAACACTTTGGTGTCTTGTGGGGGTGCCCATTTTCAGTAACATGTACCAGCCATAATGCAGCATGGAATGATTAGACTCAGTTGTTTTTGAAGGTCAGAGAATTCAAATGTTCAAATAATTTCTCAAATACAACCATACACCACACCGCTGGATTATTTTAATAGAAACACGAGAAACAACAAAACTGTGCAAAACTTTCCTCTGTTTTTAATAGGTATGCATATCGAATGTTATAGTTTTACATAAAACTAGTTGAAAGTGCACCGAGTACAGACGAATAAATTCTCTC
>CM042144.1:92003327-92014142 GCA_023376005.1 Doryteuthis pealeii
TCTCTCTCTCTTTCTTCTCCTCTCTCTCTTCTCTCTCTCTCTCTTACACACACACACTCTCTCTATCTATCTTTTCTACTTTTTCTATTCCTTTCTTTCTTCGACTTTCACTCACTCCTCCCTCCTTTTCTTTCTCTCTCTCATTCCCTTCTCTCTCTCTCTCTCTTTCTCTCTCTCTCTCCACACACACCACACACTCTCTCTCTCTATCTTTTCTACTTTTTCTATTCCTTTCTTTCTTCGACTTTCACTCCCTCCTCCCTCCTTTTCTTTCTCTCTCTCTCTTTCCCTCTTCTCTCTCTCTCTCTTTCTCTCTCTCTCTCTCTCTCACACACACAACTCTCTCTCTATCTATCTTTCTACTTTTCTATTCCTTTCTTTCTTCGACTTTCACTCCCTCCTCCCTCCTTTTCACTGTCTCTTATACGTTTCTTCATTTTCTTTATTTGTTCTTTCATTTTCTTTTGTGTTTCTTTTCTTTTTTTTACTTGTATTCTTCCGTTTCTTTTTGTTCTTTTTTGTTTGTTTGTAAATTCATGTATAAGTTGATATTTGTGTTTACGGTAACTCTTGATCTTTATTCAAGAAATTCAAAAACTAACTTTTGAATCAAGGTGTTGTCCCTCGTCTTTCCATTTTTCCAGTCTGATACATTAATCAGGTATATACTGATGACAACTCTTTTACATAAAAATAGAACGTCAAAATTTGATCCCAACTTGAAATATTCTTTCTGTCTATATCTATAATTTGGATGAGTTGGATGTAGAGCTATCAATTCTTCTCATAAATTCCGATTTGATACGGAACCGCAACATTTCTATAAACGTGGATGTGGTTCATTTACACATTAAAAATCAAATTTTCTTTTCTAATAGATGATCAAAATGCATAAAAGTTGGTTGTTAAAGCGATAAACTGTACTTAGAATATCGAATATTATTGAAGAATATTTTTCTGAAACAAATAGCAAGTTATTGTTTACAAATCTTTTTGAATCCCTGAAATCAAAACTGAAATAAGTTTAAGGACATAGTACCGTAATGGTTATCGTTGTATGAAGTAGACTCGGTGACGTGAGTTCATATCTGAAAAAAATTGTATGGATTTCAAATAGCACTAATTTTCTTGGGGACTATTCCCCCTACATCTATGGATAAATGGGTTCTTTAAACTTGATATGGCAATCGGTCTTGAAAACTCTGAATTCAAAACCAGACCTGAAAGGAATTGTCTCGGGCATGGTATTTTTGCTGAAGACACACTATGTGCCCCATGACCAAACTAGGTTACGGAACCATTGAGAAACCACAATTTTAGATTCAGGTTTTGTGCTAAATAATAAACATTTAGCAATATAATGTAATTCATCTTTTACCAAACTGATTTATGGAATACATTACTGCCATTCTTGTTCTGATGCCAGGTGTACTCCGAAGAATTGGCGTGCTTGACGTTACAAGTTGTTTTTGTTTTTACAAAAAGAGAGATCTTCTAGGAACAACTCGGCTGACAACAATGGGCTGTTGTCACTATGTAAGTAGGTCTCACCTATCTTGTGTGAAATGAAAAAAAAAAAAAAAGGAAAAGAAGCATTTATTAGTCTCTTTCGCTCGCTCGGGAAAATACTTTTAAAAACGTCAAAGTAATAAGACAGGTGGAGGACATGCCCAAGTGCTTTGTTTAAAAAAATTATCCAAGCATCTGCTCTCCATTGTGAGAGGGTGTCTTGGTAAAAAGATAGAAAATGAATAAGTAAAAAGATCAAGGGTGAAGATGAATATGACGCGTATTGTGAGTGATGAGAAATGTTCTTCATGACACAAAAGCTGCCAGTTTCATTATTATTTGTCCACAAAACAAACCGAAGATAATTATTTTACTAAAGTTTACATTTTTGCTGAAAGTCGCATTTTATTCTGAATATCTTGACGGATTGAAAACATATAATCTATAACTAAACACTCAGTGCATATATATATATATATAATATATATATATTATATATATATATATATATGAATAAATCCGGGGTTGAAGTTTGAATTGTCTACTTGGACACATGGCGCAACGGATATCGGGGTTGAGTTAAAACAGTTCTTAGTGGAGTTGCAGGTTCAATCCAGACCAAGGGTCATAATAACATAAAATATTAACATGGTTTAAACACTTGTACCTGTCATGTTTAACGGAATGAGAACAGACTACCCGGTGGATTGAATAAAGGGTTCGGTTCGAAGTTCCGTGAATGTTCCCGAATACGCATTCCCAATTCGCCAGAAAGGCTGCCGTTTTAATTATTTCCTTCTCGTGCTCAATTTCTTTTCTCTTTCTTCCTGATTATTTTTTCTTTTCCTTTTTTTTTCCATTCTTTTCTCATATCTTTCTCTTCTCCTATATTTCCTTTTTTTAAATTTTCTACTACCCAAATATTCTTTCTTTCTTTCTTTCTTTCTCTTCTTTCTTTCTTTCTTTCTTCTCTTTCCTTTTTTTCATTCCTTATTTCTTCTTTCTTTCTTTATATTTCATTCTTCCTTTTTTCTTTTTTCCCTTTTTCATTCGTTATTTCTTTTTTCTTTTTCTTTATATTTTAATTCTTTCTTTTCTTTTTTAATATTTAATTCTTCTTTCTTTCTTTCTTTAATTTTACTACTACTAAAAGCACAACCATCATCATCTTAACTGGTTAGCATGCTACACTCTCGCCGATCATTGCAATTAAATAGCGAGTTCGATCCTAGCTTGATCTCCCATACTTGTGACACATTCTAGCCGGGGTTGAACGGCTTGGATATATACCAACATTCTAAAAAAATATCTTTTAAAAATGTAGCCCTAAACTCGTGGGTATTTTCGAAACAATTTTCTTTTTCTTAAAGCTAGCTCTTCCTTTTCTATTAAATTACAATGGCTAAAAAATGAATTCATTTTGTTTTTTATCCTATTAAAATGTTTTAATAAGATGAGGCTAAGTATTGAAAATTAAAAATTTTTCGTGTTATCATTTCTTTTGGTTTACATATAATAGTGTTAATTTTTGTTTTTCTTATTTTTTAAGTACCACTTGGTATGGTCTACTACTATTGAATAGCGACTTCGATCCTCGCTGCATGTTCCATACTTGCGTCTTTTGATTTTCAAATATTTCCCCCGAAGAACAGGTTGTAAAGAAGAGAGACGTCCAATTGTGATTTTATGGTCAGCAAGATGTTTTTTGTGAGTCCAATACTACTGAATACTCAATACTCGTTGTGTGCCTCATAATTTACTACCCTGTATTACATCCTACTCGTAGGGACAGATTGAGTAAAGAAAAGTAGTTAATAAATAATAATAAGTACGACTTAACAGTAGCCGTTGAGAGAGGACCCTTAAAATTAATACGTTCATCGATCAGTTGTTTAGCAGTGAATCTTCGAGAGGTCTATAGAACCGAATTTTTAATTCAGCAAAAACCCTGCAAGATTAACATATTTTCGTAAGATATATGTTGAAAAGAAGAGATTTCTCCATCTTACAAAATGTAAAAGCTTTGATACTCGTGTAAATTTCAAAGAGTCGAAATTGAGAAATTACAGATGCACAATGAACAAGATTAAAAACATCCGCAACCCTTTACTTTTCTAGGTTGATATTTTTATAGCAAAACTTTTTCAGCAATCTCCATTCGTTTTTAACATTTTCATTACGCTTTCGGTTATCATAAATAACACACTGACTTGGTATCAGTATATAACTTGAATCGAAATAAAATATACCTCCATTTACGCATCGCAGTAATTAGTGCCAAGGTTTCTTAAACGATATTATATCCCTTCTCGCTTACTTAAATGCTTTTGATAAATATATAATTGCCCTTCCATTCTTACTAAGTACCACAGATGTTCCATTATACGAAACATCACAATTTAATTCGAAATGTAAGTTTTCTAAAATAGTCCGTTGCTCGGATTTTAGTTTGTTCAGTGAGAACCGATTAAAGGAACGTATTTCATCTAAGAAGTAGTAGGGAAGACTAGCCTCGTAAACACGAAAGGGGAGAAGGAAAATATCACAATTAAACTGGCTGTACTCTAGAAAATGTCCAAGTGTTAGCATCCCGTCTATGATGGAGTGATTGGGTAAATGAATATATCAACATAGTGGACAGAGGTTGTACTCTTTTATTTATTTCTCGTTAATAGTGTTAAATTTGCTTCTAAATCCCCTACACAGAGTATAACAACTTACAAAAATAAAAGTGATATTTGTACGTCTTTTTTTTTGTTTGTTTGTTTTTTACATCTAGAGAACACTACATTACACTCTGATCCTATATTCAATCACCCCAACCATGTGCTGTGTGTGACAAGAGATATATGGGGCACTTTAACGTATGAAAACTGAAAAGGTACCTTTGTTTAGTGACCAGCCATACGAAATCATCAGACTACACAGACCATTCTCTAAGTTTATTGGCTGGGTTTTCAATTTTAATTTGAACGTCTTTATGCACCCAATTTCCACTTTTACCATACGGACTGGATGAAAGTAGCCATTCTACACCACCCATCGCTATGGCCGACTACTCTCCATAAATCTCTATCGCACGTGGATTCTAACGACACCGAAGGTCACCAATCAGAGAGTACTGCTCAACAGATCAAATATGGGGTCAAGTCTTGTCTTACTATATCAGAATAATCGACTGCCGTGTTATCTCACTTGCCTAATACTGTTTATTTCAAATCTCCTACACTTAACTTACGAAATAGAAGCAGGGTCAACCTATTTATCATGTAACACACTGTCTACAGAGCGGAATGTGGAAGTTTAATATTCATTGTGTAGAATAATGCAAGAACAATCCATAACAAATGTCATTTGGTACAAAAAGCAGATAAATAGCATCAACAGAATTAGAATTGATTTCACCCTTTAAAAAAAACAAGGATTAGTTACATAATTATTAGATTCTTAATATTTATGGGTGATAAAGCACCCACCATCCCAAAAAGCAATAATGGAGTTGTTCCTTCCAGTAAGACACTAAACTAAACCAAAACATATGATATGTTGAGGGTCAATTGTTTAACGATCTCGTCATGTAATCGTAGGAGATTACCCGGTTCATTCATCATACTCCCATTCCACTAACCCAGATTCGCTCAAGTAACCTGTAAGATTATCTTATTGGATCAAAAAACTAAAGTAGAGTCATCAGTAACCGCGGTTCAGGTCATCTAAAGTACCTAGTACTCAGCCAGACAGCTAGGATTCTATTCCCTTTTCACTAGCACTGACCAAGGAGATTGTTTTTGGCACCTGAGCGTGGCCAGCCAACTACACCAAACATCAGCACCTCGTATCGTTTATCTCAAAGAATCCCTTTGCTACTCATACGCTACAGTTGTTCAGAGGTCGTATCGGAACCGGAACCTTGGGGGCCTAGTTTCGGACGGTTTATCGATGAGCTACAAACGGACCCTCTGTTTAAAAACCGTTCTTATATTGATTAAGGGACGCTCTCGCACACTGTTACAATCAAAAATTCAAACCTGTCAGGGTGCACATCAAAATACAAAATGTAAAATCATGAACGATCACAATGAACCGATTCCCTTAATTACCTCCGGCCAGCCCGAGTACTTCAAATTAATCTAAATCACACTTCACTGTGACGGTCAAAAGAAATATAAAAAGAGATTCTCTCCACCTGAACATTTTCCAACAGAATGTAAACAGAGAACGGTGCACTCAACATTCTAGCGATCCCTAACGACGCTGTGCGCTCACCATCCTTTTTCTCACCGCCCTCTTGAAGACAACAAAACAACAACACAACAGGGAAGAATATGGCATACTTACCCACTGCAATCCCCAGCTATGTGCAGAACAGCTAGAAAGCCCCCCTGAGACCCCTGTAAACGCAGTAGTGAACCGGATCGATACATTAAATAATTTCGCTCATCATTTCTACACAGGAATACCTGAATCATAATGATATATTGCCTGCATATTAATTAATCCCTCTAATGCTATGTTGTAACCTTCAGTTTTATAAATTATTAGCGTCGTTTCCTTTTGTTTTCCTTTTCTTCTAATATAGAAAATTTTAACTCCTATTGTCCATATTAATCATCATCATTATTTTATTTATAATTACCATTATTTTGGCTTATTTATTTTTGTTATTAATTTCGCCGCAATTGGCTTTTGGGTTTATTTGAGACACTTTATTGAGAAAATTAAATTTATTGAATCGTTCAAAAGTCTGTCCATTATCTACACAAAAACATTCTAAATTTATGATTACAAAAGGCATCCCGGCCGGTCACAATTCTGTAAGCATAAACATTACCTGAGCCACATTAAAGTTTTCCTCATTTAGTTTTCTTGACCTAAGAGCCTTAACCATAAACACTGGACGCTCTTTATTTGTTAAATTTAAGTTCGAAAGAGGGACAAAACCCGAGCTTCACACAATTGTGTTTTCTTATTTTTTTTCGTTATCTTTTCTTCTTCTTTTATAATTTAGTTTATCGAATGTTTCGGATTAATCAAAGTTTAAGCCCAAAATAAATTAAAATAAAACTGCAGGGTAATTTGAAACGAACCCTTTGATACGCACGACATCGCGAAATAAAGTGCGAGTAAAACAGGCGCAGGTAAGTGCAATAATTCTTTGTAGTTTTTTGTGGGTTCTTCTTCTAATTCCGAGAGAAAATTATCATTATTATACACTGAATTTACCTCAACTTGTGATCCCCTCAGAAAGTTGTCTGGGTCTGCACGCAGAATCTACATCAAAGGAATAAATACCCTGGGCCTTCCATTATAAGATACTTTGAACCATTTTTCGATAAATGACACAAAGAAGACTCTTCAACAGATTGGACCAAGACCAAGGAATTAATGACTATACACACAAGCATTGCCCTAGAGATGATAGAGACAGGCATATATATCAAAACGAAAACGATGGAAGAGGTCTCTGTTAATATAGAGAAGTGCGTAGATGCCTCAATTAAAGACTCCGAAGCATACAACAAAAAAGACAAAGGCAGCATTAATTACCAGCAGCCCAAAACAGCATCTGCCAAACCATATGGGAAAAAACAAGAAAAACAGAAATGGAAAAAAATAATATATGACATTTTCAAACAACAAAATTGGGAGATAGCTCATGAAAGACCTGAGACATGATTAAAGCAGAGAAAAAAAAAAAAAAAAAAAAATACCTCAAGAAGAAACTAGTCATTAATAATTTCCCAATACGAACCAAAGACACTATTTCTATATTATCATAATGTTAGAATTGTGTGATGACCAGAGTGTTGACAATAAACCTGTACTAAGTAATACCAGCAGTACACTACCTCGAGAATAGAAGCTATGGCACGACTAGGTTGGAAAGGTGATCCACTGGGAATTGTTTAAAATTACTAAATCTTTAACATACGACCAAAGAGTATATGCATAACACCAGAATCTAGTTCTGAGAAATGAAACACCATAAACATTCTCGCAATTGAGATAACTATGCGATCACTTTATCCCGGGCTACACAAACAGACCTTTGTATTTGATTAACAAAAAAAGAAAAAACTTGTCCAAACTAGTACATTTTTCAGTCTTCAGCAGATCACAGGGTGAGATGAAAGAAAACGGAAAAAGATAGACAAATACTTTGGAACCTTGCCAGAAGAATTGAAAAGGCAGCTGAATAGAAGGTCAACGTAAACTCAATCTGTAGTTAGTGACCTTGGGAACGCGTTCCCCCAAAAATCTTAAAAAGAGACAAAGAAAATGGAAATTCGGAGGAAACAGATCAGACAACATTGTTTTAAATCGGCTGAAAATAAGAAATAATTCCAGAACAGCCCTGAGGAGACTTTGCCTGTCACTCAGACGTCCCATGAAAGACGCATCAGTAACTTTGGTGGGAAAAAACTCACAAGGAGTGAATTAAGTCGAATTAATAATAATATAATAATAATAATAATAATAATAATCAATAAAATAACTAGTTTATAATGGAGATTGGGCACTATTTGTCTCTAGCATAAACTATGTCACAGCTTACGGTCACTGTCATTTCCATGATTGAAGCGATGTTTGTCAATGAGTATAGCCAATGATCATTCTATCATAAAATTATTAAGAACAACTGGTTTTTATAATATAAACAGTCATGGTACAAAACAAACGATGGCTTCTACCGAGCCTTTCTTAAAACAAGTTTTTTTTAAAAAATACTATGCTTGATATATGATTTATGGTATATAGTTTTTTGTGACGGAAAAATTTCAAACTTGAAATTATCATTATACTTTGACGTTATATATTGAAACGTTTGTGAATTTCTTGTATTATGCCATGCATTATCTTGCGTATGCCTGGACTACTTCTAGATTTGTTACATTTTGTTACGAAAAAAAAAAAAAACCAGAAAAAAAACGATGAACGATTTGTATGGCTCTATAAAATCCAGATTAAATTTACAGAAAGCGATTTAACACCTATAATTAAAATATTCGCACATTAAAAAAAACAATTGCTAGAAGTATGTATGACCTGCCAATACGATGTGGGTAAACCATTTACCATATTCCTGTCTATTTAACATATAAGGATTTGAATAAATGTCTAATATTATTCATCAAATTTTGGTACATTCCAAAAAAGAAAAAATTCAAACATACTCCTCATGATTTAAAAAAAATGTTATTTCAGCCTCCCCCGAAAATAATGAAAATAATGGAACCGAAAAACCCATGTAATTTCACACCCCATCAGAATATTTAAGTGGCGCCAAAACTAACCAGCCCTTTTTTTAAAATCAAATAAAAAGTCAATTCAGAAGGAATTTCCGAATACTTAATCAAATTATGTATGAATTTTTATGGTTTAAAATAGTTTTTTTGTCCTAAAAATTATTGGGAATATTTAAATGTATTTAATTTTATGAAATCCAAACAAAATATAATTTACTCGTACGATTTTAAAAAAATTTCAGAATAAGAATCTGAATAATTAACATCCTGAATTTTTCTCACACTCACCCAAAACGTTTTTGGACAGGTCCTTACTGCGTAAGCAAATTAATTCTTTTTTAAATATTCAAAATGCTTTATTTTTATTCATCTGATTCCCCCCCCCACAACACACACCCACTTCAGGTCAATCTATGTTTTTTAATTTTTCTATTTACACCGCCTGGGAGAGTGCCTTTTTTGTGATTAATCAATAATAACATAATTGACGTGGACAATTACACTTAGAAGTAAAATATTTCTTAATACAGATAATTTCCGCCACTCGTTATATGATTTTAAAGTATACCATCTAATCATTTTTTAATAGATGAGAAACTAACAAAATATTAACCACTACCGACTCATAAGGAACTGGTGTAAATATAGCGATAAAGAGGTGACTCCCACACCTCCCCAGAGCTCCCAGAGTCTACTGGCGGTCGGTTGTTTGGTTGCGTTTTAAGGCATGTTCATACCCTTGTTGGGTTGGTTAATGCTAAAATCAGGTTTACGTCACTTATTTAACTACCAAGTAACTAACGAGATCTTCATTTGTAACAATTACAGCTTCAAGAAACTGTTCAAGTAATTTTCAAATTTAAACTTCATGGTTTCAAATAGTTTTACACAAACCACTTTCACTCCAGCAGGATGTGACACTAGGTAATTTGTTAAAGTGGAGTAAAGTGGTTTTTTTCAAACTTTTTTTCTCTTAGACTGAGTTGTCTAACCCAAAGCTAAATAATACGTATTTTTTCAGCTAACTGCCGCGAAAGAGAAGGCAATGGCATTTTCCGAAAAGATCATTATCTTTATTTATTAGATAACAATAATCTGCAAGTGCATGGTAATACATTTAGTTTAATGATGCAAAAAGATTGAGGGTAATTTTATGATGGAAGCTGCGTCCCTGTCTCAACAAAAAATTGCTTACCACGGTGACTATTTAAAATAACGCACCCAGCTAGTCCTATTCAAAACTATCCATCTTTCATATTCATCTATCTATCTCCCAATTTCTGTCATATTTATCATACTTTAACATACTTAAGATTTTTTTACTTCATGTTTGCTTTAATCGTCTTGTTTTTAGTTTAATAAACAAAGAATCTACGGGACCCAAAAAAGACAGCGATCTCCCCTCCCCAAATACATGTTACTTGTCGAAAACTATCTAGTCTCCATTCGCTCTCATATCTTATCTATATTATCTATGTTTGTATATCATCTCATCCTATCTCACTATCTGAGCTCAGTCATAATCACAAGATCCCCCTGACCGCTGATACTCCTGAACAACAAGAATTACGACAAATTAGCGATGAAATAAACAAGAAGTTACGACCGGGCTGGCGTTGTTATTTCTGATAAGTCACCGCGCCCAGTATACAGCTCTACCAGGTAGGCAATTTTTGAGCAGGAGACGGGGACGCACTTTCCTCATAAATTACCCAGATTGGGCGTAAACTATATTCACCATAAAAAATCCGTTGCCCTTTGATATACAATGCACCAAAAAAAACTTCTCAAAACATTTATAACAAACACAATCCAATAGCCAGCAAATGTTAAGAAAATCACAATATTGCGCCGTTTATACCCTCGGTATGCAAACCTTATCCACGAAAGTGATGAACAGATAAAATTGCTACACCATAAAAAAAAATATAAAGGATGGCTTTTTTAGCATGTTTAAAAATGGGCAGCTTGGCTGATGGGGTGCGATAAGCAGTATACATAAAGAACGCTATAATAGTGCAGCGTAACATGCCACCAGTCGTCACCGATAGATCTCTCT
>CM042144.1:92014242-92084242 GCA_023376005.1 Doryteuthis pealeii
AAAGGAGGAGGAGATGGAGTGAAAGTCGAAGAAAGAAAGATAGAAAATAGAAAGAAGATAGATATATAGATGTGTGGTGTGTGGTGAGAGAGAAGAGAGACGGAGAAGAGAGAGAGAGAGGAGAGGGAAAGAGAGAGAGAAAGAAGAAGGAGGGAGGAGTGAGTGAAAGTCGAAGAAGAGGAAGGAATAGAAAAGTAGAAAGAGAGATAGAAAGAGAGATAGATAGAGTGTGTGTGTGTGTGTCTGTGAGAGAGAGAGAGAGAGAGAGAGAGAGAGAGAGAGGGAAGAGAAGAGAGAGAAAGAAAGGAGGGAGGAGTGAGTGATAGTCGAAGAAAGAAAGGAATAGAAAAGTAGAAAAGATAGAGATAGATAGATAGAGTGTGTGTGTGTGTGTGTGTGTGTGTGTGTGAAAGAGAGAGGGGGGAATAGAGAGAGAGAAGAAAAGGAGGAGGAGTGAGTGAAAGTCCATGAAAGAAAGGATAGAAAGTAGAAAAGATAAGATAGAAAGAGAGAGGAAGGAGAAGAGAGAGTGTGTTGAGTGTGTGTGTGTGTGTGTGTGTGTGTGTGTGTGTGAGAGAGAGAGAGAGAGAGAGAGAAAGGAAAAAAGAAAGAGAGAAAATTTAGAGGCTTCATTCCAATCATTCATAAACAATCTCATATCACATATCAATCGCCCTCACCCCGATCGATCTATCACCAACCGTCTCCTTTACCGCCATTTGCAAAACCCTAAACGGATCATTTTAGTTATCAAGAGCGTTGTGTTTGACTTTTTCCTACTATTATAGCAAGATGGCTAGTGCTTCGATCAATTTGCCAAGTCCATTCCGATAACGCGCCGCAATGCGGAAAATCGGACCAACCAACAACTTGTGCGATTGAAACCAATATCCAAAATTATCATTCAGCCGTTAGTAACATCGAGCAATATTGGCCATGACCGACATCTGTCATTGGCAAGCTAGGGTCGTAGGAAAGCAAATCTTTCGCATAATGGTTATTACTTTATCAGTCTAAGACGACTTGTTCCTAAGACGGACGAAAATGCCCACCCATGGACTTAGAAACAGAGACGGCATTCTCTTAGGAATTTGGGGATCTGGGAAAAAGATTCTTTCTAATGGATTGGTTGATAATGCCCCTCTCCGGTGATGGCCGCTTGACACTGGGGATACTACACCACTGAAGCTATTCCTATGGGGAACATTCTGGAAAGGTATGCAATGGTAGATCCATCTGTGGTAAGCGGAGTCGGCGTTCACATAGTTCTGACTTGTAGTGCATTTCTTGGAGATAAGTTAGCGCGCAAACGATATTTTTTGGGAAGGGTTGACTTCTTTTCAATTGGCGATGGGTAAGTTTCTTTATAACTGCTACGAAATAATGCTTACATATTATTTCCTCCTTTATATCTGGACATTAAAAAAAAAAAACAGAATTGTTGAACTCATTTACTAATGGAAACATTTGATGACAAAATTACATTAACAACTAATAATTAATAATCAACATTTTAATAATCTATAATCAATAAATTAATAAACTACATTAATAAGTATTTAATTTGATAATTAATCATTTTACTAGCTCAGCGGCAATATACTAAAATTGGAACGATACAGAGAAGATTAGCATGCCCCTGCGCAAGGATGACACGTAAATTCGTGAAGCGTTCCATATTTTTTAGAAAATGGGCCGGGTTAGCTCAGTCGGTAGAGTGTTCGGTTAGAAACCACAAGGCTGCTAGTTCGATACCGGTCCTCGCCAACTCAGCGTATGAGTAGCACAGGATCTGTGCGGTTAAAGTAAGGAGCTGATGGTAGTGTGGCGCTCCACCTCAGATGCTAAAAAAAACAATCTCCTCTTGGTCTAGCGCTATTGAAAAGGGGATAGACCTCCCTCGCTGACTGGCTGATACCGACTTTAGGCCGTCCCGTCGACTTACTTTACTTTATGTATAATTTAGAGAGAATTTATTCGTCTGTACTCGGTGCACTTTCAACTAGTTTTATGTAAAACTATAACATTTGATATGCATACCTATTAAAACAGAGGAAAGTTTGCACAGTTTGTTGTTTCTCGTGTTTCTATTAAATAATCCAGCGGTGTGGTGTATGGTTGTATTTGAGAAATATTTGACATTTGAATTCTCTGACCTTCAAAAACAACTGAGTCTAATCATTCCATGCTGCATTATGGCTGTACATGTACTGAAAATGGGCACCCCCACAAGACACCAAAGTGTAAAGGACGTATGTCATAACTGAGCGAAGACTCTTTCCAAATGCAAAGGAAAAAAAGCAAATTAATTAATCAAACATAATCTTTTAAAAGCTATCAAAATAAGAAAAGGTTGAGCTAAAATACTAGGGCCTGAGAGGTTTAGGGAATTGGAATTAAACCCGGTAAACAGATAATTTGAGGGTAGTTCCTGTCTTCTAATTTACATACATAGCCAGTTTATATACTGTTTCTTTCTCCCTCTTCCGCCTTCTTTGCTAGGTGAGTATTGGGATTCGAAACCTCATCTCTACTCTCACTGACGTATAGAAGACGAAGTATTAACTTTCCTCAAGACTGGAAACTTTATTCTTTTAACTTATTGCACAAATGTCAGAAGTAATCACACAAGGCTGAACATTATACTCTTCATCATTGCATTGAAGCTAGAATAGAACTAGCAACTATAATGAAATGATCAGATAAATGAGCTTGTAAACGACAATACAACTGTAGGTTCCTTGGACTTGAATGCCACAAGTGTGAAGTGCCTAGCAACTATTGGTTGCTTTTTATTTTATGCTCGTTTACCAATTATGGTCACCTATTATGTATAGAAAGAACATGTCTTCAAAATTTTTTAAACAGGTAAAAAAGGATATTTACTTGAAATATCAATGTTTTAAGGGCCAGTGTATTAATTTAATGTTAAGTTCTGACCGCCATCCTTGGCCAGTTGAAAAGGACTTAAAGTAAGTAAGTCCTGAGCTATAGAATCCTTTGGTAGTGAATAAGTCCTGAGTTATGGAATCCTACGTATGTCAAAGGTCCAGTGAATATCCTGTGTTCCGTCGTCCACGAAGGTTCAAAGCATTGTGCGTAGGTATGACCAGAACAGCCGGTAAAATAACAATATCAGCAGCAGAGTACTGCCAGGATTGGCCAATAGGTTGGTCACATGGTTATCAGCGAGTCTATAAGTAGAAGTGGGCTTTTAGCACACGCCTTATATCACAAAATTCCCAACACACCCCGCCCTTTTTATATAAGGTGGGTGATTCCATTTTAGAAATACTAAATCATTTCATTCAGGAATATAAAGTTACAATTTACAATCATTTCATTCAGAAAAATTTAAAATTTATAGTAATAGTATTTTTTTTAATTACTTCTAATCCTAATTTTATTAATCCTATTTGTTAATATCTTTTATTATTGTTATTATTTTGCTATTCCTAATCTAACTTTTAACCTAATCATTACTGTCAACATTACTGCCAAAATTAGTATTGTCCCCTTTTTCTTTGTTTTTGTTTTTGATTTTTGATTTTAATTTTTTTTTTGTGTTAATTCGAAAAATACAATACAATACAATGTAATACAAGTTAGTGAGTTAGTATTTTGGTGGACAAGTTTAATGTCATGTCAAAATTCTCAACATTTAGTACATATAAAATGATTTTAAACACTATCCCAAACTGATCTATTTGAACTATAGGTACTTCAACTTAAATCAAAGTGGGCCTGGAAGTAATGGGTCTCTCGGGTATGACACTAAATTGCTTCTTGCTTCAGTTTTTGAAGCTTTGCGTATGGGGTATCCATTTTTATTACTCCCAGTTTCAGTCTGATCTGCAGCACTAGTACCTGTTAGGATCCCATCTATGTATAAAATTTGTGTTAGATACTTGATATCATATAACCGCGTGCAAAAAAAGCTTAAGAGATTACATAGAAATATAAATATAAACATACAATGAACGCAATTCCCTAACCTCTTGGCATAACATAACTCGAGATGGCTTTACATACCATCAAAACATCCTACGTTTTATCAGATCATTGTAATACACTTCATTTATTGTAATACTCTTCATATACAGGAGTTTCAGAAACATTGATATCATGTAATCTAATAACTTGACAAATATCGTCCAAATGACGTAAGTTTTTTTAGCAGCATATGTAAAAACAACTCAAAATACTACACTTAATGTTTTATGTTGTTTTCAGATATAGAAATGCCATTTACTGAAAACAAATTCCGTTGAAACGTTAAATGCCGGATCTTGTTTTTTTTCTTCTACACCTGCTGTTAAAATTTGAGATTATTTAAACGAGAATTTGTCAAGTTATTAGATTACAAAATGATATACATTTTTCTGAAACAGCCTGTATATCTCAAATGATATCATTTTTTTTGAGACAGCTTCTATATTTATTTTTGAAACTATAAAGCATGAATAAATAAAATAATACTATAGTTTAAAGAGTGCTGAAATTCTGTTTTCCTTATGCGCCAAGATTTTACGATACTCCTGTCTTAAGAATGACTGACGTATTGAATCATACGGTCCTCATGGTGTGGCTCTAGGAGAGGAATATTTCTGGGAGGAGAAATGAGTGCATTGCTTGCAACGGTTATTTGATTTCACTTTTGTTACCTTTTGAATGTTTCTCTTGAAGCGAAATGCTTCACAGAAAATGATTATGCAACGTGGCCCGTCTTTGGGATCAATTATTTCCAGATGATTTTTGAATTCAAGAAAGAAAAAAAAATATTCCACATATCTCCATGCTAGCCATCCCTTTTCTCCAGGTCGTCGACTCTTTCCTGATTTATGGATTAAATCAAATTCTAAACAAATTACTTTCAGTTTTAGGGAATCTATTTTAATTTATTTCATTTTATAACCTATATTATTATTATTATTATTATTATTATTTATTATTATTATTATTATTATTATTATTATTATTATTATTATTATTATTATTATTATTCCAACGTCATTTAATAGGATGGAGGTAAAGATAATTTAGGACATAAATAAATCCTGGCCGTTATTTTTCAAGTTTTGAAATAATATTAATTCTATTTCTAATACGTCACTTGAACATTCCACTTTCACCACCGAAGAATTATGGAATCTTTTTAACAATTTTGATGATATAAAATTATATTTCTGTTACGTCGTAGAAAGAGTCCGGATATGTTTTTACCTTACTATTCTTTAGTACTGGATATTTAGGTAGTAGGGAGTAATCCTTCATTGCCATTACTTCCAGGTCGACTCTGTTTCGGTATGATAGTACCTGTTTGAGTAACATCTATGTAGCAAATAGTTCGGTTTAAAAATTATTCGTATATGATAGGAATGTGTACAAAAATCCACAAAAAAATGTGAATATAAACATGCAATGAAAACAATCTATGAATAAGATAATCATAAACGGGTTGATATGCGATTCAAATCAATCCATCAGTCAATCACTATGATTTTGATTACTGTAACTAACAGTTTCATACATTGAAAAAGATAAAATGATCAGACAGGAAGTTGTAGGGTAAAAGATAGATTCTTTACAATTGAATAGCGAGTTCGATTCCTCGCAGGATGCCCCATATTTGTGACACATCCTACCTGTGTTCACAATGAACAGGACGCATTGCTCTTTCTAGGTCGGTATTTTATAGCAAAAATAATTTCATCAACCTACATTCGTTTATTCTAGTATTTTGTATTTTAAAACACTTTCGGTTATCATAAATAAGACACTGAAATGGTATTAGTTCATAACTTGAAGCGGTATCGAAACAAAAGATACCTCCATTTACGTATCACATTGCAAATGCTTTCGTAACGATATAATGTTCTTTTCGTGTACTTAAAGTGCTCGTGATAAATATACAACGGCCCTCTCATTTTGACTAAGTACCACAGATATCACATTATCTGAAACACCACAATTTAATTCGAAACCTAAGTTTTCTCCAATAGCTCGTTGCGCTACATAGCTCGGATTTTAGAGATTCAAAGATTTGGAGAACTTGTTTATTCAGTGAGGACCGATTAACTTTAAGGGATGTATTTTATCTGAAAATTCGGATATTCATTTTGTGTGTTACGTAAAGATACCCCCGAATATTAAGTGTCTCTATATCATTGGGGTTTGCATTGAATGTAATAGCTTTGGTCTAATTAACCATTTCCCACATTAATATCAGTAATATTTTCGAAGTAGTTTTAGCAGCATTGAAAGTTAAATTTCTTAAAAAATTGTTTAAAACTTCCTCGGCTTCCAGAACTTTTTCGACGTTCTTATTTTTCCTTTCTGATAAATGATAATATAAGAGATGGAAACGTATCTTTGTGGTTTTTTTATGCTCTTGTCCATTGATAGGTGAAAATCAGGGACACTACTGGTTACCCAAAATCAAAGCCGAGTAAATTTATGAAGTTGATCATTGGCTTTGAAAGTAGTGTATTTTTTGTAAGATTCTTTTATTTTAACTTGGAGATAAGCATATATTTTAAGTCATAAGTTGAAAAATACTTATTACTAGGCAAGGTTTGTAACTAAAACATCAATCCTCGGCAACGGCTATGGATCAGGTTCAGTATATATATATATATGTTTATAGTTTGCGAATAATCTACGCATATTTTGCTCTTCCTCCTGGTTTCGTCTTTATGAAAACTTGGGCACGCCATTTATAATAAATAATTGGTCCGATAATTTTCAAGCTTTAATGTTTAGCAAACTAGGACCTGCAAACCCATTGATAATGCATAGTGTTCTATCCTCGTTGAATGTCCCATAGTTGCGACATTGGTTCACCCTATCCATTTTGACAGCTAAACGTTTAATTGTTTCCGTGTCAATAGATTCCCTGTCTAACACGTCTAGATATTATAAATATCGGTTTCAAATTATATGGAAACCTCTCCCCAGGACAAGTATTTCATGACATTTAGGCGATTGGTCCACTAATTTGGAGATACAACAACGAATCCTCTCGATTGACCCCTTAAGCTGTGCCATAGTTACCTGTTCCTGCGAAGGAATAATCTTTAGTTTTATATTTTTAAAAATGTATTTACGCTCAAAGTTTCAGAAACACGACGAATAAGACATTCAATATTTCCCCTTTTTATTGTTATAATTTGCACAGTATGAAACTCCTTCCAGTATTATCACCTAATTATAGAATTATTTTTGTTAATAATATAAAAATACTTCATACTGACAATAATATAAAAAAGATTAAAATCCTTGAAGCTCTGTACATAAGATTCTGACAACCTACTATTAATAGAATTAACTTTGAAACTAACGACAATATACTAAAATGATTACAATTGATAGATAAAACACGTTTTCTTCTAAATTACGGTTGCTTAGCTCATTAGAAATATTGAATAATAAAACTGTCATAGTTACTTAGCATCAACTTAGTGATAAAAATAACAAAATAGTTTTAGTAAATATTAAACAATTTTTGATAATAATTGTTTACATGGAACTAGCAAATATATGCACCCTCGGGTGCAAGTATTTAAGTTTTAATGTAATAAAATATGTATTAAATCAGAAAGGCTAATGAAACTAAATAAGAATACAGATAAAAAAAGATTTGAAACAGAGGGAGTATAATAAAAGATTTGAACAGAGGGAGTATAATAAAAAATGGAAAACTGAAAACTTACTCTTCCATCACTCTCGTCTTTCATTGGTATTTTTTCTAATTTAAGTATTTAGTTAAAAGAGGAAGTAAAGAATAAAATGACAGTTATTTATCTTTGTTTAATGGATTCATTTAAGATTCATTGAAGAGATTTTGCTTATATTCATTAAAATAAAACCAAACAGAAATCAACAATACTAAGCACATATTTATTAAATTCGTTTTTAATATTAATATGCAAATTAGCCTTCCCGTTTCACACTGTAAACCGCTATTTTGTTGTATATATAAATATAATTGCATGTTGTCAGTATGTAGACATAGTTAACAGTATTAATAATGTAAGACAATTTTATTAATAATTGAGGTTTAGATAAAAATAAAAATCATGGAGATGTGATGTCAATAACTAAGAGAATTTGACTTGAGTAGGAATATAGTTTTCGGTTACAGACAGAAAAAACACACAATCTCCATTATAATAAGATATACACTTACCTTGATTATGGTTCGAACGAGAACCGAATATACTAGGACCTTTCGTACAAATTAATAACTTTCATGATGAACATCAAAAGAATTGTTAGGAAACTTGAAAGAAAAAAGTAAAACGTAAAAATAATAAGGATGCTATTATGTTAACCAAATTATTTGAATGAATGATGCTGCCAAAATAGCTATTCAAATCTCTGTCTGTCTGTCTGTTTCTGTCTCTGTCTGTCTCGCTGCCTTGTTGTCTGTCTGTCTGTCTGTCTCTCTCTCTCGCTCTCTTAGTCACCGCTTCAGCTTTCACTGGAATGGTGCGCCAAATTGCCAAATAGTATTAGAAGAGTGCTCGATATAAAGAATAGAGGCTATTATATAATTCGTATCAACATCATCTGATGAATGCATGCGATTCTGCATGTATGAAACCTAAGTTGTGACTTTCTATTGCCATCAATAAAAAGATTTGTAATACCTTTATACATTCATTTTTATTACATTATATATATATATACTATATATATATATTATATAATATATATATATATATATTATATAGAGAGAGAGAGAGAGAGAGAGAGAGATAGATAGATAGATAGAATATAACTTTCATTTAAAATGAATAAAGTTATATATATATATTATATATATACACAAACAATAATAATAGTAGACGATAAACAACTTAAAACAAATGCCTAAAGATTAAAAGAATAGGAAAGATATATAAAAAGAATTCTTATTTATCTATAATGTAAATATAAAGAAGAGATTTTCTTTGACTTTTAAAATCCCGGACAATGTCGAGATGTATTCAATTACAATTACCAAAGTTGAACGAAATTAAAGAAAATATTATAAGTCAACAGAAAATGAATTAGAAATTAAAATATATATTATAAATTTTATAATATTATTATATTTAATTATAATATATATATATATATATTATATATACATCTGATAATATATATATATATATATATATATATATATATATATATATATATATAATATATCAGTCATCCACAGACATGTGTTCGAAAGTTTACTTCTCATTCAGTGTGGCTCAACTTTTTAACAGCTACCCCTAGCCGGGATCGAAACCCGACAGAATTTTCGTCTGCCAAGGTCCTTGCCCTTGCGGTCACTGGTGGCTGTCAATCTGGGTGAAAAATTAATTGATACATACTTACGGGGGTATGTTTTTGCAATCACCAGAGAACTCAAGTCTGTAAACAGTGACAGGCAAGTAACGGTTACTCTACACGGGGAAAATTCAATTAATGCCCCCGGTGCTCTACCATGGGAGTTGGAAGCATAATATATATAGCATTTCTTTAATTTCGTTCAATTATCTTTGAAAATTGAGTGTAATTTTTACCATACATTTTCAAGATGCACAACGAGATGTTATTTTGCTATAAAATCCAATTAAACTTTTTTTAAATATGTAAAATATGAATCCAGAGCATTTTTTTCTAATAAGTTATCGTTTTCTAGAGCATTCGCTATGTTGATATTGAGAATCTCTCTACATTCGGGATAGAAAGTATCTCAAATATTACAAACAAAAGAATTGTTTCACAGGTTTTAAAGAAAAGCAATAAACATGATTCTAACCCTTGAAAATAGTCAAATGATTGTAGAAAGCATTTGGAAATAGTATTTAGATAATTCATATCTGAAAATGAAAACAAATTTAAAGAACTTTGTAAGATTAAGATAAGGGAAAAAGTAATGAAATATTTTGTTGTAAAGAGAATTCTGAAAAGCTGATCAAGCTGTTTATCTACCAAGTTACGAGCAATGTCCAGTCACAGAATATTTGACATATTTTGAAAAGAATTAACGTTATCTTCTCTCAAATTTAATACATATTAATTAAATAATTTGATATATTAATATAACTTATATATTATATATAATATTCAATGTTCATCAATTGATGGCCTTTAACCGAAGCTTAGTAAATGACTACACAGTAGCTTTATTTATAGTTATGTATAACCAACTACATCTAGTTTTATGGGTTGATAACTGTTGTAGGTGACTCACCTATGACACAAACATGGACTTACCAAAGGGTATATATTGACAGAGCAGAGCTACTAAAGTGAGAAGTAGGATACATGTTCTTCGTGTACGCTGTAACAAGGAAACCTTCCTCAATTGTAACATTGACATATTGCTGAATACATCTGTTCCCTACATTTTATCCCGGTGTTGAGTTTATTATTTTATTGACCCTTAAACAGGTCATAACAATAACAAACGAATGTTGCACTGATATGCCATAGAACAACACTTCACGTTTAAATTCAGAGATTTTTCTTCTACATGGACCGGCTGCTCATAAATCATATTCATTTACTCGACGGAGAGAAGAGTTCAGTCTTTTCCCAAGGACAATCGCAAAATGCGTCGTTCAAGATTTGAACTCCGCTTGTCAACAGTATTTCATACGGTGATAACCGTTTCTAGCCTCAGGCACTTCTTTATAAATTACATTATTCGCCAATTTATAGACACAACATTTATCATTATCGTAGCCGAAAGTGCTTTTCATCTGCATTATTTTCATGAGAGTACTATTGATAAAAGGGCCGGGTTAGCTTCAGTCGTTAGATTTGTGCGTTCGGCTAGAAACCACAAGGTTCTAGTTCGATACGTCGGGCGCCTAAAGGGTCGTATCAGGCCAGTCAGCGAGGAGTCTATCCCCTTTTCAATTAGCGCTAGACAAAGGAGATTGTTTTAGCATCTGAGGTGGAGCGCCACACCTACCATCAGCTCCTTACTTTACCGCACATATCCCTGTGCTACTCATACGGTGAGTTGGCGAGGACCGGTATCGAACTAGGAACCTGTGGTTTCTAGCCGAACGCTCTACCGACTGAGCTAACCCGGCCCCTTATTATCAATAGTACTCTCATTATATGCAGATGAAAAGCCACTTTCGGCACGTAATGATAAATGTTGTGTCTATAAATCAAATAATGTATTATAAAAAAGTGCATGAGGCAGAAACGGTTATCACCGTATGAAATACTGTTGACAAGCGGAGTTCAAATCTTGAACGACGCATTTTGCGATTGTCCTTGGGAAAAGACTGAACTCTTCTCTCCCGTCGAGTAAATGAATATGATTTATGAGCAGCCGGTCATGTAGAAGAAAATCTCTGAATTTAAAACGTGAAGTGTTGTCTATGGCAATCAGTGCAACATTCGTTTGTTATTGTTATGACCTGTTTAAGGGTCAATAAATAATAACTCAACACCGGATAAAATGTAGGGAACAGATGTATTCAGCAATATGTCAATGTTACAATTGAGGAAGGTTTCCTTGTTACAGCGTACACGAAGAACATGTATCCGCTACTTCTCACTTTAGCTCTGCTCTGTCAATATATACCCTTGGGTAAGTCCATGTTTGTGTCATAGGTGAGTCACCTACAACAGTTATCAACCCATAAAACTAGATGTAGTTGGTTATACATAACTATAAATAAAGCTACTGTGTAGATCATTTACTAAGCTTCGGTTAAAGGCCATCAATTGATGAACATTGACATATTATATATTATATATTAAGTTATATTAATATATCAAATTATTTAATTAATATGTATTAATATTTGAGAGAAGATAACGTTAATTCTTTTCAAAGATATGTCAAATATTCTGTGAAACTGGAACATTGCTCGGTAACTTGGTAGATAAACAGCTTGATCAGCCTTTTCAGAATTCTCTTTACAACAAATATTTCATTACTTTTTCCCCTTATCTTAATCTTACAAAGTTCTTTAAATTTGTTTTCATTTCAGATATGAATTATCTAAAATACTATTTCCAAATGCTTTCTACAATCATTGACTATTTTCAAGGGTAGAATCAAGATGTTATTGCTTTTCTTTAAAACCTGTGAAACAATTCTTTTGTTTGTAATATTTGAGATACTTTCTATCCCGAATGTAGAGAGATTCTCAATATCAACATAGCGAATGCTCTAGAAAACGATAACTTATTAGAAAAAATGCTCTGGATTCATATTTTACATATTTAAAAAAAGTTTAATTGGATTTTATAGCAAAAATAACATCTCGGTTGTGCATCTTGAAAATGTATTGGTAAAAATTACACTCAATTTTCAAAGATAATTGAACGAAATTAAAGAAATGCTATTATATATATAGCTTCCAACTCCCATGGTAGAGCACCGGGGGGCATTAATGAATTTTCCCGTGTAGAGTAAGCCGTACT
Source organism: Doryteuthis pealeii (assembly GCA_023376005.1). NCBI lineage: Eukaryota > Metazoa > Mollusca > Cephalopoda > Myopsida > Loliginidae > Doryteuthis > Doryteuthis pealeii. Next base: position 92,026,678 of record CM042144.1, read on the forward strand.
TGCCTGTCACTGTTTACAGACTTGAGTTCTCTGGTGATTGCAAAAACATACCCCCGTAAGTATGTATCAAATAATTTTTCACCCCAGATTGACAGCCACCAGTGACCGCAAGGGCAAGGACCTTGGCAGACGAAAATTCTGTCGGGTTTCGATCCCGGCTAGGGGTAGCTGTTAAAAAGTTGAGCCACACTGATGAGAAGTAAACTTCGAAACACATGTCTGTGGATGACTGATATATATTATATATATAATATTATATATATATATATATATATATATAATATAATCAAGATGTATATATATATTATATATATATATTATTATATATATATATATATATATATATATATATATATATATAATTTCTAATTCATTTCTGTTGACTTATAATATTTCTTTAATTTCGTTCAACTTTGGTAATTGTAATTAATACATTCGACATTGTCCGGGATTTTAAAAGTCAAAGATAAATCTCTTCTTTATATTACATTTATTAGATAAATAAGAATTCTTTTTCTATATATCTTTCCTATTCTTTTAATCTTTAGGCATTCTTGTTTTAAGTTGTTTATCGTACTATTATTATTGTGTGTATATATATATATATATATATATAACTTTTTATTCAATTTAAATGAAAGTTATATATCTATCTATCTATCTATCTCTCTCTCTCTCTCTCTCTCTCTCTTATTATATATATTATATATATATATAATATATATATATATATATATATATATATATAATGTAATAAAATGAAGTATAAAGGTATTACAAATCTTTTTATTTTGATGGCAATAGAACAGTCACAACCTTAGGTTTCATACATGCAGAAATCGCATGCATTCATCAGATGATGTTGATACGAATTATATAATAGCTCTATTCTTTATATCGAGCACTCTTCTAATACTATTTGGCAATTTGGCGCACCATTCCAGTGAAAGCTGAAGCGGTGACTATCCCAGAGAGAGAGAGACAGACAGACAGACAGACAGACAGGCAGACAGAGACAGACAGAGACAGAAACAGACAGACAGACAGAGATTTGAAATAGCTATATTTTGGCAGCATCATTTCATTCAAATAAATTTGGTTTAACATAATAGCATCCTTATTATTTTTACGTTTTTACTTTTTTCTTTCAAGTTTCCTAACAATTCTTTTGATGTTCATCATGAAAGTTATTAATTTGTACGAAAGAGTCCTAGTATATTCGGTTCTCGTTCGAACCATAATCAAGGTAGTGTATATCTTATTATAATGGAGATTGTGTGTTTTCTGTCTGTAACCGAAACTATATTCCTACTCAAGTCACAATTCTCTTAGTTATTGACATCACATTCTCCATGATTTTATTTTTATCTAAACCTCAATTATTAATAAAATTGTCTTACATTATTAATACTGTTAACTATGTCTACATACTGACAACATGCAATTATATTTATATATACAACAAAATAGCGGTTTACAGTGTGAACGGGAAGGCTAATTTGCATATTAATATTAAAAATCGAATTTAATAAATATGTGCTTAGTATTGTTGATTTCTGTTTGGTTTTATTAATGAATATAAGCAAAAATCTCTTCAATGAATCTTAAATGAATCCATTAACAAGATAAAATAACTGTCATTATTCTTTACTTCCTTTTAACTAAATACTTAAATTAGAAAAAATACCAATGAAAGACGAGAGTGATGGAAGAGTAAGTTTCAGTTGTTCCATTTTTTATATACTCCCTCTGTTTCAAATCTTTTATTATACTCCCTCTGTTTCAAATCTTTTTATCTGTATTCTTATTTAGTTTCATTAGCCTTTCTGATTTAATACAATATTTTATTACATTAAAACTTAAATACTTGCACCCGGAGGGTGCATATTTTGCTAGTTCATGTAAACAATTATTATCAAAAATTGTTTAATATTTAAAAACTATTTTGTTATTTTTATCACTAAGTTGATGCTAAGTAACTATGACAGTTTTATATTCAATATTTCTAATGAGCTAAGCAACCGTAATTTAGAAGAAAACGTGTTTTATCTATCAATTGTAATCATTTTAGTATATTGTCGTTAGTTTCAAAGTTAATTATTTAATAGTAGGTTGTCAGAATCTTTATGTACAGAGCTTCAAGGGATTTTAATCTTTTTTATATTATTGTCAGTATGAAGTATTTTTATATTATTAACAAAAATAATTCTATAATTAGGTGATAATACTGGAAGGAGTTTCATACTGTGCAAATTTATAACAATAAAAAGGGGAAATATGAATGTCTTATTCGTCGTGTTTCTGAAACTTTGAGCGTAAATACATTTTTAAAAATATAAAACTAAAGATTATTTCCTTCGCAGGAACAGGTAACTATGGCACAGCTTAAGGGGTCAATCGAGAGGATTCGTTGTTGTATCTCCAAATTAGTGGACCAATCGCCTAAATGTCATGAAATACTTGTCCTGGGGAGAGGTTTCCATATAATTTGAAACCGATATTTATAATATCTAGACGTGTTAGACAGGGAATCTATTGACACGGAAACAATTAAACGTTTAGCTGTCAAAATGGATAGGTGAACCAATGTCGCAACTATGGACATTCAACGAGGATAGAACACTATGCATTATCAATGGGTTTGCAGGTCCTTTGCTAAACATTAAAGCTTGAAAATTATCGGACCAATTATTTATTATAAATGGCGTGCCCAAGTTTTCATAAAGACGAAACCAGGAGGAAGAGCAAAATATGCGTAGATTATTCGCAAACTATAAACATATATAATATTACTGAACCTGATCCATAGCCGTTGCCGAGGATTGATGTTTTAGTTACAAACCTTGCCTAGTATAAGTATTTTTCAACTTATGACTTAAAATATATGCTTATCTCCAAGTTAAAATAAAAGAATCTTACAAAAAATACACTACTTTCAAAGCAATGATCAACTTCATAAATTTACTCGGCTTGATTTTGGGTAACAGTAGTGTCCCTGATTTTCACCTATCAATGGACAAGAGCATAAAATAAACCACAAAGATACGTTTCCATCTCTTAATATTTCATTTATCAGAAAGGAAAAATAAGAACGTCGAAAAAGTTCTGGAAGCCGAGGAAGTTTTAAACAATTTTTTAAGAAATTTAACTTTCAATGCTGCTAAAACTACTTCGAAAATATTACTGATATTATGTGGGAAATGGTTAATTAGACCAAAGCTATTACATTCAATGCAAAACCCCAATGATATAGAGACACTTAATATTCGGGGGTATTCTTTACGTAACACACAAAATGAATATCCGAATTTTCAGATAAAAATACATCCCTTAAAGTTAATCGGTCCTCACTGAATAAACAAGTTCTCCAAATCTTTGAATCTCAAAATCCGAGCTATGTAGCGCAACGAGCTATTGGAGAAAACTTTAGGTTTCGAATTAAATTGTGGTGTTTCAGATAATGTGATATCTGTGGTACTTAGTCAAAATGAGAGGGCCGTTGTATATTTATCACGAGCACTTTAAGTACACGAAAAAAGAACATTATATCGTTACGAAGCATTTGCAATGTGATACGTAAATGGAGGTATCTTTTGTTTCGATACCGCTTCAAGTTATGAACTAATACCATTTCAGTGTCTTATTTATGATAACCGAAAGTGTTTTAAAATACAAAATACTAGAATAAACGAATGTAGGTTGATGAAATTATTTTTGCTATAAAATACCGACCTAGAAAGAGCAATGCGTCCTGTTCATTGTGAACACAGGTAGGATGTGTCACAAATATGGGGCATCCTGCGAGGATCGAACTCGCTATTCAATTGTAAAGAATCTATCTTTTACCCTACAACTTCCTGTCTGATCATTTTATCTTTTTCATGTATGAAACTGTTAGTTACAGTAATCAAAATCATAGTGATTGACTGATGGATTGATTTGAATCGCATATCAACCCGTTTATGATTATCTTATTCATAGATTGTTTTCATTGCATGTTTATATTCACATTTTTTTGTGGATTTTTTGTACACATTCCTATCATATACGAATAATTTTTAAACCGAACTATTTGCTACATAGATGTTACTCAAACAGGTACTATCATACCGAAACAGAGTCGACCTGGAAGTAATGGCAATGAAGGATTACTCCCTACTACCTAAATATCCAGTACTAAAGAATAGTAAGGTAAAAACATATCCGGACTCTTTCTACGACGTAACAGAAATATAATTTTATATCATCAAAATTGTTAAAAAGATTCCATAATTCTTCGGTGGTGAAAGTGGAATGTTCAAGTGACGTATTAGAAATAGAATTAATATTATTTCAAACTTGAAAAATAACGGCCAGGATTTATTTATGTCCTAAATTATCTTTACCTCCATCCTATTAAATGACGTTGGAATAATAATAATAATAATAATAATAATAATAATAATAATAATAATAATAATAATAATAATAATAATAATAATAATAATAATAATAATAATAATAATAATAATAGGTTATAAAATGAAATAAATTAAAATAGATTCCCTAAAACTGAAAGTAATTTGTTTAGAATTTGATTTAATCCCATAAATCAGGAAAGAGTCGACGACCTGGAGAAAAGGGATGGCTAGCATGGAGATATGTGGAATATTTTTTTCTTTCTTTCTTGAATTCAAAATCATCTGGAAATAATTGATCCCAAAGACGGGCCACGTTGCATAATCATTTTCTGTGAAGCATTTCGCTTCAAGAGAAACATTCAAAAGGTAACAAAAGTGAAATCAAATAACCGTTGCAAGCAATGCACTCATTTCTCCTCCCAGAAATATTCCTCTCCCTAGAGCCACACCATGAGGACCGTATGATTCAATACGTCAGTCATTCTTAAGACAGGAGTATCGTAAAATCTTGGCGCATAAGGAAAACAGAATTTCAGCACTCTTTAAACTATAGTATTATTTTATTTATTCATGCTTTATAGTTTCAAAAATAAATATAGAAGCTGTCTCAAAAAAATTGATATCATTTGAGATATACAGGCTGTTTCAGAAAAATGTATATCATTTTGTAATCTAATAACTTGACAAATTCTCGTTTAAATAATCTCAAATTTTAACAGCAGGTGTAGAAGAAAAAAAACAAGATCCGGCATTTAACGTTTCAACGGAATTTGTTTTCAGTAAATGGCATTTCTATATCTGAAAACAACATAAAACATTAAGTGTAGTATTTTGAGTTGTTTTTACATATGCTGCTAAAAAAACTTACGTCATTTGGACGATATTTGGTCAAGTTATTAGATTACATGATATCAATGTTTCTGAAACTCCCTGTATATGAAGAGTATTACAATAAATGAAGTGTATTACAATGATCTGATAAAACGTAGGATGTTTTGATGGTATGTAAAGCCATCTCGAGTTATGTTATGCCAAGAGGTTAGGGAATTGCGTTCATTGTATGTTTATATTTATATTTCTATGTAATCTCTTAAGCTTTTTTGCACGCGGTTATATGATATCAAGTATCTAACACAAATTTTATACATAGATGGGATCCTAACAGGTACTAGTGCTGCAGATCAGACTGAAACTGGGAGTAATAAAAATGGATACCCCACACTACGCAAAGCTTCAAAACTGAAGCAAGAAGCAATTTAGTGTCATACCCGAGAGACCCATTACTTCCAGGCCCACTTTGATTTAAGTTGAAGTACCTATAGTTCAAATAGATCAGTTTGGGATAGTGTTTAAAATCATTTTATATGTACTAAATGTTGAGAATTTTGACATGACATTAAACTTGTCCAACCAAATACTAACTCACTAACTTGTATTACATTGTATTGTATTGTATTTTTCGAATTAACACAAAAAAAAAATTAAAATCAAAAAATCAAAAAACAAAAACAAAAGAAAAAGGGGACAATACTAATTTTGGCAGTAATGTTGACAGTAATGATTAGGTTAAAAGTTAGATTAGGAATAGCAAAATAATAACAATAATAAAAGATATTAACAAAATAGGATTAATAAAATTAGGATTAGAAGTAATTAAAAAAAATACTATTACTATAAATTTTAAATTTTTCTGAATGAAATGATTGTAAATTGTAACTTTATATTCCTGAATGAAATGATTTAGTATTTCTAAATGGAATCACCCACCTTATATAAAAAGGGCGGGGTGTGTTGGGAATTTTGTGATATAAGGCGTGTGCTAAAAGCCCACTTCTACTTATAGACTCGCTGATAACCATGTGACCAACCTATTGGCCAATCACTGGCAGTACTCTGCTGCTGATATTGTTATTTATACCGGCTGTTCTGGTCATACCTACGCACAATGCTTTGAACCTTCGTGGACGACGGAACACAGGATTATATCACTGGACCTTTGACACTACGTAGGATTCCATAACTCAGGACTTATTCACTTACCAAAGGATTCTATAGCTCAGGACTTACTTACTTTAAGTCCTTTTCAACTGGCCAAGGATGGCGGTCAGAAACTTAACATTAAATTAATACACTGGCCCTTAAAACATTGATATTTCAAGTAAATATCAACTTTTTACCTGTTTAAAAAGATTTTGAAGACATGTTCTTTTCTATACATAATAGGTGACCATAATTGGTAAACGAGCATAAAATAAAAAGCAACCAATAGTTGCTAGGCACTTCACACTTGTGGCATTCAAGTCCAAAGGAACCTACAGTTGTATTGTCGTTTACAAGCTCATTTATCTGATCATTTCATTATAGTTGCTAGTTCTATTCTAGCTTCAATGCAATGGATGAAGAGTATAATGTTCAGCCTTGTGTGATTACTTCTGACATTTGTGCAATAAGTTAAAAGAATAAAGTTTCCAGTCTTGAGGAAAGTTAATACTTCGTCTTCTATACGTCAGTGAGAGTAGAGATGAGGTTTCGAATCCCAATACTCACCGATAGCAAAGAAGGCGGAAGAGGGAGAAAGAAACAGTATATAAACTGGCTATGTATGTAAATTAGAAGACAGGAACTACCCTCAAATTATCTGTTTACCGGGTTTAATTCCAATTCCCTAACCTCTCAGGCCCTAGCTATTTTAGCTCAACCTTTTCTTATTTTGATAGCTTTTTAAAAGATTATGTTTGATTAATTAATTTTGCTATTTTTTCCTTTGCATTTGGAAAGATCTTCGCTCAGTTATGACATACGTCCTTTACACTTTGGTGTCTTGTGGGGGTGCCCATTTTCAGTAACATGTACCAGCCATAATGCAGCATGGAATGATTAGACTCAGTTGTTTTTGAAGGTCAGAGAATTCAAATGTTCAAATAATTTCTCAAATACAACCATACACCACACCGCTGGATTATTTTAATAGAAACACGAGAAACAACAAAACTGTGCAAAACTTTCCTCTGTTTTTAATAGGTATGCATATCAAATGTTATAGTTTTACATAAAACTAGTTGAAAGTGCACCGAGTACAGACGAATAAATTCTCTCTAATTATACATAAAGTAAAGTAAGTCGACGGGACGGCCTAAAGTCGGTATCAGCCAGTCAGCGAGGGAGTCTATCCCCTTTTCAATAGCGCTAGACCAAGGAGATTGTTTTTTTTAGCATCTGAGGTGGAGCGCCACACCTACCATCAGCTCCTTACTTTACCGCACAGATCCCTGTGCTACTCATACGCTGAGTTGGCGAGGACCGGTATCGAACTAGCAGCCTTGTGGTTTCTAACCGAACACTCTACCGACTGAGCTAACCCGGCCCATTTTCTAAAAAATATGGAACGCTTCACGAATTTACGTGTCATCCTTGCGCAGGGGCCATGCTAATCTTCTCTGTATCGTTCCAATTTTAGTATATGTACCGCTGAAGCTAGTAAAAATGATTAATTATCAAATTATTACTTATTAATGTAGTTTATTAATTTATTGATTATAGATTATTAAAATGTTGATTATTAAATTATTAGTTGTTAATGTAGATTTTGTCATCAAAATGTTTTCCATTAGTAAATGAGTTCAACAATTCTGTTTTTTTTTTTTAATGTCCAGATATAAAGGAGGAAATATAATATGTAAGCATTATTTCGTAGCAGTTATAAAGAAATCTTACATCGCCAATTGAAAATGAAGTCATCACCTTCCAATATCGGTTGCGCGCTACTTATCTCCAGAAATGCACTACAAGTCAGAACTATGTGAACGCCGACTCCCGCTTACCACAGATGGATCTACCATTGCATACCTTTCCAGAATGTTCTCCCATAGGGAAATAGCTTCAGTGGTGTAGTATTCCCAGTGTCAAGCGGCCATCACCGGAGAGGGGCATTATCAACCAATCCATTAGAAAGAATCTTTTTTTCCCAAGATCCCCAAATTCCTAAGAGAATGCCGTCTCTGTTTCTAAGTCCATGGGTGCATTTTCGTCCGTCTTTAGCGAACAAGTCGTCTTAGACTGATAAAGTAATAACCATTATGCGAAAGATTTGCTTTCTACGACCCTAGCTTGCCAATGACAATGTCGGTCATGGGCCAATATTGCTCGATGTTACTAACGGCTGAATGATAATTTGGATATTGGTTTCAATCGCACAAGTTGCTTGGTTGGTCCGATTTTCCGCATGGCGCGTCGTTATCGGAATGGACTTGGGCAAATTGATCGAAGCACTAGCCATCTTGCTATAATAGTAGGAAAAAGTCAAACACAACGCTCTTGGATAACTAAAATGATCCGTTTAGGGTTTGCAATGGCGGTAAAGGAGACGGTGGTGATAGATCGATCGGGGTGAGGGCGATTGATATGTGATATGAGATTGTTTATGATGATTGGAATGAAGCCTCTAAATTTTCTCTCTTCTTTTTCCTTTCTCTCTCTCTCTCTCTCTCTCTCACACACACACACACACACACACACACACACACACTCACACACTCTCTCTCTCCCTCTCTCTCTTTCTATCTATCTTTTCTACTTTTTCTATTCCTTTCTTTCATGGACTTTCACTCACTCCTCCCTCCTTTTCTTTCTCTCTCTCTATTCCCCCCTCTCTCTCTTTCACACACACACACACACACACACACACACACTCTATCTATCTATCTATCTATCTTTTCTACTTTTTCTATTCCTTTCTTTCTTCGACTATCACTCATCCTCCCTCCTTTTCTTTCTCTCTCTCTTTCCTCTCTCTCTCTCTCTCTCTCTCTCTCTCTCTCTCACAGACACACACACACACACTCTATCTATCTCTCTTTCTATCTCTCTTTTCTACTTTTTCTATTCCTTTCTTTCTTCGACTTTCACTCACTCCCTCCTTTTCTTTCTCTCTCTCTTTCCCTTTCTCTCTCTCTCTCTTCTCTCTCTCTCTCTCTCTCACACACACACACACTCTATCTATCTATCTATCTTTTCTACTTTTTCTATTCCTTTCTTTCTTCGACTTTCACTCACTCCTCCCTCCTTTTCTTTCTCTCTCTCTCTTTTCCCTTCTCTCTCTCTCTCTCTCTCTCTTACACACACACTCTCTCTCTATCTATCTTTTCTACTTTTCTATTCCTTTCTTTCTTCGACTTTCACTCCCTCCTCCCTCCTTTTCTTTCTCTCTCTCTCTTCCCTTTCTCTCTCTCTCTCTTTCTCTCTCTCTCTCACACACACACACACTCTCTCTCTATCTATCTTTTCTACTTTTTCTATTCCTTTCTTTCTTCGACTTTCACTCCCTCCTCCCTCCCTTTCACTGTCTCTTATACGTTTCTTCATTTTCTTTATTTGTTCTTTCATTTTCTTTTGTGTTTCTTTTCTTTTTTTTACTTGTATTCTTCCGTTTCTTTTTGTTCTTTTTTGTTTGTTTGTAAATTCATGTATAAGTTGATATTTGTGTTTACGGTAACTCTTGATCTTTATTTAAGAAATTCAAAAACTAACTTTTGAAGCGAGGTGTTGTCCCTCGTCTTTCCATTTTTCCTGTCTGATACATTAATCAGGTATATACTGATGACAACTCTTTTACATAAAAATAGAAAGTCAAAATTTGATCCCAACTTGTACTTAAAATATTCTTTCTGTCTATATCTATAATTTGGATGAGTTGGATGTAGAGCTATCAATTCTTCTCATAAATTCCGATTTGATACGGAACTGCAATATTTCTATAAACGTGGATGTGGTTCATTTACACATTAAAAATCAAATTTTCTTTTCTAATAGATGATCAAAATGCATAAAAGTTGGTTGTTAAAGCGATAAACTTTACTTAGAATATCGAATATTATTGAAGAATATTTTTCTGAAACAAATAGCAAGTTATTGTTTACAAATCTTTTTGAATCCCTGAAATCAAAACTGAAATAAGTTTAAGGACATAGTACCGTAATGGTTATCGTTGTATGAAGTAGACTCGGTGACTGAGTTCATATCTGAAAAAAAATTGTATGGATTTCAAATAGCACTAATTTTCTTGGGGACTATTCCCCCTACATCTATGGATAAATGGGTTCTTTAAACTTGATATGGCAATCGGTCTTGAAAACTCTGAATTCAAAACCAGACCTGAAAGGAATTGTCTCGGGCATGGTATTTTTGCTGAAGACACACTATGTGCCCCATGACCAAACTAGGTTACGGAACCATTGAGAAACCACAATTTTAGATTCAGGTTTTGTGCTAAATAATGAACATTTAGCAATATAATGTAATTCATCTTTTACTAAACTGATTTATGGAATACATTACTAGCCATTCTTGCTCTGATGCCAGGTGTACTCCGAAGAATTGGCGTGCTTGACGTTACAAGTTGTTTTTGTTTTTACAAAAAGAGAGATCTTCTAGGAACAACTCGGCTGACAACAATGGGCTGTTGTCACTATGTAAGTAGGTCTCACCTATCTTGTGTGAAAATGAAAAAAAAAGGAAAAAAAAGGAAAAGAAGCATTTATGAGTCTTCTTTCGCTCTGCGGGAAAATACTTTTAAAAACGTCAAAGTAATAAGACAGGTGGAGGACATGCCCAAGTGCTTTGTTTTAAAAAAATTATCCAAGCATCTGCTCCTCCATTGTGAGAGGGTGTCTTGGTAAAAGATAAGAAAATGAATAAGTAAAAAGATCAAGGGTGAAGATGAATATGACGCGTATTGTGAGTGATGAGAAATGTGATCTTATGGACACAAAAGGCTGCCAGTTTCATTATTATTTGTCAAAAACAAACCGAAGATAATTTATTTACTAAAGTTTACATTTTTGCTGAAAGTGCATTTTATTCTGAATATTCTTGACGTAGATTGAAAACATTTATATCCTGATAACTAACACTCAGTGCATATATATATATATATATATATATATATATATATAGGAATAAAAATCCGGGGTTGAAGTTTGGAATTGTCTACTTGAACACATGGCGCAACGGATATCGGGGTTGAGTTAAAACAGTTCTTAGTGGAGGTTGCAGGTTCAATCCAGACCAAGGGTCATAATAACATAAAATATTTAACATGGTTTAACACTTGTACCTGGTCATGTCTAACGGAATGAGAACAGACTACCCGGTGGATTGAATAAAGGGTTCGGTTCGAAGTTCCGTGAATGTTCCCGATTACGCATGTTCCCAATTCGCCAAGAAGGCTGCCGTTTTAATTCTTTTCCTTTCTCGTGTCAATTTCTTTTTATCTCTTCTTCCATGATTTATTTTTTCTTTCCTTTTTTTTTCCATTCTTTTCTCATATCTTTCTCTTCTCCTATATTTCCTTTTTTTAATTTTTCTACTACCCAAAATATTTCTTTCTTTCTTTCTTTCTTTCTTTCTTTCTTTCTTTCCTCTTATTTTTCATTCCTTATTTCTTCTTTCTTTTCTTTATATTTCATTCTTCCTTTTTTTCTTTTTTCCCTTGTTTTCATTCGTTATTTCTTTTTTCTTTTTCTTTATATTTAATTCTTTCTTTTCTTTTTTTAATATTTAATTCTTTCTTTCTTTCTTTTCTTAATTTTACTACTACTAAAAAGCACAACCATCATCATCTTAACTGGTTAGCATGCTACACTCGCCGATCCATTGCAATTAAATAGCGAGTTCGATCCTAGCTTGATCTCCCATACTTGTGACACATTCTAGCCGGGTTGAACGGTTTGGATATATACCAACATTCTAAAAATATCTTTTAAAAATTTAGCCCTAAACTCGTGGGTATTTCGAAACAATTTTCTTTTTCTTAAAGCTAGCTCTTCCTTTTCTATTGAATTACAATGGTAAAAAATGAATTCATTTTGTTTTTTATCCTATTAAAATGTTTTAATAAGATGAGGCTAAGTATTGAAAATTAAAAATTTTTCGTGTTATCATTTCTTTTGGTTTACATATAATAGTGTTAATTTTTGTTTTTTCTTATTTTTTAAGGTACCACTTGGTATGGTCTACTACTATTGAATAGCGAGTTCGATCCTCGCTGCATGTTCCATACTTGCGTCTTTGATTCAAATATTTCCCGTGAAGAACAGGTTGGGTAAAGAAGAGAGACGTCCAATTGTGATTTTATGGTCAGCAAGCTCTTTTTGCGTGTCCAATACTACTGAATACTCAATACTCATTGTGTGCCTCATATTTATTACCCTGTATTACATCCTACTCGTGAGGGACAGATTGAGTAAAGAAAAGGTAGTTAATAAATAATAATAAGTACGACATAACAGTAGCCGTTGAGAGAGGACTCTTAAAATTAATACGTTCGTCGATCCAGTAGTTTTTAGCAGTGAATCTTCGAGAGGTCTATAGAACCGAATTTTTAATTCAGCAAAAACCCTGCAAGATTAACATATTTCGTAAAGATATATGTTGAAAAGAAGAGATTTCTCCATCTTACAAAATGCAAAAGCTTTGATACTCGTGTAAATTTCAAAGAGTCGAAATTTGAGAAATTACAGATGCACAATGAACAAGATTAAAAACATCCGCAGACCCTTTACTTTTCTAGGTTGATATTTTATAGCAAAACTTTTTTCAGCAATCTCCATTCGTTTTTAACATTTTCATTACGCTTTCGGTTATCATAAATAACACACTGACTTGGTATCAGTATATAACTTGAATCGAAATAAAATATACCTCCATTTACGCATCGCAGTAATTAGTGCCAAGGTTTCTTAACGATATTATATCCCTTCTCGCTTACTTAAAGTGCTTTTGATAAATATATAATTGCCCTTCCATTCTTACTAAGTACCACAGATGTTCCATTATACGAAACATCACAATTTAATTCGAAATGTAAGTTTTCTAAAATAGTCCGTTGCTCGGATTTTAGTTTGTTCAGTGATAACCGATTAAGGAACGTATTTTATCTAAGAAGTAGTAGGGAAGACTAGCCTTCGTAAACCACGACAGGAGAAGGAAAATATCACAATTTAAACCGGCTGTACTCTAGAAAATGTCCATGTGTAGCATCCCGTCTATGATGGAGTGATTGGGTAAATGAATATATCAACTATTAGGGGACAGAGGTTGTAATCTTTATTTATTTCTCGTTAATAGTTGTTAAATTTGCTTCTAAATCCCCTACACAGATATAACAACTACAAAAAATAAAATGTATATTTGTACGTCTTTTTTTTGTTTGTTTGTTTTTTACATCTAGACAGAACACTGACATTACACTCTGATCCAATATTCAATCACCCCAACCCATGTGTGTGTGTGACAAGAGATATATGGGCACTTTAACGTATGAAGAACTGAATGTACCTTGTTCTAGTGACCAGCCATACGAAATCATCAGACTACACAGACCATTCTCATGCTAATGGATCTATCGATTCACCACCAGCTATGGGTAAATAGTAATGTAGAATAGCTTCTTTAGTTCTGGAACCGACATTCAGTTTAGGAAAGATAAAACACGGAAATAAAACCAGCTTTACTCCACTTGAAACCTCACCTTGCGATTTTTTAGTCATGTGATGTACATTGCTCTCTCGACAATGCATCATATTCTAAACCATACGCATGACTGTTTAAAGCATACAAGAGTTGTTGTATTGTTTTGATACCTAGTTATTTACTAAACTTGGCTTAGATGTGGCACAAGGCCGAATGTAAGGGGCACCCAGTGAGGCTCGAACTCACTAGTCATGTTTTCCAGTCTACCTTGCAAACCATTAAACTATGAGGAGTACCATTAAAATTGGTACTATGTATATAGTTATTTACTAAGCATATCTTAGATGTGGCACAAGGCCAGAAGTATGGAGCGCCCAGTGAGAATCGAACCATGCTGACTTTCTCATTATGAGTGGTAAGACCCACCTCCAAAAAAATGGATGTCCTCAATAAGACACTAAACTAAACAAAACACTGATTGTGAGGGTCATTTTTTAACGATCTGTGTAATGTGGATTACCCGTTCATTATCATTACTCCCAGGTCCACTAACCCAGATCGGTAGTACCTGTAAGTATCTTATTGGATCAAATAAACTAAGTAGAGTCGTCAGGGTAGCCTAAAGTCAGTATCAGCCAGACAGCTAGGGATTCTATCCCCTTTTCACTAGCACTAGACCAAGGAGATTGTTTTGGCACCTGAGGTGGAGCACTACACCAAACATCAGCACCTCACTTTATCTCAAAGATCCCTGTGCTACTCATACGCTAAGTTGTCGAGGGTCGGTATCGAACCTGGAACCTTGTGGGCCCTAGTCGGACGGTTTACCGACTGAGCTAAACCGACCCTCTGTTTAAAAACCGTTCTTATTTGATAGGACCGCTTACAAAAAATTAAACTTGTCAGGAAAAATACACAAAAATGTAAATATGAACGTACAATGAACGCGATTCCTTAACCTCGAGTCTCAAAATAACTCTGTACGGGTTGACATGCAGTTAAAGTCAAGCAATCAAATCAACCTGACTTTTTCCAAAGATGTACAGGGGACGTGTCACTCCAATTCCTGGATCCCTAAGACCTGGCCTTCCCTTTCTTGTCACCTCCCTCTTGAAGACAAAAACACAACACAAAGGGGAAGAATGGATACTACACTGAAATCCCAGCTATGGAAGACTAGAAAGCCCTGAGCCTGAACAGTAGTGCCGATCGATACATAAATAATTTCGTCATATTTTACAAGGAATCTGATCATAGATTATATTGCTATTAT
Organism: Doryteuthis pealeii; assembly: GCA_023376005.1. NCBI lineage: Eukaryota > Metazoa > Mollusca > Cephalopoda > Myopsida > Loliginidae > Doryteuthis > Doryteuthis pealeii. The sequence continues at coordinate 92,041,819 of CM042144.1, forward strand.
TCTTATCTATATTGTAACCTTAGTTTCATAAATATAGCGTCGTTCGTTTTTGTTTTCCTTTTCTTTCTAATAGAAATTTAACTTCTATATGTGCTCCCATATTAATCATCATCATTATTTTATTATAATTACCATTATTTTGGTTATTTATTTTTGTTATTAATTTCCCGATTGGCTTTGGGTTTATTTTTGAGATCACTTTAATGAGAAATTAAATTTATGAATCGTTCAAAAGCTGTCCATTATTACACAAAAACATTCTAAATTATGATTACAAAGGCATCCGGGTCCACAATTCTGTAAGCATAAAATTACTGAGCCACATTAAATTCTCCTCATTAGTTTTCTGACTAGAGCTTAACATAAACACTGGACGCTCTTTATTGTTAAATTTATCGAAAGAGGCAAAACCCGAGCTTCACACATTGTGGTTTTCTTTTTCTTCTTTCTTTCTTTTTTCTTCTTTTATAATTTAGTTATCAATGTTTTCGATTAATCAAAGTTTAAGCCAAAATAATAAAATAAAACTGCCAGGGTAATTGAAACGAACCTGATACGCACGACATCGAAATAAAGTGCGCAGTAACATGCGCAGTAAGTGCAATAATTCTTTGTAGTTTTTTGTGGGTTTTCTTCTAAATTTCCGAGAAGAAGAATTATCATTATTATACACTGATTTACTCGAACTTGTGATCCCTCAAAAGGTGTTCTGGGTCTGCAGCAGAAATCTCATCAAAGGAATAAATACCTGGGCCGTTTCCATTATAAGATACTTTGAACCATTCGTAAAATGGACAAGAGAAGATCTTCAACAGATTGGCCAAAGGACAAGTGAATTAATGACTATGCACAAAGCATTGCACCCTAGAGATGATAGAGACAGGCTATATATATCAAGAAGGAAAGGTGGAAGAGGTCTTGCCAATATAGAAAAGTGCGTAGATGCCTCAATTTAAAGACTCGAAGCATACACAAAAAAGCAAGGGACAGATTAATTACAGCAGCCAATAACAGCATCTGCAACATATGGAAAAAAGAAAAACAGAAATGCGAAAAAATAAATATAGGAACATTTCAAACAACAAATTGGGGAGATAACTCATGAAAAGACCTGGACATGATTAAAGCAGAGGAAACCTCAAGAGAGAAACTGAGTCATTAATAATTTCAGTACGAACAAAGAATATTTTATATTATATAATGTAGAATGTGTGATGACAGAGTTGTGACAATAACCATGTACTAAGTGAATACAGCAGTACACTACTACGAGAATAAAAGGCTAGGCACGACTAGGTTGGAAAGGTGATCCACTGGGAATTGTGTAAAAATACTAAATTTTAACAATACGACAAAAGAGTATATGCATAAACCAGAATCTATTCTTGAGAATGAAACACATAACATTCTCTGCTAATTTGAGATAACTATGGATCACTTTATCCCGGGCTACACAACCAGACCTTGTATTGATTAACAAAAAAAGAAAACTTGTCAACTAGTACATTTTTCAGTTTCAGCAGATCACAGGGTGAAGATGAAAGAAAACGAAAAGATAGACAAATACTTGGACCTTGCCAGAGAATTGAAAAGGCAGTGAATATGAAGGTCAAAGTAACATTAATTGTAGTTAGTGACCTTGGAACGGTTCCCCAAAAATCTTAGAAAAGAGACAAAAGAAAATGGAAATCGGAGGAACAATTCAGACAACATTGTTTAAATCGGCTAGAATAATAAGAAATATCCAACAGCCCTGAGGAGATTTGCTGTCACTCAGACTCCCATGAAAGACCATCAGCTATCTTTGGTGGGAAAAACTCACAAGGAGTGAATTAATAATAATAATAATAATAATAATAATAATAATAATAATAATAATAATAATAATAATAATAATAATCTATATATAATGGAGATTCGGGCACTATTTGTCTCTAGCCAAAACTCACAGCTTACGTCACTGTCATTTCATGAATTAAGCATGTTTGTCAATGAGTATAGCCAATATCATTTCTATATAAAATTATAAGAACAACTGGTTTATATATAAAAGTCTGGGTACAAAACAAACGATGGTCTCCCGAGCTTTCTAAAACAAATTTTTAAAAAATACATGCTTGATATTATTGATTTATATATATAGTTTTTTACGAAAAAATTTCAAACTTGAAATTGTCATATACTTTGACGTTATATTTGAAAAGGTTTGTGAATTTAACTGTATTATGCCATGCAACTATCTGCGTATGCCTGACACTTCTAAGATTTGTTTACATTTTGTTACGAAAAAAAAAAAAAAAAAAAATCATTAACATAATTTTGTATGTCGATAAAATCCAGATAAGATTTAACAGAAACATTTTTATACACTATAATTAAAATATTCGCTCATTTTTAAAAAAATTGTAGAAGTATGTATGACCTGCAATACGATGTGTAAAATTACCATATCCTTCTATTTAACATAATGAAATTTGAATAAATGTTAATATTATCATCAAAGTTTTGGGACAATTCCAAAAAAGAAAAATTAAAATAACCCCTCATGATTTAAAAAAAATGTTATTCAGTCTCCGAAAATAATGAAAATAATGAACGAAAACCATGTTTACATTTTCACACCATCAAATTTTAACGTGGCCAAACTACAGCCTTTTTTTAATTCAATAAAAGTCAAAATTTCACGAAGATTTCGATACTTATCAAATTTAGATGAATTTATGTTTAAAATAGTTTTTTTCCTAAAATATATTTGGGGAAATATTTAATGTATTTAATTTTATGAAATCCAAACAAAATATATTTACTCGTACGATTTAAAAAATTTCAAGATAAGAATCTAAATAATTAAATCTAAATTTTTTAAAAACGTTTTGGAAGTCCTTACTGTCGTAAGCAATTAATTATTTTAAATATATCAAATGCTTTATTTTATTCATCTGATCCCCCCCCACACACACACACACACTTCAGGCAATATATTTTTTAAATTTTCTATTTACACCGCCTGGAGAGTGCTTTTTTGTTGATAATAATAATAATAATTGGTGAACAATTACAGCTTGAAGTAATTATTAATACAGATAATTTCCGCACTGTTATATGATTTAAAGTATACCATCTAATCATTTTTAATAGATGAGAACCTAACAAATATTAACCACTACGGCTGATAAGGGAACTGTAAATTATAGCTATAAAGAGGTGACTCCACACTCCCCAGAGCTCCAGATCTACTGGGTTGGTTGTTTGGTTGGTTTTACGGCATGTCAACCCTTGTTGGGTTGGTTAATGCTAAAATCAGTTTTTACGCACTTATTTACTACCAAGTAACTAACGAGAATCTTCATTTGTAAACAATTACAGCTTCAAGAAACTTTCAAGTAATTTCAAATTTAAATCATGGTTTCAAATATGTTTTTACACAAACCATTCACTCCAGGCAGGATGTGACACTAGGTAATTTTTAAAGTGGAGTAAAGTTGTTTTTTCAAACTTTTTTTCTCTTAGACTGGTTGTCTAACCAAAGCTAAATAACCTACTATTTTTCATAACTGGGAAAAGAAGGAATGGATTTCCTAAAAGATCATTTTCTTTATTTATTAATAACAATAATCTGCAAGTGATGGTTAATACATTTGTAGTTTAATATGCAAAAGATTGAGGGTAATTTATGAGGAAGTGCGTCCCTGACTCAAAAATTGCTACCCGGTGACTATTAAAATAACGACCCAGCTTAGTCTATTCAAAACTATCCATCTTCATATCTATCTATCTATCTCAATTTGTTCATATTTATCATACTTTAAATACTAAGATTTTTTTACTCATGTTTGTTTAATGTCTTGTTTTTAGTTTAAATAAACAAGAATTACGACAAAAAAGAAGCGATCTCCTCCCCAAATACATTTACTTGTCGAAAATATCTATCTCCATTCGTTCATATCTATCTATATTATTATGTTTGTTTATCTATCTATCTATCTATCTATCTATCTATCTATCTCAGTCTATTCCAAACTGACATATCTAAACAAGAATTACGACAAATTACGATGAATAAACAAGAATTACGACGGCTGGGGTTGTTATTTTGATAGTCACCGGGTAGCAATTTTTGAGGCAGGAGACTGGGACGCACTTCCTCATAAATTACCAGATTGGGTAAACTATATTCACATAAAATCCTGCCCTTTGAATAAATGCACAAAAAAATTAAAATTTATAACAAACAACCAATATCAGCAAATGTTAGAAAATCGACAATATTGCGCCGTTTATACCTCGGTATGCAAACCTTATTACGAAAGGAGAACGATAAAATGCTAACAATAAAAAAAATATAAAGGATGGCTTTTTTAGCATGTTTAAAAAATGGGCAGCTTGCTGGGGTGCCGTAAGCTTTACATAAAGAACGCTATAAAGTGCAGCCGAATGCCACAGTGTCACCGATAGCCACGCATAGGATCAATAATAATAAATATCTGCCCCTCCAAAACCCATCTCTTCCAGCCACAATTTCAAAGTGTTTGACACGCGAGAGCAGGGAAACACTTTCCAATATATACAAACCTTCATGCGTGATTGTATTTACCTCGACTATTTTTCCCGACAGCACTAGTCACGGCAGACGCGCGTCATGCGCGTGTTTTTCCATATTAACTCGCTAAGCATGTGTCGTCTTACACGACATGCATGTGAACGCCAGTTCGTGACTGTCTGAACTTATATTTTGCGGTAAAAGTCTGCTCTCCCAATGTGTCGTTCTTTTCGGCTTTAAAAACTATCTGCTTTTGAAAACCCTTTTCTTGATGTCGGCTATTGTTTTTCATTTGGCATGTGTCTTCTGAGATTTTTAAAGATATTTTCCCAAAATGAAAACCGATACATATGCTTCGACGTTTGTTTAGACCTTGCATTGTTGAATACATGTCATATTATTATGTTACTCCTTGCGATTATCTCACACCAGCTCTAACTGAGGAGATCTTACTAAAATCTTTGTGATAGCAAGTCTCCTTAGATATCAAGGTCTCTTTAACTAATCTTAATAATACTGTGGCGTGGTTGATCTCGATTTTAACTCGAATATCCAGCTCCCATCTTGCTGTAATGAAAATCACATTTACGTTTCAGCACCTAAATATAGTCTACCATCGTGTTTTTATTAAACGAGTCTTGGTAGAAGAAAATTTGAAAAGATAAATTGATATATTCTATTTATTTTATGCTTAAGTAATTTAAAAAATCACACTTTCTGCTCTTGAACAAGAAAAATAAAACAATTTAGTCACATAATGATCATTAGTCCAACTTGAAGCTGTGTAAATTTGTTAGTATAATTATAATTTTATACATTTATTATTTTATACTTTATTATAGTCTTATACTTTTTACTTTCGTTTTCAATTTGCAAATTTGTCATACCAGTTTAAACGTGTTGTTTTTTTCATTGAAGTTTTATTCAGCTGTAGATTTGAATACCCAAGAATGAAAGATTCCATTTCCTACGACGATAAACGTTACGCTAACCTCAACTTTTATTTAGAGTGACAAAACTTATATCAGCGTGCGTTTTTATTTTAGAGAGTTTAGGCTCCATAAATAGTTCTTTTTTATTCTTGGGACTTCAAATCTACCCGTCCAAGATATCTACTCGAGTCGTGGATTTCATTTCCTACGTCGATAACCGTTGCGCTAAACTCACCTTTTTATTTAGAGTGATGACTGTTATATCAACGTGCGTTTTTATTTTAGACAAGTTAGGTTCCATAAATACTTTTTTATGAGGTCTACATTACGATCAAGTCACGCTGAAAGCACCGGTTCCTGCTCGACAATCGAAATTAAATAGCAATAAGCGTGTTCAATACTTAATTGTGTCCACTACATACTACACAAAACTCAAATCCTGCTCATCTAACCTAATTTACGCCTGCATCCTTAATTCAAGGTACAAGCACTGTTTTTTTTTTAAAGAAGAAGAAGAAGTAAAACCTTTTGGCTTTTGTATGGAACTCATTCTCAAATAATCAATAATATCTCTCACCAATATACATGAATACCACTATATCTAAAACATCACCTTGGATTATAAAAATTTAAAATGATCCTTCAACTGGGCGAGCTCCTGAAAACAAAAAAAACCCATCCCAACACAACCAACCAAGATAAACTCTGCAATATCCTGGACTACCATCCCAATCGACTCTACATATTTAAAGTCGGCTCTAAAGACAACTATAAAACAGCATTTTAAATAAAAAGAAATTGTAAAAAAAGATTTTTCAAAGGAAAGCTCCAACTTTACAGTTGAAGCCCGTGCAATAGATCTGGCATTCAACATCATATCTAAATCAACCACAAAAGTTCGTCATGTTTTCAGACTCGTTATCTGTCTTACTATAATTCAGAAATAACTGGAAGACTTCCTAATCGTTAAATACCTGAGAAGATTGTACTTTCCGTTCAACTATAAAGAGATTCTCATATGCTGGAACCCAAGCAACATTGAAGCACGGCAAACGGAAAGGACTGACTGAGCAGCGAAACCGCCTTTAGATTTGGCCCCCGACAAATTAAAGATTCCACATACTAACTTGAAACCTAAAATTAATAGATTCATTTATACAAAATAGCAACGGCTCTGGAATAACAACATTTATAATAAACCTTTCTTAATCCAACCCTATTCGGAGATTTGAGTTAAAAAATTTTAGATTAAAGATTTAGATTAATTAAAAATTAAGATTTGAGTTTAGAAAGTCCAGAAGGAAACAAATGATTATATCCCGATTACGCATCGGAAATACAAGATGTATTAATTCCTTTATATCCAAACAAGAACAACAACCACAATGTGAAACATACCATGCATTGTACTGTTAGACATTTCCTCATAGAATGTGGAGATATCGTTCTCCCCAGAAAATTTTTTTAGCATAAAGGATATGAAAGATCTATTTGAAAAAGTCAGCATAAATAACATTCTGTACCTTTTGAGAGAAATAAAATTGTATTAAAAGTCTAAATTTTATCTGGGCCGTAAAGCATCTGCAAGCTGACGGCAAGTGTGATGCTCCATGCCAACCAAACCTAAAGAGGATAGACTCCTTGTTCGGCTAATACCGACAATAGGCCGCTCCGCAGATTTACTACACAAAATGGTAGAGTGTACTTAATTACGACAAATACCATATGTGTGACACCCAAAAAATAATTCTAAAAATAGAATTCATGAGACAAAAGGATTTCACAAAACAATGGACGAGACTTGTTTTTAATTTGAGGTTTTCTTCTCAGAATTTAATGGCATCGAGAATTTTCAAGTTGAATATTTTTTTAAATATTTTTAAAATTTTATGATTATGTATATGTTATGTATCTCTTTTTTATTGTTGTTGATAGTTTATTCCTTCGAAATATATTTGAAACCTTCTCTGAGGGTAATTGAGGGTTAAATCATTCCACATCATGTTAGTTTTGTCAGTCAGGAAGAGGATAATAAACTAGCTAGGTACCGCTTTTTGATAGATTTATTTACGCACCTATTTCAACTGAAACGTCTGGTTTTCTCGGTTCTTTAATAATGACTCTACTAATCTAAGACGATTAGCTGTAGGTTTGAGACACTTGAAATTGAATAGCTATTCTTGAGGATCTCCCTTGCCATTTCTCGCGGCGAAACATTTTTCTTGTTCTTTTGTTCACTTTTGTGAATTATAAATGATTGCATATATATATATATATATATATATATATATATATATATATATATAATAGTTAATCCAAAAGGGTTTAATATATTTCATAAAATATAGAGCATTTATAGTTGTAGAAAAAAGTTTTTCTATCTACCACGGTTTCAGTGTTCTCCTGTGGAAGGTGTACCTTGAACACCGAAACCGTGGTAGAGAGAAATCCTTCTTCTACAACTATACATATATATATATATATATATATATATATATATATATATATATATATATATATATATATATATATATATATAATTATATATATATATCTTTTTATGTTGAAGTTGGGCGTTATTATGAAGCATTTAAAAATAAATGAAGGAACTCGATGTTATGGAGTACTGGATTCACTTATCATTTGTTATCATAAATTTTCGGGATCATTAGATTCCCTTCTTCAAATGAACGTCGCTCCTGTTCAACGGATCCTTTATCTTTGTTGTTATTGACAGCGGCAGCGTCTGTAGAATATTTAAGTGAATCCAGTACTCCATAACATCGAGTTCCTTCATTTATTTTGAAATGCTTCATAATAACGCCCAACTTCAACATAAAGACATAAAAATATATACCGACAGAAGCATACGGAGACCCCTAAAATACAACATATATATATATATATATATATATATATATATATATATAAAGATGTTCAACAATACATACATTGGTTTAGTGCTCATGAGGCCATTTTATCAAAGAGAAAAAGAGTTTTAATTTTTTTCAGAAAAGGTAAATAAAATCAATCACAAGGCCTCTGAACACCTCAGGTCTAATTCCAATTGAAAATTCATGATTGAAATGTTTTAAAGAGCTCCCTAAAAAGGTACCATCCACTAAAGAAGATCATTTAATTCAATTCGGCAAAGGTATATCGACCTTCAAAAAGATAAAGCTTGAAATATGTGTACCCCATGCCTGAAAGAATTGGGGATGTCATAAAAGTTAGAGAGAGGTGAATTGATTATAAATTCTACATTTTTATCAGACATAATGTTTTCCTCAATATTGGGTTATCCCATAGAATTTTCCTCTGTATGAAATAGAAAATAATTATACCCTTAATTCAAATAATTTAATCTAGTTTGTTTAAGACATATTATTATGAAGCCAGAATATTCTTCTACTAAATAGAAATTGTTTTACGTCTTATCCTCTATTAGTTTATTTATTGCCAAATAAGGGTACATCCTCTGAATATGTTAATTCCATAATTTCTGTGGGTGTATTTCGCTAAAAGTTTCGAACATAAATGTATCACTGTTTGGGCTGCCCACGGAGAGGAGTATTTTTAGATGCCTGTTTATAAAATTTCCGTCCGTCTTTTCATACAAATACCAATGAGAATCAATATGAACGACTAGAAATGTGTAAACACCACACTGAAACGAAAGGTCCAAAACATAATACGGAGAATGCTTCCAACAAACAGACCATCGAACCATTGGCTCTGATCATTCAAGCATCATCTTCACCTCCATCTACCTTCTATCGATTGCCCATCCTGTCCATCAAACTAACTATGATTCCTGAGCAATACTGCATCATCCCAGTAGTTATTGAACCATTGATTCCGATCGATGCATTCACTAATATGTTAAAAGACCTTCCAGTTCCCCACTCCCGAATCCCCGCCATTGTTTCTAGCGTTCTCGCCCCGAACCGGTGTCCGCCCGAGATGACAGCGGAATTTCGTGGCTAAGTCACGTGCCACTTACTCTAATGCGGCCCGCCAATGGCAGGTCCTTTCCGCTTGGCATCAAGACGATTACGCCTGTCTTTCGCAAGAAACATCGCTCGTCTGAATCCTCTTCGGTCTTCATCCTTCGCTCTTCCATCTTTGCACTCCCCCCATCCCATCCCTTCCCATAAACCCACCAAAGCCTCCTTCCTTGCTTCTACACGTTCCAATTGTCAGAGCACTAATACTCCCACTACTACCACCACGACTACTTCCGTTAGAAGAAAGAAAGAGAGAGAGAGAGAGATAGAGAGAGAAGGAGATAGAGGGGGGATTGTGATCTTAAGATCGTTATTTCCCCCCTTTCTTTTGTTAACCAAATCTATTCTCCTCTCTCTCTCTTTCTTTTTATATCTCTCTCACTCCCTCTCTCACTCCCTCTCTCACTGTTTTTTTCCCCTTTACTGATTACGGTATTCCCTTTTGATCTTTCTATAACTACTTGACTGTGTCTCTTTCTATCTGCTTCTTTTTTCCTTTCACTATCTCCGTCATACTCACACTGTCGGTTTATACATTGTTTCCCAACCACATTTTCCTCTTGAAATAAATATTTCTCTCTTTTACAATTATCAATTCTCTCTTTCCCTCTCTGTTCCCCCTTCACCTTCTCACACCATCCCCCTCTCTATATCTATTTAACCCCCTCTCTCTCTCTCTCTCTCTCTCTGTTTCTATCACTATACACTCTACTTCCTATATTTTCATCCGTTTTTTCCACCTTAAGAATCTTATATCAGACTTCTTATATATTGCAACATACATTCAACCACTTTTTAAGGACATATTGTCATTGTTACAACAATAAAGGTGCTTTTTCTGCCATTCTTCACTCTCTCTCACTCTTTCTCTTTCGCAAATTTGTATTTCCTTATTTTAGCTACTGGCAAAATGAGCCTAAAATGCGTTTTTGACAAAATGACTTTAGCTCCCCCTCTACAGAAAATAAGTTACCAAAATCAGGGAATTATTGGATTTTAATGAAATTTTCAGTGTTTATTTATCAATGAATGATCTTTATAATGCATTATCTATTTTATTTTAAAACTTTCTCATTTTTTTCAGGTCACTTATTTCCCCCCCCCCCCCCTTATGTTAGGGGCGTAATTATTTTTTTTCAAGTTGGTCTTTCCGTTTTCTAATTACAGTAAATAAAGAGATAAAAGACCGAAGTTATGAATAGAAACAAAACAAAAAAATTACGATGGCTTTTCTATGAGAAAATAAGTACCGAAAATTGAAAAATAAAATGTAAAAAAATAATAAATAATTAATTTTTGGAGATTTCTTTTTTACTCATTTTGATAATTATTTAATTGGCTATTATCTTATAAAAGAAAAAAATTATACATTGATATTTTTTCTGCTTAATTTTCAATAGAGTTTTTCTTCAAAACTTATTACTTTATGTGTCTAAAATAAGGTTTGCATTATATAGATATTTATTTCTAGAATCTAAAAATATAACATTTTAAAATTAACATCAGAATATTTTTATTTTAAATGAATTTTATATATTAATTTTTCATAGCATAAATACTAATTAAAGTTTTGAAATAAAATAACTGATGCATTATAAAGTTCATTAATTGATAAATCAATACTGAAAATTTCATTAAAATCGGATAATTAACTGATTTTTGGTAATTTTTTATTTCAATCGCGAATGTTACATAAAAATTGTAAACATATTTTTATCCTCGGAAAAGCACTGTCTAAACCCTACGTTTTGTAAGAGAATAGACGCAGTGAGGAGATGGGTGCAGCTTTGAAAAAAGGAGACAAACGACTTTATACAACAAAACGTTTACTATACGTAAAAACACAAATATCAAACAGAAGTATACAAAAAGTCTAGAAAGAAACAACCAAACGAATTTTATGGAATGTTCAAGAGTTCAATGAGTTTGGTTGGTAAAAGTACTTCTAGGAGAATTGAATGTATCAAAAGGGTTAAAGTGATGGTTTGCAGATAAAATTGCTTGCGGAAACTTAGCTGTTTATCCTTGATATTACTGTTCCACGTAACTGGTTGGACCCTGAAGACTTGGTTATTAGGAGTGCGTTTGCCACTTGCTTCCAACGTGCTGGGGGTTCCTGGTCGTCGCCGTCTGGGGCTTCTGACGATCCGGAGAGGTGAGGGTTCCGATTCGTCGCTGTCTGGGGTTTTTAACGATACGGAGAGCAACTCTTTCAAAGTGTAGGTTGAGATTGTAATAAACAGGCCGTTAACTCCGGACGCCAGAGTAGAGACGCTCAGAACGTTTTATTTATTTTAATCTTATTTTAATTTTATTCAAATGTATTTAAATCTCCACAGGCCGCTACCGGCGTCCGGTGAAAGAGGATCACCATTCCTTTAATAAATTTTCACAAACAAGCGCGTAAAAGCATTGAAAAATAGACAAAATGGCAGATCGCGTCGAAATTGACCAAAACAAATCGTTTTAAATCTAGTAAAAATAAACTGCATATGTAATGATATTTTTCTTTTTTTAATGATGGTTATTATGTTACTACTTATCGATTTTGACAAAGTTTGACCTTAATAGATTTAATCATTTTTAATTCGCTTTTAAAATTCGTAGCAGATGACAAAATTACCAATGCTTACCTTATTCCATGTGTTCGTTTTAAATTTAGGCACCTCGCGTGGTTTAATAGCGAGGTCAGCAAGCAGACCTGTCAAAATGAGGTTGTTTCTTACTGGGTGCCACAAAAGTCCGACTTTGAGATGTTTTAAATGGCTCGGTAAGCGGGTTATCAATTACTACTTAGTAGTGAATATGATTCTCACTAGTTTTAGGGACACTTCATCGTAGTTTAATGATGAGTGATCTAGCCTCATTAGGACCGAATAGTAAGTTAGACTCTCACATGTAACCCTGTGCTAATTCAAATACCTTTTTGAAACATTTCGTGTCTTGTAATGGATAGAGGCTAGACTAACAGACTAATTTAGGGAGTTTGATTCTCACTGCCTCATACGTTTGGCCTTGTGTCAAACTAAGGCAAGTTTACTAAATTGCTAATATAGAGTAGTGAGGCCAGTACTCGCTATGTACTCCATACATATGATCTGGTGCCAAACTCAACTAGGCTAGCAGTTGATTATGAGTTCCTCATCGACTTATCTATACTTATGATCTTGTACGAAAGTGACTTCAATACATATCCCATTCTCCCTGACCTTGAGATTGTTCATATAACCAATCTCTTTATTCGACTCTTGAACAATTTCTTCGCATCTCTTTTGTAATTTCACAATCATTTTATATTCACTTATTGCCGCTCTTTTAAGATTCTATATTCTCTTCTCGCACCCATTTACTTTATTATTATCAATATTATAATTAGTTTATTAAACTTTCTTCCTGGTTCACTTTTTAAGCTCATATTCTATTATATGACAATCGTGTTCTTTTTCATGTTTAAAATTTTTCAACCCTTAAATACGTCGGCTGCATCTCTTATCGCGTATATGTCACTAAACAGCACCCGCAGATCAAACTCAAGTTCTGGAGCTCCAGGGAGTGGAGAGAACCCCTTGGTTGCCATTACCCAGTCCACTCTGAAATGGAAAAAAGGGTGCCATATATGGGTTAAATTATAGGAAACGCGTGGTGTAATGGTTAAAGTCATGGGAAATGGACTCGTCGCCCCGAGTTCAAATCCTGGATGTGGTAATTGCATTTCACTTTGCGCTAATACCCTTGGGAAAGGTATGAATCCTACTCTCCCTCCAGCTATGGGTAGATAGTAGGGCGGACTGGGCTCTTTAACCTATTTTTCAATGGTTTTATGCACTAGGTAACCAGTCTAGGAGAAGGAAAACTCTGAATTTAAACCTGTTAAACTCCGCCTAAGAAATTTACCTTGAGTCACATCCTGCTCGTGCGAAGGGGTTTGGTAAATATATATATGGGTTAAATAGATCTTTTTGAAAGTAGAATTTTTAGAAGGAAATAAGTAAATCTATAAGGTAACCACTGATTAAATAGAACTATTAATTCCAGATAGAAATTCCTGAAACTTTATGCAAATTATTTAATTTACTTGAAGCTAAAATTTTCCAAAATATTATGATTAGTTTCTTTAAACCATATAATTTTTCTAATAATTATTAGTTTGAGATAGGAATACTTGATCAAATAATTGTACAAAGAAATGATTTGAGACGAAAAATGCAATTTAAAAAAGGCAAATGGAACATTGAAAATATATTTATGACAGCAATCGAATATTTAAAATGAATTACATTTCGACATTAAATTGCCCATAAAAAGTTTATGTCATTAAAAAGTTTAAATATAATGATTCCCCGCTGATGATGAAATACACGGATAATAGCAAAGCATATACTATATGTTCAAAAATTGTTACCAAAATATGGGTAGGCTATTTTCAAAATGTAATGCTCTGAAGCGTTATTCCTGGGCTTTGGGTTCATTATTAATATGAGAGTTACCGAAAAGGCCTCGGCTTGAACAAGAAAAAACTGACACAGAACTATGAAATGTATACACATTGATAATACTTCTTTAACCATTAAAAAACATAAAAACGAATTGTAATAAACGTGCTAATAATTAGTGTTAGATAGGAATACTTGAAATAAGATAAGAATACTTTAAACCATATAATGAGGCACGCTTTGTATAACCAGTATCCTTCTAGGAAGTGGAGTTCAAATCCTGGTCGAAGCTTTTTGTGTTTCCCTTCGCCTTAATGCCCTTAGGAAAGACATGAATCCATCACTTCTCTCCCAGATGCTTGGAGAGAGTAGGGCAGACTGTGATGTTTAGCCTTAGTTATGCAACCAATCTAAGAGTATGAAAATTCGGACTAAGTCACCAATGGCATCCACCTGCATACTTCTGGTTGTTAATAACTATTTATAATAAGATTTTTGGATGTTTTTTTTTTAGAAGCATTGTTGAATAAAGTATATATCATTATTTATATTTTTGCTTGAAGGCAATTACAATGCATATATCGCATAAAATTCGATAATTATAGAAGATAATATTATCTTCTATAATTATCGAATTTTATGCGATATACGCATTGTAATTGCCTTCAAGCAAAAATATAAATAATAATTTAAACTATTTATAAATTTAAATAACTATTTTTTTTTTATTAAAAGCAAAAACTATTTTAGTATAAAAACGTGCCTTTGGTTTATATGAAATTCTAATGTAAAAAAAATTGTCTGTTGATTTTGTTTATTAACAACCGGAAGTTTGCGATGAAAAGCAAAATTTCGTTCTTTTAAAAACTGCTCGCGGCTGGGGTGCCTATTGGTGACTTGATCCGAAAATTCTTAATTCAAACAACTCTAACCCACTTATAAATTGACCTTCTTTTAGATGTTACTCGTGGCGGGGGAGTTGGGGAAATACTTGAAACCGTATAACTATGTGCAAACACACGATAATTATTATCAGATAGAAATAATGCTTTATTTTTCTTTGGTTTTACAGCATGTCAATCCATATTGGGTTATGTACTACAAAAGTATTTTTTCTTTCAAGCAATTATATTGTTTTACTCATATATTCCTATTTAATTATACGAATCATTTGTTTGTACACAATTTGTATACATTTGGTTTGTTTGGTTTGTTTTGTTTTACGGCATATCAACCTCAGTGGGTCATTTAATGCCGATAAAGTTTTGAAATAAATCAATTCTTAATGGATAATACAATTTTTTTATAAATACAGTTTTCTATTTAACCCATAGATGGGACCCTAACAGGTAATACCACTCCGGGTCAGAGTGGACCAGGGAGCAATGGTGATGAAGGGGTGCTCCACATTCCCCAAACCTCCAAAACTGGAACCTCACCATCAGATAGAGTTTAACGTCATTCCCAGGACATGTAGACCCGCAGCCACCGCCTTCTAGCACCCATATGATAAAAAGGGATTGGGGCTTGCCATAAAGGCAATAGGGTTGGGAAAATCATATAGGTGCTAGGGCTTGACGTGACCAGCCGATTGATTGGAGGGGGCCTCTCCGACAGCCCGTCTAGCCCAAGATAGGGCCAAAGTGGAGTATTGCATGTCATGAACTGCTCATGCACCTGGGCTTTATCCTTAAGCATCACGGGTTGCCACCCACGGCAAACAGGTGGCCCCATTGGGGGAGTCTTACCCGTCTGCAGAGGTGCAGTCGGTGCATTCTAACGCCGTAGTCGACAGGGCGGAATTTGTATACAGTAATATGGTTTCTATCTGATGATACTAAATTTCAAATACATCTATTATACTATTTATCTGAAATTATAGATGTAACCCTAACAGGTATTACCACTTCGCGTCAGGGTAGCGCTGAAAATAATGGCGATAAAGGATTGTCCACATTTAGCAGGGTTCCAGAAGTGGAACCTTACCACGGGATACTGTTTACTTTCATATTCAGTACAACGGTTTTGTGTAATCTGAGCTTTGCTTACAGGACACTAAATAGGAACTAAATTGTATTAAATAACCTACAAAGTTTGACATGCCTTAAAACCAACCAACCAACCAACCTACCAACTTATTCTGTCAAATTTTTCTCTCTGTTTTGTTTTTTCTCTTTGTCTTTTTCATTCTGTTTCTTTCAATCAAACATCATTTTTTTTACTACTCCCCTCAATTTTCTTAGCATTTATCCGTCACTATTATCCCCTGTTGTCATAGCTGTTCCGAATTAATTCCTCTGTTTTTTAATGTCATTTTTTCTACTGATGTAATCACATCAATTTTTTTTGTCATGTTTTTCCATGTTTGTTTTCTGATCCGCTGTCTTTCTTATCTCCCTCTAAACAGGTTACAATTCTTTGTGGCTTGCCATTTTTGAACTCTTTTCCTCTTTAAAGTTTTTGTTGTAGTTGTGCCCCAGCCGATGTTCTCTCCTCATCTCGCAAATTCTTTTATCTCTTCACTGTCTTTATCTTTCAGTTTTTCTCTCTTGGTAATTTGTTCTTGTTTATATATATATATATATATATATATATATATATATAATATATATATATATATATATACATGTGAAAAATATTTTCTACTTTATGTGAATCTTATGTAAATCCACTTGTCGATTTATTTGTCGTATTTTGCGTTATCTCTGAACAAACATGCAAATACATACAATCTCTCTCTCTCTCTCTCTCTCTCTCTCTCTCTCTCTCTCTCTATATATATATATATATATATATATATATATATATATATATATATATATATATTATATATAATCGGGTCTCCACAAGGATCTGTCTAACTACTTGCTCGCCCAAGTTTTATTTGAAACAAAAGTTTCCCGGTCTTCCTGATTTTCTAATGCAGTCTGTGTTTTGTTTTTCTTGGCATTCACAAAATTCGTTCATTGGAGAACATTCTTTATTTACTTATTTTTCTTTTTCCTTTTTTAACATTTTTTCTTTTCCTTCTTTCTATCATTTATTTATTTATTCATTCATTTATTCAATCTGTTCAAATTTCTTGTATTTCTTTTTTATTGCATTCATTTTTTCGATTTTTCTTTCCTTTTTGGTGTTTTATCTACTTCCTTCTTTCGTTCAATCTTTATTTTTTCTTTCTATTATAGAGATCTTTTCATTCGCTTTGTAAACTTATTTCTGTCACTGTTTTTCTACATTTGTTTTTCTTTCATTCATATTTCTTTCATTCCTTTCTCCTCCCTTAACTTCTTCTTCTTCTTCTTCTTCTTCTTCTTCTTCTTCTTCTTCTTCTTCTTCTTCTCTTCTTCTTCTTCTTCTTCTTCTCTCTCTCACTGCAGTTGCTAAAAAAACTTTATTAGGGTAGACGCTAATAGTCACTGGAAAAATTCACAATTTTGTCTCGGAAAAAGTTAAATTAATCTACAATGGCCGATTATGCTTAGGGTTATTATTTTGTATATAAATATATTTTTGATTTCAGCGAGACATAGGTCATAGTTTGACATTCTTTTTTTACTGTGACTTTTTCATGTGACTTTTTTTGTGACATTTTAATTTGGTTTTTTAGTAAAAATACTAATTTCTTATAATTTTCTTTCTATTCCTTCAACCTTTCTGTCACCATTCTTGTTGGTCTTTCTCTATTTCTTCTCCTTATATTCATCTTTGACCGTCTTCCGGGCATTTTAGATTTATAAAAACACAGTTTAAATTTACTTAATCTGTTTGCCCATGTAATTCCAATTTTTTTTTTGTACTGAGTGTCCTAAACTTTACGCAAGCAAAATAAAATCTAACATCAAACATCTCTAAGATGCACATTACCTAATTAGAATTAAAATCTATCTCCATTCTGCAATATTTATTTCAACAAATGATTAAAGTAAAATTATTTAAAACTGAAAAGAATACAACCTCTTTCCCATAAAAGCTGTTATTATTAACAAAACTTTTTTAATAAGTGTTGTGAGGTTTTAAGGGTTCAAATAAGAACAAAACGACGGGTAACAAATGTAGGAAAATGTATTAACAGAAAGTAGACAAATACAATACAGATAAGTGGAAATTACGTCCGACAAATAGAGTTATTGGTTTACTCGCATTGACAAGCCACAATTGTCCTTGTTACTTGTAGTAACCCGTCGGCGCATTCCATTAGTCTTATAGGGTGTATCACCTATAACAAAAAGCCAGAGGTGAACATCGAACACAGAATCAAATAATCTGTTAGTCTAACACGCTAACCATTGAACCACGAAATGCTCAAATAGAAAAGATTAGATTTGGTACAAGGTCACAAGAAGAGAATATCTAGTGAGAATCATAATTACTACTTATTCGTTATAGATTTGAGTAGCTCGTATGTTAACTTTTACAAAGATGGTGCATTGTCCCATATTTGTGGTCATTTACTAAGTTTTTGGCAAAAGACCTATAGGAATCGAAATCATTAATACTAGTCTACTCGTTAACTATTACATTGCGTGAGGCACTCATCAATCCCATAACCGTTATCTCATTTAGTTTCTTATATTTATTTGAAAATGTAATAACTATAACGAGTGGAGATATATAAACCCTTGTGCAAATTAAGTGAAACAACCGCTTCCTTTCTTTTAACATACTGAAATGACATAGTGTAATCGATTTTTTCCTTAGATTAGGTAATTTGCAGTGGTATGCAGTGATATGAATCTATTTTGGGATGTATCATGAAATTTATTTGGCCTTGAAAAATATTGCGTCAACCGTGATTGCATCAGATTTTTATCTCGTCCAGAGACCTACGGTATTGACTGTCCTAAGACCATTGTCTGCGATGGACGTTACTCCAAGGAAGCGTACGAAAATTTCCACGCTGCACAAACACACTGGCAAGCCTTACAGAGAAATTGCGGATATCATAATAATAACTAAATTCATCGTTTTGTTTCAATTAATTTGCATAAGGGTGTATTTGAAACGCTTCGTCTGAAATACATAACAGAAGTAGCTGAAGCAGCAGTAGTAGTAGTTGTAGTGTTAGTAGTAGTAGTAGTAGTAGTGGTGTATTTTTTAATGGCATATCAACCATTTATGGGTTATTTAATACCAAAGTTTGATTCATTTGCAAAGGCTTGAATACAATCATAACTATCAATATTTTTAACGGTCGATTACAATCGTTTTCTTTGGTTTGGTTTTAACGGTATATTAAACCCATATGGGTTATTTAAGTGATTCATTGATTCTATTCATTTCTTAAGGTTTTGTTATAATAATAACAATTTATATTTTCAATGTTCCACTGCAACAATGATTTCTTTGAATACAGTTACATGCTATCAAATATTCCTATCTAATACAAAAAATTTGCACATAGTTATATGGTATCAAGTATTCCTATCTAATAAAAATAATTTGCACATTCTTTCAAGTATTCCTATTTAATACAAATAATGTGCACACAGCTATATCTTTTCAATCATCCTCTATTATTATTTTCAATACTGTTAATTTTAAGACAGATTTAGTTAATTATTCACGGGACTCTCACATGTACTACTACTTTGTTTCAGAGTTGACCTGGGAGTAATGGCAATTAAGTAATACTTCACACTCTCCAGAGCTCCAGATGCATTTAAGAGCCATACTCAAGTCTCCCTTTTCAAAGGACTTGCACTTTTGCAGAGGATGCAGTCCGCATACACAATCAATAGAGGTTATTTTTTAAAGAGATCCTAATAGACCGAATATTCATTCTTATTGTCTATATTGTCGGTATCAGCCGGATAGCGAGGGAGTCTATCATCTTTTCAACTGCACTAGAACGGGGAAATTGTTTCTGCGTCTGAGGAGGAGCGTCTCGCTGAGCGAAAGCTCCCCACTTTACCGCACAGATCTAAACAGTGCTACTTACGCGAAATTATTATCTTGAATTTTTAACCAATTCTTTCAATTAGATATTATTTTACAAAGAGATCTTAATAGACCCAACATTCATTCTTATTGTCTTTAGTTCATTGAAGACCATACATCATTATTTTGCGGCTTCAACTACCAATTAGACTTTCATTTAACTATTTTCTATTTGTTTATTGTACATTTATATTGTTTATAAGATGAAAAATAAAACATTATTTAAAACTTGTATAAATCCAAAAAAATAAACGCCCTTAAGAAATCGAACTCTGGGATCATTGTGTTACAGATAACATTCGACCATCCAAATAAATGAAATCGACAAAAGAAATAGTGTCAAAAATCTATCTATATACCCTTAAGTGGGTATATAACGGACAGAGTACAACTGTCAATTTTAAGCGGAATTCAGTTGGTTTCAGTTCAGAGTTTTCCTTCTCTTAGACCGGTTACCATGCCAAGACTAAAGAGAGAAGTCTGCCATACTATTTACCAATAGTTGAGTAGAAGGTACAGATTACATTAATGCAAAGTACAAAAGGCATCGTTTTGGATTGGAACTTAAGCTCACAGAGGCTATTTCCTGCTATGATAACCGCTATACAATCCGCGCCTTACAATTACAAAATATATTAAGAAAAGAAAAATACTCCGACATTATTAGTGAGAAATTCACATTTACAAATATGTGGAGAAAAGTAGACAAACACGGGATGTTATGGAAACTGGATGTTTATTGTTTTATAATGTTTATAATGTTTATATTCAAAATTTTTGAAAATGCCCTTCATTGAAGCAAGAACTATATATTTGAGTCATGAAGAAGGTCTAAATGACCGAAACGTTGCATCGTCGACAATAAACATCCAGTTTCCATAACATCCCGTGTTTGACTACTTTTCTCCACATATTGTCGGATTAACCTCCTCATATTTCTCCATTTACAAATATATACACAGAACACCTATTATTTAATATTTGTCTAATATATAAATTTACTGCACATCGCTCTCTCTCTCTCTCTCTCTCTCTCTCTCTCTCTCTCTCTCTCTCTCTCACACACACACACACACACACACACACACACTCACACCCACACACTCACACACAAACAAACAAACTCATTCTCTCTAATTTTGAGTTATCTTAACTTTTTCTCCTAAAATTTATTCAGTCTCAAACTCTACTACTACTACTATTTTAAGTTTTCTCCCCCTCTCTCCTCTTCTTTTTCTCTTTTTTTCTCTTTCTTTCTTTCCTCCCTCTTTCTCTATCCCAGATGTACATCTGCCATCACTACAACCACTGAACAGCCACTCTCTTAGCCCAAAATCCTATCCCCACTCCCAACAGTTTTTCTGAACATCCACGTTCCTCTCATATTGTAAGCTTCTCAATCTTTATCTTTTTTGTCTTTCTCCAGTTTTGCCGCCGCGCAAAACATCTGGAAGCCACCCGCTACAACACTACCCCCTAAACCCCCACCAACCAACAACAACAACCGGCCGCACCCCCTCACTTTTACTCCCTTTTATTCCTACTTAGTTTCGTCGATTCTATCCAAAAAGAATGTTCCACTAGGTTTGTTTTTCCTAAGAGCCTAATGCCAGTCTCGCAATATACATTATGCAGGGCTAGTTGGGCCGCACACGGACTTCAATTATTGGTCGTTTGCTCGTAGTGTGTTTGGCTGGACGACACGATGTGGAAAGAGAGAGAGAGGGGAGGGGAGAGAGAGAAAGATATAAAGAGAGAGAGAGAGAGAGAGAGAGAAAGATATATATATATATATATAGAGAGAGAGAATCGCTGTGAAATGGGTAAGTTTAGAGAAAGGTAGAATGATTGAGGTGGTGGTGGCTGGACGACACGATGTGGAAAAGAGAGAGGAGACCAGACAGACAGAAGAGAGAGAGAGAGAGAGAGAGAGAGCAGAGAGAGAGAGAAAGAGGGAGAGAGAGAGAGAAAGAGAGAGAGAGAGGAGAGAGAGAGAGAGAGAATCGCTGTGAAATGGGGTAAGTTTAGAGAAGGTAGAATGATTGAGGTGGTGGTAGCTGGAGGACACGATGTGGAAAGAAGAGAGAGACAGAGAGAGAGAAGAGAGAGAGAGAGAGAGAGAGA
This sequence comes from Doryteuthis pealeii, assembly GCA_023376005.1. Classification (NCBI taxonomy): domain Eukaryota; kingdom Metazoa; phylum Mollusca; class Cephalopoda; order Myopsida; family Loliginidae; genus Doryteuthis; species Doryteuthis pealeii. The sequence continues at coordinate 92,063,795 of CM042144.1, forward strand.
GAAAGAGAATCGCTGTGAAATGGGGTAAGTTTAGAGAAGGTAGAATGATTGAGGTGGTGGTAGCTGGACGACACGATGTGGAAAGAGAGAGAGAAGAGAGAGAGAGAGAGAGAGAGAGAGAGAGAGAGAGAGAGGGGACTCAGAGAGAAAAGAATCGTGTGAAAAGGCGTAAGTTTAGAGAAGGTAGAATGATTGAGGTGGTGGTAGCTGGACGACAGATGTGAAGAGAGAGAGAGAGAGAGAGAGAGAGAGAGAGAGAGAGAGAGAGAGAGAGAGAGAGAGAGAGAGAGAGGACTCAGAGAGAAAGAATCGCTATGAAAAGGCGTAAGTTTAGAGAAGGTAGATTGATTGAGGTGGTGGTGGTGGGTGGATACAGTCTTGTGGTTTCCCGTGTTTCTCGAATCTCCAATCACCTCCTGTGCAATATTTATGCCCTTTGCTTCTCTCGACATGTCTCCAGCCAACATATAGTATTTTATAAAACCTTTCTACCAATCAAATGAAACAAGACCATGTAAAAATGGAGTATGTCTTGTCTCTCATTTTCTGTTTTTACTCAATGCTCCATTTTTTATTATTCTCCAGTTATACTCTTCTTCAAATTGATTTTTTATAACGCTCTTTCTCTCTCTCTCTCTCTCTCTCTCTCTCTCTCTCTATATATATATATATATATATATATATATATATATATATATATATATATATCTTGCTTTATGATTTTTTCGTTCTATTTTATTATTTATTTATTTATTTATCATCTATTTTCTTTCCTGTTTTTCTTTCTTTCTATTTCTTTCTTTCTTTCTTTCTTCCTTTTTTTCTTTTTTCTTTCTTCCTTCTTCCTTTCTTTTCTTCCTTCAGTCGTTCATTTCTTGGTTTCTTTATATTTTTCCTTCCTTCCTTCTTTCCCTGCTTTCTTCTTGTTCTTGTTCTTGTTCTTGTTCTTCTTGTTCTTGTTCTTGTTCTTGTTCTTGTTCTTTTCTTCTTCTTCTTCTTCTTCTTCTTCTTCTTCTTCTTCTTCTTCTTCTTCTCTAATTGCCCAACCTTCGGAATTCATTATTATTTAATTATCATTAACTCTGTCCGGTGACCCTCTTAATTCACTTCTCTCTTCTCTCTCTCTCTCTCTCTCTCTCTTCTCTCTCTCTCTCTTTCCTGTTTTTCTTTCTTTCCATTTCTTTCTTTCTTTCATCCTTTTTTCTTTTTTTCTTTCTTCCTTCTTCCTTTCTTTCCTTCATTCAATCTTTCATTTCTTGGTTTCTTTATATTTTTCCTTCCTTCTTTCCCTGCTTTCGATTTCACACAATTTTTCTGTCTCCACTTTCATTCTTTTCTATCTTTCTCTTTTATTCCTTCCTTTTGATATGGGGGCAATTCTCCCATATTTTTCTTTATTTTTCTATCATTTTCTTCTTCTTCTTCTTCTTCTTCTCTTCTTCTTCTTCTTCTTCTTCTTCTTCTTCTTCTTCTTCTCTAATTGCCCAACCTTCTCCGGAATTCAATATTATTTCATTTTCATTAATTTCTTGCTCTTTGCCTCTGTCCGGTGAACCTCTTAATTCACTTCTCTCTCTCGCTTTCTCTCTCTCTCTCTCCCTCTTTCTCCATCTCTCTCTCTAATATATATATATATATATATATTCCATTTTGTCCTTGCACTTTTGTTTATACTAATGTATCTACAAATATATCCGTCTCTCTTTCTCTCACAAACACATACACATAATCTGTATCCCCCTCCCCTCTTTCTTTCTTTCTCTCTCACCCTTTCTCTCTTTCATATTTCCCCAACATATACGTCATTTTTGTCTTTTGTCTGTCTCTCAGAAAGCTAAAACTCCGTCCAGTTCTCCTGACAAATCCCCTACCCCAACCTTTTATGATTGTCGTTGCTATTTCATTTTTACTCCAATCTCCGTCTTTTCGGCCATTACAATCCACAGCTTTTTCGTCTTTGTTCTTATTCATTTCACCATCCCCAGCAATCCTTGCAACGTCAGATGCTATGCATTTTACACTCTGTCAAATAATAACGGACATCTTATGACTGAAGATGGAAGGTCCGGCCACCCGTCGACCAGTTCTCAATCTAGGACTGCGGTCAATTTTCTAACACAAACCTCTGCCCGACCCTTTACAGCTATTCAAGTTACTTTCCCCTTTACTTCTTTGTTTTTTCTTTTGATGTTTTTTATTTTTTTTTATAAAAATCAATTTCTGTTTTCCCCTACAATATTACCTGCTTTCATCTCCTTCATTTTTCTTTTTTCTTCTTTCTTTTTTTTTTTGCATTTTTCTCTTTGCATTTGTTTCTTTTTATTCTCGTTCAATTATCTTTTTACATTTCAAATTTCTTCTTATTGAACACACTATCAAGCATTGCAGAGAGATAATGGATATTATTATAATTATGGAATTATTTGTTTTGTTTCAATTGATTTGCACAAGAGAGTAGTTAAATTTACATAAATGAATATTGGAAAATAATTTTGTATGCACTAGTCGGTCAGAGTAATTGTAAATGTAAATCCATTTTATTTCTCTGAATTTTTAAGATTTTGAGATAAGGCTTAATAATTAGTATTATTTGGATTATTCGGACTATTGTCCTCATCTTTATTGTTATCAATACTATTTCTCTGAATATTTTAGATGAGGCTTGATGATTAGTATTATTTAGATTATTCGGACTATTGTCCTCATCTTTATTGTATCAATACTATTTCTCTGAATATTTTAGATGAGGCTTGATAATTAGTATTATTTGGATTATTCGGACTATTGTCCTCATCTTTATTGTTATCTGTACAACGTTTTGGCCAATATGCCCTCCGACCTTCATCAGGTATTTCTTCTCAATAAGCAATTTATTTATCCTCAGTTCAAATTTATTTTTATTTATCGTTTTTTTTTTCAATTTTTCTTTATTTGTGTTTTGCTTTTCTTGTTTTTCTCGCTTTCTTCGTTTTTTAATCATCTTTTTTACATTTTTCCTGGTCATTTCTTTCTTTCTTTCTTCATTAAAATTGACTTTCCATTCTTCGTTTTCTTTTTCATTCTTGTTTTACTCATTTTATCTTTTTCATTTTTGCTTTCTTTGTATTTTCCTGTTTTTAGAACATTTCATTTTAACTTCTATTTCTCATCTTTTTCTTTTTCCTTGCTATTTTATTCTTTATCTTCTTCATCTTTTTTTCCTTTTATCGTTTCCTTCTCTTACTCTGAGATATTTCTTCTTCTTCTTCTTCTTCTTCTTCTTCTTCTTCTTCTTCTCTTTCTTTCTTCTTTCTTCAATTTTTAAAGATTTCTTAAGTTTTCTCTTTCTTAATACTTTTTTTTCTCCTTTTCATTTGTTTTCAAACTTTCTTCCTTGGTTCCATTCGGTAATGTACATTCAGATCCAATTAATCTTTCTTCGATTTAACCTTGATTTCTTTCAACTTATTCTGTTCCTTTTTTATCTTTCATTCTCTTTTTCATCTCAATACGTTACTTATTCACTTTCAATTACTTCTCTTTAATTTGTGTTCCATTTGTCTTTTTTCTTCTTTCCCACTTTCCTCTCTTTTTCTGCCTATGTCCTTTTAGATTTATTGTTGTCCTTTTCATTCATTCATTCCATTTTCTCTTTCAAACGGTTAAAAATGTTTTTTCTTTATTATTTACAATTGTAATTCTTCTTCTTCTTCTTCTTCTTCTTCTTCTTCTTCTTCTTCTTCTTCTTCTTCTTCTTCTTGTATAATAGGGAAATAAATGATTTCAGGTAAAAAAAAAAGTCATAGAAAAAGCATCAGGTAAAAAGACACAGGAAAAAAAATCTTAAATCAAAAGTGTTTACTTAATAAATCCCTTATGTCTCACTTGAATTAAAAACATTTCTCAATAAAATCTAACCCTAACCCTAACCCTAACCCTAACTGGCAACCATGAATTACCTGTGACTTTTTTCCTAACCAAAATTGTGACTTTTGTTTCCTGTGACTTTATTACCTGCCATGAAATAAACACATTTGATGTGAGAAAAGTCAATTTGAATAAATAGAAATGATAAAAGAAATTAATCTTCTTCTTTTCTTCTTCTTCTTCTCTCTTTAACTCTTTCTTTTTCATATGTTTATGCTAGGACTTCTCAATATTTACTTCAGTAATCTTTGCTATGCATTTTTTACTAGCATGTCTCCTGTCAAGTCTTGTATGTTGACCATCCTTGATGCAAGCAACTGAAAGAGGAGAGAGAGAGAGAGAGAGAGAGAGAGAGAGAGAGAGAGAGGAGAGGAGAGAGAGAGAGAGAGAGAAAAAAAATAGAGTATATCAATCGCGAAATTGCTCTTCACTGAGTAGAAGCATTAAACAAATGGTCGATAAGCGTTCGGCCAAGAGGTCGATGCGGGTGTTCGAGAACCACTGTGAAGGTACTGATAAAATACAGGAAGAATACACAAAAAAAGAGCAAAGAAAGATTACCTACTGCAGCCAATAACAGCAGGTACAACATAAGGACAAGCAGGAAAAAATGAAAAAAAGAAAGCAGAAATGTGAAGAAAGACAATTATATGGATACTTCAAACGACAAATTGTGGAGATTGTACATGAAAACACAAGGACGTGGTTAAGAAAAGGAAACCTCAAGATTGAAACTGAGTCACTAATAATTGCTGCACAAAACAATGTCATCAGAACAAATTATATCAAAGCAAAAATTAATAAGACACAACAGAACAGCAAATAGAGAATATGTGGTGACAGAGATGAGACAATAAACCATTAAACGAGTGCAGCAAACTAGCGCAACGAGAATACAAGGCTAGGCTAGGCACGACTGGATTGGAAATGTGATCTGCTGGCAATTATGCCAAAAATTAAATTCTGATCATACAACAATAGTATATGCATAAACCAGAATCTGTTCTTGAGAATGAAACATAGAATTCTCAAGGACTTTGAGATTAAGACGGATCGCTTATCCCAGCCAGAAGACCAAGCCTAATATTGATTAACAAGAAAAACAGAACTTGTCAACTGGTAGATTTTGCAGTTCCTCAGATCACAGGGTGAAGATGACAAATACCTGGACCGTGCTAGAGAATTGAAAAAACTGTGGAATATGAGGGTGAAAATGATACCAATAGTAGTTGGTGTCCTTGGTACGGTCCCAAAAAGCCTAGAAAAAAGACTAGAGGAACTGGAAATAAAAGGAATATCTAAGGCCACCCAGACAACAGCATTGATTCGGATAGAAACCTCAGGAGAGTCCTGGAGACCTGTGGAGACTTGCCCTCACTCTGACTCAGATGAAGTACCATCAGCTAACAGTGGGGTTAAAAACTCACAAGAAGTAAAATAATAAGGGCCCTTGGAACGGTTCCCAAAGATTTGAAAAAGATTCTGGATGATTTGGAGACCTGAGGAGATTTGCTGTCACTCAGACTCCAGTGAAAGACCATCAGCTAATGCTTATGTGAAAACTCAAAAGGAGTAAATAATAATAATAATAATAATAATAATAATAATAATAATAATAATAATAATAATAATTTTGACATGGTTAAGAAGAGGAAACCTCAAGAGAGAAACTAAATCACTGATTACTTCACAAAATAATGCCATAAGAACAAATTATATTAAAGCAAAAATTGATAAGATGCAACAAAACAGTAAATCTAGACTGTGCAGTGACAGAGATGAAACTGTAAACCATGTATAAAGCGTATGTAGCAAACTAGCACAACAGAAATACAAAACAAGGCAGGACAGGGTTAGGAAGGTGATCCACTGGGAATTATGTAAAAAATTAAATTTTGACCATACAACAAAATGATATACGCATAAACCAGAATCTGTTATTGAGAATGAAATGAATAACATTCTCTGGGGCTGCGAGATAAAGACGGATCACCCTATGCAAGCCAGGAGATCAGACCTATTGTTGATTAAAAAAAGAAAAAAAAAAACCGCGTCGACTGGTGGACTTTGCGGTTCCAGCATATCACCGAGTGAAGATGAAGGAAAACGAAAAGATGGACAACTAACTAGACCTTGCCAGAGAATTGATAAAGCTGTGGAATATAACGGTCTAAAGGATACCAATTGTAGTTGGTGCACTTGGAACGGCCCCAAAAAGCCTGGGGAAAAGACTGGAGGATCTGGAAATCAGAGGTTCATACTACTGCATTGCTGCAATCGACTAGAATACTCAGAAGAGTCCTGGAAACCTGAGGAGACGTTGTTGCTCAGACTCCAGTGAAAACCACCAGCTAATGCTGGTGTGAAAAATTTTCAATAATAATAATAATAATAATAATAATAATAATAATAATAATAATAATAATAATATTTATTATTATTATTATTATTATTATTTGAGTTTTCACATCAGTGTTAGCTGATGGTCTTTCACTGGAGTCTGAGTGACAGCAAGTCTCCTCAGGTCTCCAGGACTCTTCTGAGTATTCTGGCAGATTGCAGCAGTGCAGTGTTCTGAATGGTTTCAATCCTTCCTCTGATATCCAAACTTTCCAAACCCTTTTCTAATGCTTTTGGGACTGTTCCAAGTGCACCAACTACAATTGGTATAACTTTCACTTTCATATTCCATAACTTTTTCAGTTCTCTGGCAAGGTCCAGATATTTGTCAATTTTTTCATTTTCCTTTAACTTCACCCTGTGATCCGCTGGCACTGCAAAATCCACCAGTTGACAAGTTCTTTCTTTTTTGTTAATCAACACTAGGTCTGGTCTTCTTGCTGGGATAAGGTGATCCGTTTTAATTTCAAAGTCCCAGAGAATTTTGTGGTGTTTCGTTCTCAAGAACAGATTCTGGTTTATGCATATACCATTTTGTTGTGTGGTCAAAATTTAATTTCTTGCATAATTCCAGTGGATCACCTTCCCAACCCAGTCGTGTCTAGTTTTGTATTCTCGTTGTGCTAGTTTGCTACATTCGCAGAGTATATGGTTAACAGTCTCATCTCTATTACCGCAAAGTCTACATTTACTATTTTGTTGGGTCTTATCAATTTTCGCTTTGATGTAGTTTGTCCTTATGGCATTATTTTGTTCAGCAATTATAAGTGATTCTGTTTCTCTTTTGAGGTTTCCCTTTCTTAACCATGTCCAAGTCTTTCCATGTGCAACCTCATCTATTTGTCGTTTGAAGCGTCCATATAATTGTTTTTCTTCCCATTTTTGTTTTCTAGTCTTTGTCGTTCTTCTGTTTGTCCATCTGCCGTTTCTACTATTGTTGGTCGCCATAAGTAATTTGTCTTTGCTCTTCCTTGTGTAATCTTCAAGTTGTTGGATTGTGGTTTCTACGCATTCCTCTATGTTGGCAAGACCTCTTCCCCCTTCCTTTCTTGACACATACAATCTATCTCTATCATCTCTAGGGTGGAGAGCCTTGTGCATGGTCATTAATTTTCTCGTCCTTTGGTCTATCTGTCTGAGTTCTTCTTTTGTCCATTTTAAGAATGGTCCTGAGTATCTTATAATGGGGACAGCCCAGGTATTAATTCCTTTGATCAGATTTCTGCTGTTAAGTTTCGTTTCTAGAAGTTTTCTAGTTCTCCTGAGATATTCCTTTTTAACTTTTCCTTTCATTTCTGCTTGCATGATATTGTCCGCTTCCAAAATTCCTAAGTTTGTAGCTTTCATTTTCATCAAGAGATTTTATAGTTTCCTGATTTGGTAGTTGTATTCCATTTAATAGTTTTCTTTCACCCCTTTTTATTACAAGCATAGCACATTTTTCGATTCCAAATTCCATCCCTATATCCTGGCTATATATCCTAATAGTTTGTACTAGGCTCTCCAATTCTTTTTCATTTTTTGCAAAAATTTTAATGTCATCCATGTACATAAGGTGGTTGATCTTTTCTTGTGAATTACTAAATTTGTATCCCCCGGTACATTTTTTCAGTATATGGTTTAGCGGCATCATTGCAATAATAAAGAGTAGTGGTGATAATGAGTCTCCTTGGAAGATACCTCTTTGGATTTTTACTTCTGCCAGGGATTATTATTATTATTATCATTATTATTATTATTATTATTATTATTATTATTATTATTATTATTATTATTTGCATACACACATTTATGTAGTTTAAAATATTCCTATCTAATACTACTAATTTTCAAACAGACGTATTTTACCCATTGATGCAACCTTAACAAGTAGTACCTCTCTGGGTCAGTGTGGACCTGGGAGTAATGTAACGAAGGCTTGACCCCATAGTCCCCAAAGATCCATAACTTGAGCCTCACTACAGTATGCAGTTCGGTGCTATACACAAGATACGCCTTTGGGGAGGGGTCATAGGAGGCGTATTTTAAGGTCTGTCGACAAGGTGACCCTAGTCTAATCTAAATGACGTACAATTAATAAAAAACAATGTGAAACATTTTGACTTTTGGACTAAGAGGCAGGAAAAAACTTAGGTTCACCTAATTGATTTCCTAGAAAAACAGATCAGGCGAAAGAAACATAGATGGAGAGACAAATAGACATGCAGAGAGAGAGAGAGAGACAGACAGACAGACAGACAGACAGACAGACAGACAGACAGACAGAGACAGAGAGACAGAGAGAGAAATTGCGGCAAGTAGGTGAGTTTTCGTTTCAAGAAAGGAAATGATGGAAACGACTATGTAGAGAAAAAAGGAATGGACATGTGTTGAGACTCTTAAACCCCCATCTGTCAAAAAGGGACACGTTTGACATGTGAAAGCCACATGTGCTAATATAATTTGTCAAACATACCATAAGTTATAGTACACACACACACGCACACACACACACACACACACAGATTCTATCTGTCTGTCTCTGTCTGTCTTTGTCTCTCACACTTTCTCACTTTTGTAATACTCCAATACTTTCTATCGATCTCATTTTTATTTGATTTTTATCTTGTTCTTTTTTATTTCTCTTCACGCTCAAATATAAATATATCCTTACGTCTAACTTGAGCATGTAAACACATTTACTCCGAGTCAATAAAGTTATAATGATGTTTAGGTTTATAAGTAATTTTGAAATGTATACATAATCTCTCTCTCTCTCTCTCTCTCTCTCTCTATATATATATATATATATATATATATATATATATATATATGTTTTTTTATGTTGAAGTTGGGTATTATTATGAAGCATTTAAAAATAAATGAAGGAACTCAATGTTATGGAGTACTGTATTCACTTATTTTTTTATTATTTGTTATCATAAATTTTCGGGATCGTTAGATTCCCTTTTTCAAATGAATGTCGCTACTGTTCAACGGATCCTTTGTCTTTGTTGTTATTGACAGCGGCAGCGTCTGTAAAATATTTGTAATAACGGAGTATTCCTATATTGGCGTTCAGTTCGTAGTTTTAAAATCCATTTCGTTTCTGCTTGTTTTCGAGATTGCGTTGTTGGAAATGCGTATATACCCAATAATACTTTTAAACCTTTTCATACCCAATGCAATCAATGCCAGAATTAATGAATTATCAAATAAAATAAATATCTAACGAAAATAAAAGAGTATATAATAAAGCACTCCAAGACAATGGATTCACACAATATCAAGAACCACTAAACAAAAATATATAAAGGTATTACATCAGGTGATGTTGATTCATCAGGTGACGTTGATTCGAATACAAGGAAAATCGAAAAAATCGAAAAATTCAATAGGTTTTTACGGGCATAAGATTTTATGATTGGATGAAGTGATATGCGTATGTATTTAGTGTATTTGGGGATGCGTATGTGTGTTTATGGACAGTGCAAAGGTTGTGTATACAAATCGGTGGGTTTGACACACATTCACATTGTTTTACTAGTGTAAAACGTCTGCACAATACTGAAGTGTGAGCATTTGTATTCGCATGTATATGTGTGCGTGGGTGTGTGTATTTTGTTGGACAGATATTGACATGATGTCTGTAGGAAAAATGGATCCTGCTGGATGTCTAGCCATCCTCCTCACCAGATAGGCTTGGTGGGGTAACCGGTTTAGTCGCCGATAACCCGACTTTGAGACAGGTAGTACTGGGTTACATAGTACCAGTAGCGCCATATGCGACCTAACATAACCCACTGCGCTCAGAGGATGGTCAGAAGCTTCTTCGAGATCCTTCCAATATTCTTCATAGATGGAGAAAGCATTTTGATGAGCTTCTCAATAGGCATTCTGAGGTTGAACAGGAGTTCATTCAGTCTATCCCCTGCAACCCGGTCAAGAAGATCTTGGCAGATGTCCCCTTCCTCTCGGAGGTTATATATATATATATATGTGTGTTGTAAAAATTGAAAGAACACGAGTTTCATAAACGAATGATGTTTATTACGTCCATGCTGCAGTGTTTCAGTCTGTTTAGATAAACCTTCGTCGGGGCTTTCGTTGGTGTAAGGAAAAAATAAATTATTTCTGAAAACAAAAAGTCTGCAAGCCTCGGTTTTTGGTGTGTTGGGCTGCTTTCTGTTGATCTTCAATTGTGAGGAAGAAAAGATCTATTTAAAACTGTTGAAAGACGTCGGCATCTTACTTTAAACGAATCTAGCATAATCTCGATTTTTAATACAATTAAACAAAGACCAAGGTAGTATAAATGGGGATGCCGTACCTCCAATTAAATAGGGTATTTTTCCATTAATTAAAATTAAATAAAAATAAACACACATATTTCACGTAGTGTAAACGATAACAACAAAAACAGGAAGTAAATATTCATAACAAAAACAAGACTGATGTTATGGTGTGTACTCTTACGTATGCCACATGAAACTTTTATATGAATATACACGCATAATGAACAAAACACTCACAATACATGTAAACAAGTTTGGGCGTTTTTTGTGTTTTTTATAATAGTGCTTAGGCGTACCATAAATTCAGAGTCATATTTTGTTTCTGAAAAGATTCTGCAGTAAATTAGCTTCTGAGTATATATATATATATATATATATATATATATATATATATATATATATATATATATATATATATATTACCACAATACTCCCAATACCTAATATATATTACTACCCCACTCTCGAACGCTATCTATTTTTACGTATATATATATTTGTGTGTGTGCACATATACACCATTCGTTAAACATACACACATACACACACATATATTCATATATATATATATATATATATATATATGTGTGTGTGTTGTGTGTGTGTGTGTGTGTGTGTGTGTGTGTGCACTATTCATATATTCCCCCTAGCTATGAGTAAAATGAGAATATTATTAACGTAAATAAAACAGATTATTACGCATTTATTCATTCATAATGATTTTGTACATTCCTGTCCAACATTTAACATTTAACGAGATTTTGTTAGATACATTTACTTAATGTTTAATGATTATTGGATTTCATAATCACCATCGATTTTTGGTTTGAACTTTTTTTACAAATATTTTTCTTTGAAATACTATCCGTTTCTTTTCTTCCTTTCTTTCACTTTATTCATAAAATCACTTCCAGTACATTATACACTTTGTTTAAAATAGAGTTTTCTTTTCAAAATAAACAAATTTCATCGTAAACAAAAACCTTCAGAAATATTATTTATTTAAAAAAAAAAGAGTGACAAGAAATTAATGAAATAAATTGAAAAATGAAATTGTTTCAAATTATGATAGTTATTGTCCATCCAACACGTATTTTATGACTTAAAGAAATATCTTACATTACTGGTGTTAATTTATCATACTCTGGCAACACCAAGTATTCTTGCTAGTATTTCATAAATAAATATTCTCAACAATTAGCTCCGTCAGTAGAGCGTTCGGCTAGAAACCACAAGGTTCCTGGTTCGATACCGGCGCTCGCTAACTCAGCGTATGAGTAGCACAGGGATCTGTGCGGTAAAGTAAGGAGCTGATGGTAGGTGTGGCACTCCACCTCAGATGCTAAAATAATCTCCTTGGTCTAGCGCTAAAGAAAAGGGGATATACTCCCTCGCTGTATGGCTGATACCGACATTAGGCTGCCCCGAGGACTTTACTTTTTTTTTACTACCAATCTTGGTTAGAGTGGACCAGGGAGTAATGGCAATGAAGAAGTAATCCACTCTCCTCAGAGCTCCAGAACTACAGTCTCATCACTAGATACAGTTTAGTGTCATTTCCAGGACACCCCGTTGGAGGGGTCTTACCCCTCTTCAGAGGGGATACAGTCATTGTATTGCCGACAGGGTAGTTTCCGAAATGCGTTCTAAAATGTCGTTGCACAACAGTAAGAGAATTCATTTTACTTACTTTAAAAAAAAAAGGCCCTCAAAACAACTTCTAAACAGCCATAGTTTTTGGCAACCTGACTGTGGGACATCTGGTGCTGCCAAAAAGCCTTAATCATATTTCTAAAAGAAAGAAAAAAACTATCATGAATGCTAATATCGTGAATATTTTTGTAATACATTTTGTTGAACCTGTCTATTTCTTTTGTAAATACCCTGTATCTCTCTGTTTGGAGCTTATGATGATTAATTTTGACAGAAAAGAGACTGATGCTGCTGATAACAAAAACGATGATACTGATAGTGTCTATTATGATGATATCATGGTGCTTGAAGGCCTTTACCACTTACTTTGCTACCATTCCTCTACAAATTTGAGGAATGCAAAGATAGATGATTGTAGTTTGGCGTAAAATGACCGAATATTTTCTGTCGGCAAATAACGAAAACTATTCGAGGGTTCATTGGTAATCGTATGTTCTGGTTCAAACTTGACAGAAGGTAGGGGTGTTAGGGGTAGCGTTGAGCAATCATCGCATAGAACAAGAATGAATTAATAAATAAATAAAGACACGGTGAAGAGAGGCAAGAAAGTACATCAAATAATGAGCGACAGGTTCCCCTTTTCTAATCCTTTGGGTCTAATTGCTTTTTCGACATCTGTGAGTGTAATGCCGACGCATTGCCATTCTCGAGGCATTTTGACTAACCAGACAAAATAAAAACATTACACCAGGGACATTTTCGAGTCTGCTTAGCTAATTTTCTTGATAGATTTTGACTCATAGTCTCTGAAGAACACTTGTTTTACAATGCCACTCTTTATCTTGTTAGTCCTGTACAAATGAAATACAAATCCCGTACACGACGCTCTGATTCAGGAAATCGAACGTCACACCATTCACTTCACTATGTGAATTGCGGGAGACGGCTTTTACGCTCTACCATCACTCAAGGTATTTGGACCGCGCCACACACTAGTCAAACTAGACGATCGTCAAGGTGCTAAAATTTCGGGGCATCACACTAATTCTGAAAAAATTACACAAAAAGTTCTTTATCCATCTAAAAGCCAGAAACCTACGAGTAAAAAGAATAATTAGTTCTCATGATAGTAATGTCGAGAAAAATATTTTCATGTGAGAGAAGAGAACTTTCTCTCTTTTGGTATACGTCAACTGGCATATTTTAGACATTGCAATAACCGAATATCATCTTGTGCAAATATCTTATGAAGATATAAATTTAAAATTTAAAATATTCAAAAATATTAGAATAATAAAAGAGGAGTAGAGCTGACGTAAAGCACTGAATACCAAAGTTTCCATATATATATATATATATATATATATATTATATATATATATATATATATTATATATATAAGAGAGAGAGAGAGAGAGAGAGAGAGAGAAGAGAGGGGGAAGAAAGACAGAGACAGAGACAGAAAGAGACAGAGAGACAGAGAGAGACAGAGATAGATAGAGAGATAGAGATAGATAGATAGATAGATAGATAGATAGAGAGAGAGAGAGAGAGAGAGAGAGAGAGAGAGAGAGAGGGGAGGCAGGCAGGCAGCATTTTTCTTTAATACATACACTATTAAACAGGATAGACATCTGTCTGACCAGTTGTTTTCTAACCCTTTCAAGTTTCCGGTTAATTTCTTAACATCAGAGTGGAATCTTTTAATGAGTGCACCAACATCTTTTATACTATTTAATAGGGTATGTATATACAGTCAACGACGAAATTATTCGTACACCTATCAATTTTGAATATTTTATTTTGTCTTTCTCAGACCCTAATGCTTGCATGATGCCAGTTTTTTATATCTTAATAAGTAAAAAAAAAAAAAGTATATAAAACACAATTTTCAAACAATAGGTTAAATACAACATATCTGACACGCGAATTATGAAAATAGAAAAGACAAAATTATTCGTACAGTATAAAACAATTGAAAGAAATGTAAGTTTTGACAATATCAAGTTTATTATTTACACCCAGACCTATTTAATAAAGTTCGAAATCAGAATGTTGAAACTGTTCAGATTAAAAAGATAAATACAAATACAGTGTCATTGTTACATAGAAATATTTTGAAATGCTATCATTGACAAATGAGTATTCGTAGAACTAGTTTTATAGTTGAGTATGACCTGATCAAATATTTACTCAGAGAAATAAACACTGGCATTACTCTTACACCAGAATGAAAGCAACGACAACCCTCACCAGAATTTGCCTAGGTGACCACTTAAAATTGTAGGTATTTTAAGCAATATAAGGCCTGTGTGTTAAAGCAAAGTTTAATAAAGAACAAAAATATATGTTTGTGTTAAATGTCTTATTGATTTTCATCATCAGTATGTGAGCGTGTCTTATTGTCAGATACGTATATGTTTCGTTTTATATGAATGAATATGCTATCATATTTTTCTTTATGAAGATGTATATCTGTGTATGCATAAAATATAAACTGACTTATACATGATCGTATTAGAATTTTAACTGAGATATGCATGTGTTTGATGTAAGAAAATCAATATGCACATATTCATCTGCGTATATATATATATATATATATATATATATATATATAGAGAGAGAGAGAGAGAGAGAGAGAGAGAAGAGAGGGGGAGAGAGAGAGAATGAGAGAGAGAGAAGAGAAAAGAGAGATAGAGGGGTGGGAGAATAAGTGTCAGAGAGTTTTATGTAGATATTTATGTAAATATACCACTCTTGTTGTGAATAAAAAAGGAAAACTTTTAAATAAATCAATTTACATATCTTTATATGCATGTATATAGTATGTGTGAGTGTAGTTTATATAATATATATGAGTAGTATATATGAGTAGTATATATATATATATCTATATATATATATATATATATGTATATGTATATGTATATATGTGTGTGTAGAGGGCTTATTCATATGTATATATACATATATAGAGATAGAGTGAGACAGACAGACAGACAGACAGACAGAGACAAAGACAGCGAGATGGAGAGGGATAGAAAGAAAAAAGATGAGGCAGAGAGTTTTATGTATATACGTGTATAAATATTCCACTCTCGCTGTAAATAAAGAAAAACTTTGAAGATATTTAATACGTCTGGCTGCCACATTAATCTGAAAATATTTTTTGTCTTTTTATGCACTTATATTCCCCCAAGGGAGACAAATCTGTTCGTCTCGCAGTGTTTATCAGTTTTCCAAGAAAAGCAATCCACTTAAAACTTGACACTCAATTTAAAGCCAAGTTTCTGAACAGACGTAAACAGATGATTTTTTAAGTTGTTAAGAAAAAGAGAAATTAGCGAAGAATCGGCGATCAGAATCGATATTAAAGAACACAATAGGAACCTCGTTAACCGCGGTTTCACTTATCTGCTATTGTCGTTTACTAAGGGTTTCATATGGTTTTAAAGGCATTTAACCTATCTGGGGTTATTTAGGCTTACATGTTAGAGAACTGCGTACATTGTAATTTTATATTTACAGTTATATGGTATCAAATTTCCCTAATAAAAATAATTTACAAACACATCTATTTGACTCATATAGAGAACACTAACAGGTATTACCAATCTTTAAGAGATTGACCCTGGGAGTAATGGCAATGAAAAGGTATTCAACACTTTCCAGTGCTCCAGAACTGTAACCTCGTCACCAGATGAAGTTTAGTGTCATACCGAATACACTTCCTTTTTAGTAGGTGTCTTCTCTCTCTTTCTCTCTCTCTCTCTCTCTCTCTCTCTCTCTCTTTCTTTCTCTCTCTTTCTCTTCCTCTCTTTTTCTCTCTCTCTTTCTCTCTCTCTTTCTGTCCATCTCTCTCTCTTTCTTTCTCTCTCTCTCTCTATCTCTCTCTCTATCTCTATCTCTTTCTCTTTCTCTCTATCTCTATCTCTTTCTCGCCCTCTCTCCCCCTCTCTATCTTTCTCTCTCTCTCTTTCTGTCCATCGCCTTCTCTCTTTCTTTCTCTCTCTTATCTTTCTCTCTCTCTCTCTCTATCTCTCTCTCTATATATATATGTATATATTTCTCTCTTTCTCTTTCTCTCTATCTCTATCTCTATAAGGTCTTCATAGTTTAATACGAGTTCAAAATATGAGCCACCCAAAGAGACTCAAACTGCTTGTCTAACGCTCTAACAATTATACCGAACGAAACAATAACATTTGTTTAGTCTATCATACTTTTTCTCACTGTATCTGTTGTCGTAAGCAGACTTATCATTGCTTAACATCTATGATCCAGCGTGAAACAGTTCTTCCAGCGTTATTTAACCATAAACCTCTCACTTTAACTCGGTCCAATCAGAAAATATTTCGTGTTCAAAACATTTTTTCATCGATAAGTACTTTGCAAAATATTTTTGAAAGGAGTAAAATGTAAACAGAAAATGATACGCATTACGGCCATGTCATGTTAGATGCATCCGTTCTTTTTCAATTGTAAAAGTTAAACAGCGATAAGTTTGCTCACTAATTAGATTCGTGACCATTTAGTTACAACAGGTGTTACTGGAAAAAGCATGACTGAATATAATATTAAGTAAAGCTTAATAAATAACAACCACAAACACATAGACACAATAAGGTTCTTTTTTTAATAATAATAATAATAATAATAATAATAATAATAATAATAATAATCTGGACCTTGCCAGAGAACTGAAAAAGTTATGGAATATGAAAGTGAAAGTGATACCAATTCTAGTTGGTGCACTTGGAACAGCCCCAAAAGGATTGGAAAAGCGTCTGGAAAGTTTGGAAATAAGAGGAAGGGTTGAAACCATTCAGAACACTGCATTGCTTCAATCAGCCAGAATACTCAGAAGAGTCCTGGAGACCTGAGAAGACTTGCTGTCACTCAGACTCCAGTGAAAGACCATCAGCTAATGCTGATGTAAAAACTCAAAAGGAGCACATAATAATAATAATAATAATAATAATAATAATAATAATAATAATAATAATAATAATAATAATAATAATAATAATAATAATAGCAGCAATGATTCCATTCAACTTGGAAAATGTACAGGGTGCTACACATTCCCTAACTGGCAGGAGAAAATAAACCACCTTATGAATATGGATGATATAAAGATTTTTGCAAAAAATGAAAAAGAACTGGAAACCCTAGAACGAACCATAATATACAGCCAGGATATAGGAAGGCAAGTTACAAATACTTAGGAATTCTAGAGGCGGACACCATCAAGTGAATAGAGATGAAAGAAAAAGTTAAAATATAATACATCAGGAAAACAAGAAAACTCCTAGAAACCAAGCTCTGCAGTAGAAATCTCATCAAGGGAATAAATACCTGGGCCATCCCCATTAAAAGTAACTCTGAACCATTCTGATAATGGACAAGAGAATAACTCTGACAAATTGATCAAAAGACAAGAAAAGGCATTACACACTAAGGATGATAGAGACAGGCTAAAGTTATCGAAGAAGGAAGGTGGAGGAGATCTTGATAACATTGAGGAGTACGTAGATGCCTCAATCCTCGAATACTCGAAGAATACACAAAAAGAGAAAGGAAAGGTTAATTAAAGCAGCCAATAGCAGCAGCTGCAACATAGGGTCAAGCAGAAAAAAAAGAAACAAATAATTTATATGTACACTTCAAACGACAAATTGAGGAGATTGCGCATGAAAAGACCTGGTCATGGTTAAGAAGAAGAAACTTTAAGAGAGGAACCGAGTCATTAATAATTACTGCACAAAACAATATCACAAGAACAAATTATATTAAAGCAAAAAATTATAAGACACAGTAAAACAGCAAATGTATGATATGCAGTGACAGATCTAGGAAAGTGAATCATGTACTAAACGAATGCAGAAAACTGGTATAAAGGAAATAAAAGAGTAGACACGTCTGAGTAGGAAGGTTGATCTACTAGGAATTGTGCAAGAGAAATTTTCGCGAGAAAATTTAACTATGCTGATTAATAGTATATGCACAAATTAGAATCTGTTCAAGAAAATGAGTTGCATGAAATTCACTGAGACTTTGCAATATAAACGGATCACCTAATCGTGATCTAGTCTAAATTAACAAGACGAAAATAGTTGCTATCAAATAGATTTTACCGTTCCAGTTGACCATAGAGGGAAAATGCAAGAAAGGGAAAACAAACAAATACTTGGATTTTGCCAGAGAGATGAAAAAGACGCGGAATATGAAATTGATTTTGATAATAATTGTAGTTGATTCCCTTTTGAACGGTCCCCGTGTGGAAAAAGAGATTCGGGAAACTGGAGATCATCGGAAAAATTGAGACCATCGAGACGACATCACTTTTAAGATCAGCTCGACAATTTAGAATAATCATGACGATATTGTCACTCAGACTTCAGGGAAAAAAAAACACCAAAACTGGTGTGACAAATTCGTAAAGAATAAATAAAATTATATCAATAATTATTTGAAAAAAAATATATATAGTATATATTTAAATGTAAAAAAAAACCCATCAAATCCTGAGTGAGTAATTCCTGAGGAAAAAAATCTAAATTAAAAACGAATATCTTATTTATATTACTGGAGTGTTTTTGACCAAGTAAATTCATTTTAAATTTACTTTGCCGAGTATGTCGAATATTATTTTAGCAGGAATTCACGGGAATTTTACTGGAAATATTTATGAAGATTTTAAAAGAAACAACTATAAATAAATAAAAAAAAAACTCCTGGGATTCTTAAATAAAAGTTGTTTAAACCCTGCTAATTCGCTCAAAAATTAGAAAAAAAAATTCTATTTACAGATGAATAATTCCCAAATGTTATTAAATTTATCATATGATTCTACGAAATATTTCAATTATATCATGTTCCGCGTCATCATCAACAGAAAAGTTTTTATTACTCTGTAGTGTGACCGGATTTTGCGATATATTTAGATACTAGGGGTGCATAAAAAGCGGACCTAAATAAGTGCGTAACTTCTTAGAAAATATCTTAAACTTTAATAAAAAAATGGAAAATTACCTTTTTACAGTTTTCTTTTACAGTTATTATAAAGAACAATTCCAAGTTTATGTATTAAAAAACCCGTTACATGTAACGTAAGTCTTTATTGCTTTAAATAATTTTTCCAAAAATGATTTATTACCTATCTTTTTATTATCTACCTTTTTATTATTTATTATCACTACCTCTCACAATCTCTCATCTCACCCTCTCTTTTCTAATGCACGTGTCATTGATTTTGGTAGTAAGAATTTTCAACCGTCTTTATTCATGCATTTATTATACATTAAATATGTTTTTCTATTCCATGTTGTTTATTTTGTTGAAGTTTTAAAGAATTTCCAGAGCCCCCCCCCCCTTATCCAAGGTGCGCGTCTTTATCTATTATATACTGATTCAGTTGTCAACCAAATAAGGTTTTAGTAAAAGAATTATCAGGATAAAGTATATATAAGAAAATTAGTAAAAGATACGTCATAATAACATTAGAAAACATAACAACGTCTGTTAGCGTTTCAAATGTTTAAGCAAAATTATGATAAATATAAGCTTTTAATAAACAATAAACAAATCAAACCGTTATCGTAACATGATAAGATTTTATAATAAGGTATTTTGTAAATTATAATGTTCATACTTTAATTCATTATTTTACGCTTAAAACAATGCAAACCTTCTAACGTTTACGAGCGTAAAACAATAATATAAATTAATGTTTTTAATTATTTTTATGTTGAATTAATATATTTATTCTGTAATTATATTTTCGGGATTTATTAGTTTTTATAAAATTAAAAACACAACCTTAATTTAAACATGATATGGGCCCAATATTTGTATGGGGACACCTAGATAGATCACTAATGAAGAGAAATGGTTATTTTTTATTGTGAATAAATATTGGTTAGTGAAATGAATAAAAAACAATAATTAATTTACAAGAAAAGAATAAATTTAAATTATTTTGTATTATTTTTCTTTAATATGAAATTATTATGAAATAAAAAAGAACTAGAATATTTCTTAACGTTTATATATTTTAAAACACATATGTTATCAGATATATCATTTTCTTAAGCATTATTTATAAAACCTTTCTAGAATTACAAATCCAGCAATCTTATTATAGTTTTAAGTATTGATTTACGTTACTTCCGTAAACTATTATGGTTTGATAACATTAATGTGACGCTTA
>CM042144.1:92089242-92107890 GCA_023376005.1 Doryteuthis pealeii
TGTATGTATGTATGTTCTTAACAGATTAGTGTAATCTGCACTTGGCAATGCTTACACGAAAGAAACATCTTTAATAACGAAGTGGGAATCAATTTAATCAGATTACACATTACCAAAGAAAGGAAGAAAAAAAAAACACAAGAGGCTGTACACCCAAAGACGCCATTACCATTGGACCTAGAAACAATCTGATGATGGCGTGTAGGTTTAATTCCTAGATACTTAAAAGCCAAGGTTGTGCCCGGGTGGGGGGCGGAAATGTAGTGAACTTAGGAAAAGTAGATAATTAGAGAAAGAAAAGGAGAAAATTTCTTTCGAATTATATCAAGAAAAATATAAAGATGAAACAAAGGACGCAGAAAAATATACCGATATAGCTTGGAGGAGGAACTCTAGTCAAATAGAAAAAAAACTTTAAAAATAAAAATAAAAAATAGATGCATTAAGGCAAAATGGAAACAGAAATAATTAAAAGAAAAAATAATTTTAAGAAATGAAACGAAGAAAAAAAAAAGAAAATCTATCAAATTGGTCTAATGAAGAACGAATAGAAGAAGTTAATCTCTTACAAATAAATAAACAAAGAAATTAGAAAATATAATTATAATAATGATAACGCGGAAAAGACGAAAAAATCAAAATATACAATTAGTTCAAACGATTATTCCATCTATATGAATTTATGTGATTCAATATGATTCTTATCATATGAAATGAATTCCTAGACATTAAATTACTGATTTCAGTAACTTATTAACTTACTAATATATATATTAAAAAATATATTTTTTCCCATATGTTAATTAGTTCTTTCATTATATATTGATTGATATCAAGGTTAAGTGAGGCGATTTTCAACAATCTCACTCTCAACATACGTTTTTGTTGTTTGTTGTCTCAGTTTCAATTGTTTTATACCGTAGCATGTAAAATTTGAGTCGACGTTATAATCCTTTCGAGAACATTTTATCTGTTTCCACATAATAAAGTTAATACATCGACTTAATTAGATGGGTTGGTTGGTTGGTTGATTGGGTGGATTTTACGGCATATCAACCCTTAGTATTTTTTCACACACACACACACACACACACACACATATATATATATATATATATATATATATATATATGTGTGTGTGTGTGTGTGTGTGTGTGTGTGTTTATGTGTTTATGTGGGGGGGGGCTAGACGGTTACTATCAAAACCATCATTATGACCACTCACCAAAATGCCGAACAAAACAAGTCGTTGTAAGATCACATTCTAAACGTATGATTTATGTTATAACTAATTAATAATAAATAAATAAAGAGAAGTAATCCATCGTTAGCATTTATCCGTTGATGAATTATAATTATAAGAGTGAATATGATCGCGTCACTATTGCTATTACTGAGAAGTTTGGAAAACCTCGTATGGAGAATATAAAAACTGCATTTTAAGAGACACCGTTTGATATTAATAGGTGTTTATTAAACGACCATAGTGTTTCATATATTGCCGCCATCACGAAAAGTGCTGTGTTTAAGAAAGACTTACATGAGAAAGGGACAATTTTATATCACAAGCCATGAAGGACACAAAAAAAAGGCCGCTCTGCAATGCTTTTAACAAACTGAAGTATCCACTCCAACCGAATATGCTTTGATTTTTCTCAGATGAGGAACATTTCTGCCAGAACATCCGTTGCCTTGCTCTGTCTCCACAAGATGTACTTATAGAAATAAAAACCAAACACCCAGTCCACATCATGATGTTTACGATGGTCACTAGCAATGGTGACGTAACTTTGGCCGTAATAACATTTGTTAAACTGAAATTTGGTCTAGAATAGTGGCGTATACCGAAATGACGTAAAGCGGGGTATCACAGTACAATTCATATTTGATTTTAGAATTTTTCGTTTCTCTAAACTGGTTGCCTTACCAAGGCAAAAAATTACAGTTTGTTGCATTTTATCCAAAGCCGGTGAGGGTTGGGGAGGACAAAAGCACGTGTACAAAGTGAAATTCAAATAACTTCGTCCAGAATTTGAACTTGGCATGTCGAGCCTGAAATAGAAACATGAGAACAAAGCAACGTGTCAAAGTGGAATTGAATAAACGAAGTCTTATTATTTATGAAGGTATTTAACCAAGAAAGCTTAGCACGTGTGAACACTTTTCTTCATTGGCAGATAATTTCACAAATTTAAATAGGAAGTTACCAGATTTTAGTAAATATTTTACTGGCACAAGTTATTGGTTTTAGCGTTATTTATCTCAGCAAGAACATAAACGATTCTTTTACGTAGAAAGCAAGAAATATTATTGTATTCAATAGAGTATCAAACATACCAGGATTTTATTACTCCTAGTGGAACACACACACACACACACACACCACACACACATATATATATATATATATATATATATATATATATGTGTGTGTGGGGGGTGAGGGTTGTTTAAATGGAGTCGGAGAAACAAGAGTCTTTCACTATTTTCAATATAGTCCCCCCTTTAAAACAATGCATTTATTCTAATAATTGAAATTTCATTACGGAAGGAGGTGGCATCCTAGTCCTCCGAAATCCTCTCCGCAGCACATATGACTTCATCATTATTTCCAAAAGGGCGACCATACCGGTGGGATTCGAGTTCGAAGAAACAGGACGAAGTCAGGTGAAGCTAAATCTGGTGAATAAGGAGGATAGTGTTGCAATTCCAGGTCACTGTTGGTTACCTCAGCTACTGAAACCTGAGCAGTATGAACAGGCGTTTTAGCCTGGATCAAGAGTACCCTGCGTTTCGATTTTATTGATTCCTTAATTCTGATGAATAGTATCATCCATTATTAGTTTTCCATTTTTCTAGGCATTTATGATGATTATCCTTCATGAGAAAAAATAAGAAAAACAAACACCTTGTCAACAGACGCTTCCTGTTTGAATTTCTTTGCGGCTGGAGAATCTGAGTGTTTCACCTGTTGCTTTTAAATCTTTGAATCAGGTTCGAAATGGCGTACCCAGATTTCATTTTCAGTTACTAATCTGCAGTGGCCTGGAAGTGAATAAGAAGTGTTCTGCAAATCTCAAATCTTTTCAGCGTGGTCTCAACATTTTTGGGATCCATCTTACAGACAGTTTGTTCATCTCCAAGATCTCTGTTGAAACAGTATCAACCGAATGAGAACTAATGCCGATGGTCTTTGCTATTTGTAGGTCAGTAAGATTTCTGTCATTCAACACCATACAATGAATTGCATCAACTTGGTCATCAATGGTTGAGGTTTTCGGACAACCCGACTGAGAGTCATCTTTTTTGCTGTCCATGTCCTGCTTGAATTCCACAACTCATTTCTTCAACGGTGCATAGAAAGAGGAGTCCTCAGCAAGTGTCTGTACAATATCCTCATATATTTCCTTGGGTGTCATACTTTTCTTTCGCAGATACTTTATGACTATTCTGACATACGTGTTGTTCATTATTTTTAGATTTGTTGCACGCATCTCATATTCGTATGGGTATAATCTGCATAGAAATTAAAACATAAATCGGATTTGTTTTTCTAGTTTTATAAGAAGTGATAGTGTATTACCACAACAAAATATGTTCTGCTATGACTTTTCCTCATGGGTGAGGCTTATAACTTTTAGAATTACCATTTTGGATCAGTGTGTATGGTGTGTGTGTGTGGTGTGTGTGTGTGTGTGTGTGTGTGTTGTATGTATATGCAGGGAAAGAGAGTTTTGTACATACACAAATATATACATAATATATTATTATATCATATGACCTATATTCTTCAAAATATACATTATTTCAATAAATTTGTTTCGCAAGTTTATTGAAATAAATTCCTTTCTCAAGTTTATTAAAAAAATTCAGTTCGAAGGATTTGGGAGCGATTGGTCGTCTAAATTATACAAAGATGAGAATAACACTGATATCTCACTCTATCAGAATTACCAAAATTACATATAAATATTTTGAAATGCTATTGATTAAATTTATTAAAATAAATCGGCAATTTAAAAAATGAAAATATACAGCAAGTTGAAGGGCAACTCAGAAAACAAATAACATTAATTCATTCATTGTTCTATATCTATTTTAAGAAATACAAAAGGTGATATAAGTATTCGTTAAGGTTAGCGATAGTTATATTCTTTTGCGAGTTATTTACGTTAGTTTTACGGTGTTTGTTCTCATTTAAAGGCATTTTTGCGACATTACATTCGATTTACCTTCATGAACAAGATTACCTCAAGACGTTTGGAACCAATTCAGGATGTAGGGCGAAGTATTCATCAGCGAATCTGTGGCATACCAAATACCATTCATCTGTTTTCAGCTCATTCCAAACGTGTTCCTGGTTCTACACAAGTCTTTATCATGATAAATATAATCACTTATTAGCTAATTAGATTTTTAGATATTTCTTTATATGCTAATATCTTTAATGTGGCAGTTGATAACAAAATATTTCCGTAATGTTCAATATTTATGAGCTTCGATCTAGTCAATTCACACCAAAAGTTGACGTCATGATCTACATGAAATATTAAGGAAAGGGACTTTAAACTTTCAGACCTGATTTTCCATAGTAGCATCGAACATTTAGCAAGAATTCTTATAATTTGCATTTTGTAACCTTAATATATATATATATATATATATATAATATATATATATATATATATATATATGTCTGTGGTTGACTAATATATATATTATATATTATATATATAATATATATGTGTGTGTGTGTGTGTGTGTGTGTGTGTGTGTGTGTGTGTGTGTGTGTGTGTGTGTGAAATGGCACCAGTCTAGAAAAAGAAAACCTTAATTCAAAACCTGTAAAACCGGAGAGGAAGGGTCTCCACCAGACTTTTCCTGTCCAAGACAATATATAATTAGCGCTTCCACAAACCAAACCAGGTTACGGGATATATATATATATATATATATATATTTATATATATATATTATATATATATATATATATATATGTGTGTGTGTGTGTGTGTGTGTGTGTGTGTTGTATGTGTTTTTGTCTGTGTGTCTATGTGTCTGTTGAAAATGGAAGCGAATCTGAACAGTATGTTGAATTGAAAAATAAAGGGAAAGAAAATGTTGAATAGATAAAGTAGGAATTATTTATTTTTACTGACACGTGTTTCGGCAGGAGTTTATCCATGCATACATGTATTCTATTTTATTATTTTAAATACAAAATAAAATAGGAATACCAAAAATAGAAAAACTACTGAAATTTGTTTTAGTATACAAAGAAATAACGGCCCTTCGTCAGAGTAAATCTTTATTGTTTTTTTTTTGTTTTTTGTTTTTTTGTTTTAAATCGCTTGAACAGGAGAGAAGATGACATAGTGATTTTCTATTAAAAATGTTTGTGTTAATAAAAATAACGTGAGTTATATGTTAGGAAATATAAAAAAATTTTAAATAGAAAATCACTATGATGATATTAATAACAAATTAATAAATGAACCACCAAAACAACATACGCATAAATTTTATTTAAAATATTCAAATATTCCTCATGCTTTTGGAAATTAAAATTCCACCTGACTTTGTTCTTTATATTTCCAGCCATCTCTCCTTTTCAAAAATCCGTTGCATGCGATGATAACGTCACCATAACTGTATTCTCCATCGCGTTAGAAAACACTTTCTTCAAGCGATTTCAAAAAGTTCTTTTTTCGAACCGATTTAAATTTAAAACAATAAAATATTTACTCTGTCGAAGGCCGTTATTTCTTTGTATACTAAAAAAATTCAGTAGTTTGTCTATTATTGTTATTGCTATTTTATTTTGTATTCAAAATAATAATAGATAGAATACATGTATACATAGATAAGCTCCTGGACGAAACACGTGTCAGTAATAAAATAAAATAAATAAATCCTATTTGATCCATTCTACATTTTCTTTCCTTTATTTTTTCATTTTCAACACACACACACACACACAACACATATATATATTAATAATATATATATATATATATATATATATATATATATATATATATATTGGAAGTAAAAATTTTCTGTTGTGCAATTCAAATTATTTTTATTTACCATCTGATAAGACAGAATTTTGGAGAGCTTTATTAATCAGTTAGATTATAAAGGCCCCAATTTTGGTCGAATAATTTATTTGGAATAACGGTTTGAGTTTTTCCTTCCTTTCAAGATATATAATATATATAGTATATATATATATATATATATATATATATATATATAATATATATAGTATTACTCCTCGATACTTTTTGATTACCATTGTATATATTTCTGAATTCTTGTGAGTCACTTTAATTTCAGAATGTTATTAGAATCTACATAAAAATGTAACATGTCTTGGAATAATGTCGGAAAAGATTATCTAAAAATTTTGTCGGAAAGGAAAATCATTAATTTTAAGCATTCCCTCAATCAGTTTATTTGTTACTTGCCACTTTCCTTGTTTATTTGTTTTAGTCCCTCGTTAGTGTTTTTTTCTATTGTTTTTTGTTGTTGTTTCTTTTGTGATTGCTATGTTCTTGTTGATTGTCTTGTCTTGTCGTCTAATTTTGTTTACTTTGAAAAATAAACTGACTGTTGTTTTAACTACTGACACTTATTAGAAAAATTCCAAACGTGATGAAAGTTGAAATTCGTCGAATAAAAACAAAACGATGAACGATGAAGGAAAAAAGATATGATAAAGCATACCGGCATCATTATCGACAAAGCAGAGCTGGTATTTTCCCATCCACTCCCCCTTGGTGTTCCGTAGCTCATAATATGAGTGCGAGGGCGTCAATCTCGAACAACTTTACTTGTAATCGAGTAGTTATTTAAACAAATGTCGTATATAAATAGCGTAAATGATTTATTTTGAAACATCCAGTTGCGGGTGGATATACAAAGATGTTAATTGATTATAAAGAAATGAACAGACAAAAAATATTTAAGTGAAATACAAGATGATCGTGATAATAAATCGAGTCTCATCATGAACAAAAGTTTATGATGATATTGATAATTTGGTGAACAGAAGGAGTTAAGTATTCTAATTAGAGTTACATTCTTACCTACGTTATATAAGTACGATCACTAAATACATACAAATGCCAACACATATATGTATTATCTAAATCAATGTGTGTGGTGTGTTGTGTGTGTGTGTGTGTTGTGTGCAGGGAAATTATTTTAGATATTGGGAGGATATGTTTATATATCAAACGAATAAATAGTTCTCTCATCATACAAACGTTTCGGTTCTTACATGTATTGTTTATATTAACCCTCATTAGAGCAATTACACCCACATATATATATATATATATATATATATAACTATATATATATATATATATATATATATTATCATATATATAATTTATATAATTATAATTAATATATACGTATATTTTTACGGGTGGTGCTTCCCAGAATTTATTGCAGAGAGTATCAGGGCATCCTAGTGTAGTAACATCGAGCTATTTCTCTAAATGTTTTTGGTAGCAGTCCAAAGTGGTGCCAGCCATAACTATAGTATTGAACGGCACATTAGAAGAATTCTTACTTTATCTTATCAGACAATCATATATTTCCTAATGCGTATATTGATATCTCTTTTATAGATGAGATGTTCCTGCCTAAGGCATGTGGAAACTGGTATTCTAATTTCAGAGGATTGTCACCCAATGTAGAGAATGGATCCATCTTGATTAAAAACGAAAAACGTCATTTTTATCTGAAAGTTCAAGTACAGTCGATTTAATTCTTGCTACACATTACTCAAGAAGCGACGATATCCCGCAGAAACTATTACAGATTCAGACTGCGCAGATGATCTGAAGCTGTAATATCCTGGAACTGGTAGCAAGAATAAAATTTCGACTGTACTTGAACTCAGATAAAAATGAGTTCGTGTTTTAAAATCAAAGATGGATCCATCTCTATCATTGGGGTTGACAATCCTCTGAAATTAGAATACCAGTTCACATGCCCTAGGCAGGACATCTCATCTATAGAAAAGAGATATCAATATAACGATAGGAAAATAATGGGAATTGTCTGATAAGATAAAGTAAGAAATTCTTCTAAATGTAGCCGTATCAAATAACTAATAGTTATGGTCTGCACCCACTTGGACTTCTACCAAAACATTTAGAGAAAATAGCTCGATGTTTACTACACCATAGGATGCTTGCATACTCTCTTGAATAATTCTGGAAATGCACCACCCGTAAAAATATACGTATTATAAATATAATATATAATTATATATATGATTATATATTATATATATATATATATAACTATTATAATATATATATATATATAATATATTATGTGTGGTGTAATTGCCTCTAAATGAGGGTTAATATAAACAATACATGTAGAACCGAAAAGTTTGTATGATGAGAGATATTTATTCGTTGATATATAAACATATCCTCCCAATATCTTAAAATAATTTTCCCTGCACACACACACACACACACACACACACACACACACATTGATTAGATATACATATATGTGTTTGGCATTTGTATGTATTTAGTGATCGTACTTATATAACGTAGGTAAGAATGTAACTCTATTAGAATACTTAACTCCTTCGTTACCAAATTTATGCAATATCATCATAAACCTTTTGTCATGATGAGAAACTCGATTTTATTTATTCACGATCATCTGTATTTCACTTAAATATTTTTGTCTGTTCATTTCTTTATAATCAATTAACATCTTTGTTATATCCACCCGCAACTGGGATGTTTCAAAAATAAATCATTTACGCTATTTATATACGACATTTGTTAAATAACTACTCGATTATGAACAGTAAGGTTCGAGATTGAAGCCCTCGCACTCATTTGAGCTAGCGGAACACCAAGGGGGATGATGGAAAATAGCAGCTCTTGCTTTGTCCGATAATGATGCCGGTATGTTATCATATCTTTTTCCTTCATCGTTCCTCGTTTTGTTTTTAATTCGACGAATTTCAACTTCATCACGTTTGGGAATTTTCTAATATGGTCAGTAAGTTTAAACCAACAGTCAGTTATTTTTCAAAGTAAACAAATTAACGAACAAGACAAGACAATCAACAAGAAACAAGCAATTCACAAAGAAAACAACCAAAAACAATAGAAAAAACACTAAACGAGACTAAAACAAGATAAACAAAGGAAAGTTGGCCAAGTAACAAAATAAACTGATGAGGGAATGCTTAAAATAATGATTTTCCTTTCCGACAAAAATTTTTTAAGATAATATTTGGGACATTTATTCCAGACATGTTACATTTTTATGTAGATTATAATTACATTCTGAAAATTAAAGTGACTCAGCAAGAATTCAGAAATATATACAAATGTGTAATCAAAAAGTATCGAGAGTAAATACTATATATATATATATATAATATATATATTATATATATTAATATATAATATATTTATCTTTGAGAAGGAAGGAAAAACTCAACACCGTTATTCCAATAATGAAATTTATTTCGAACAAAATTGGGGGCCTTTAATAAATCTAAACTTGATTTAATAAAGCTCTGCCAAAATTCATGTCTATCAGATGGTAAAATAAAAAAATATTTTGAATTGCACAACAGAAAAATTTAACTTCCAATATATATATATATAATAATATATATATATATATATATATAATAAAATATATATATTATATGTGTGTGTGTGTGTGTGTGTGTGTTGAAATGAAAAATAAAGGAAAGAAATGTAAGATGGATCAAATAGGAATTTATTTTATTTTATTTTATTATACTGACACGTGTTTCGTCAGGAGCTTTCTATGTATACATGTTCTATCTATTAATTTATTTGAGGTACAAAATTATACAATACAAATAATGAAAACTACCTGAATTTTTTTTAGTATACAAAAGAAATAACGGCCTTCGACCAGAGTAAATATTTTATTGGTTTTTCAAAATTAAATCGGTTCGAAAAAAAGAACTTTTTTGAAATCGCTTGAAAGAAAGTGTTCTAACGCGAATGGAGAATACAGTTATGGTGACGTTATCCATCGCAATGGCAACGGATTTTGAAAAGGAGAGAATGGCTGGAAAATATAAAGAACAAAAGTCAGGGTGGAATTTTAATTTCCAAAAGGGCATGAAGGAATATTTGATATTTTAAATAAAATTTATGCGTATAGTTGGTTTTGGTGTTCATTTATTAATTTGTTATTAATATCAATCATAGTGATTTCTATTAAAATTTTTTTATATTTCTAACAATATAGACTCACGTTATTTTTATTACACAAACATTTTAATAGAAATCAACTATGTGCCATCTTCTTCTCCTGTTCAAGCGGATTTAAAAAACAAAAACAAAAAACAAAAAAAAACAATAAAAGATTTACCTCCTGAACGAAGGCGTTATTTTTTTGTATACTAACAAATTTCAGTAGTTTTTTCTATTTTGGTATCTATTTTATTTTGTTTTAAAATAATAAAAAGATAGAATACATGTTGCCATGGATAACTCCTGGCCGAACACGTGTCAGTAAAATAAAAATAATTTCTACTTTATCTAATTCAACATTTTCTTCCTTTATTTTTTCATATCAAGCATAACCTGTCAGAATTCGGCTTCCATTTTCAACAGACACATAGACACAGCAGTGACAAAACACATCACACACACACACACACACACACACACACACATATATATATATATATATATAATATATATAATATATATATATATAATATATATATTCATATATGCCGTACCTGGTTTGGTTGTGGAATCCCGCCCCCCCGCCTCCGCCCCCCCCCCGCGCTAATTATATATTGTCTTGACAGGAAAGTCTGGTGGAAGAACCCATTCCTCTCCGGTTTTCAGGTTTGAAATTAAAGGGTTTTCTTTCTTCTAGACTGGTTGCCATTTCAACACACACACACACACACACACACACAAACACACAACACAGACCACACAATATATGATATAGTATATAATTATATATATATTATATTATAGTCAACCACAGACATATATATATATATAATATATATATATATATATATTATATATATATAGTATATTAAGGTTACAAATGCAAATTATAAAGAATTCCTTGCTAAAATGTCGATGCTACTGAATGGAAAATAGGTTGAAAAGTTAAAGTCCTTTCCTTAATATTCATGTAGATCATGACGTCACTTGGTGTGAATTGACTAGATCGAAGCTCATAAAAATATTAACATTACGGAATATTTTGTTATCAAACTGTCCACATTAAAGATATTAGCATATTAAAGAAATATCTAAAATCTAATTAGCTAATAAGTGTTTATTTATCAATGATAAAGACTTGTGTAGACCAAGGAAGCACGTTTGGAAATGAGCTGAAAACAGATTGAATGGTATTTGGTATGCCACAGATTTCGCTATGAATACTTCGCCCTACATCTGATTGGTTCCAAACGTCTTGAAGGTAATCTTGTTTCATGAAGGTAAATCGAATGTAATGTTCGCAAAAAATGCCTTAAATGAGAACAAAACACCGTAAAACTAACGTAAAATAACTCGCAAAAGAATATAACTATCGCTAACCTTAACGAATACTTATATCACTTTTGTATTTCTTAAAATAGATATAGAACAATAATGAATTAATGTTATTTGTTTTCTGAGTTTGCCCTTCACTTGCTGTATATTTTTCATTTTTTAAATGGCCCGATTTATTTTAATAAATTTAATCAATAGCATTTCAAAATATTTATATGTAATTTTGGTAATTCTGATAGAAGTGAGATATCAGTGTTATTCTCATCTTTGTATAATTTAGACGACCAATCGCTCCCAAATCCCTTCGAACTGAATTTTTTTAATACTTGAAGAAAGGAATTTTATTTCAAATAAACTTGCGAAACAAATTTATTGAAATAATGTATATTTTTGAAGTAATATAGGTCATATGATATATATATATATATGTATATATTTGTGTATGTACAAAACTCTCTTTCCTGCATATACATACACACACACACACACACACCACCACACACACACACACACCTACACACTGATCCAAAATGGTAATTCTAAAAGTTATAAGCCTCACCCATGAGGAAAAGTCATAGCAGAACATATTTTGTTGTGGTAATACACTATCACTTCTTATAAAACTAGAAAAAACAAATCCGATTTATGTTTTAATTTCTATGCAGAATTATACCCATACGAATATGAGATGCGTGCAACAAATCTAAAAATAATGAACAACACGTATGTCAGAATAGTCATAAAGTATCTGCGAAAGAAAAGTATGACACCCAAGGAAAATATATGAGGATATTGTACAGACACTTGCTGAGGACTCCTCTTTCTATGCACCGTTGAAGAAATAGTTTGTGGAATTCAAGCAGGACATGGACACAAAAAGATGACTCTCAGTCGGGTTGTCCGAAAACCTAAACCATTGATGACCAAGTTGATGCAATTCATTGTATGGTGTTGAATGACAGAAATCTTACTGACCTACAAATAGCAAAGACCATCGGCATTAGTTCTCATTCGGTTGATACTGTTTCAACAGAGATCTTGGAGATGAACAAACTGTCTGTAAGATGGATCCCAAAATGTTGAGACCACGCTGAAAAGATTTGAGATTTTGCAGAACACTTCTTATTCACTTCCAGGCCACTGCAGATTAGTAACTGAAAATGAAATCTGGGTACGCCATTTCGAACCTGATTCAAAGATTTAAAGCAACAGGTGAAACACTCAGATTCTCCAGCCGCAAAAGAATTCAAACAGGAAGCGTCTGTTGAAAGGTGATGGCTTTTGTTGTTGTTTTTTTCTTATTTTTTTTCTCATGAAGGGATAAATCAGGATAAAATGCCTAGAAAAAATGGAAAACTAATAATGGATGATACTATTCATCAGAATTAAGGAATCAAAAAATCGAAACGCAGGGTACTCTTGATCCAGGCTAAACGCCTCTTTCTACTGCTCAGGTTTCAGTAGCTGAGGTAACCAACAGTGACCTGGAATTGCAACACTATCCTCCTTATTCACCAGATTTAGCTTCACCTGACTTCGTCCTGTTTCTTCGAACTCGAATCCCACCGGTATGGTCGCCCTTTTGGAAAAATAATGATGAAGTCATATGTGCTGCGGAGAGGATTTCGGAGGACTAGGATGCCACCTCCTTCCGTAATGAAATTTCAATTATTAGAATAAATGCATTGTTTTAAAGGGGGGACTATATTGAAAATAGTGAAAGACTCTTGTTTCTCCGACTCCATTTAAACAACCTCCCCCCCACACACACATATATATATATATATATATATATATATATATATATGTGTGTGTGTGTGTGTGTGTGTGTGTGTTTCCACTAGGAGTAATAAAAATCCTGGTATGTTTGATACTCTATTGAATACAATAATATTTCTTGCTTTCTACGTAAAAGAATCGTTTATGTTCTTGCTGAGATAAATAACGCTAAAACCAATAACTTGTGCCAGTAAATATTTACTAAAATCTGGTAACTTCCTATTTAAATTTGTGAAATTTCTGCCAATGAAGAAAAGTGTTCACACGTGCTAAGCTTTCTTGGTTAAATACCTTCATAAATAATAAGACTTCGTTTATTCAATTCCACTTTGACACGTTGCTTTGTTTCTCATGTTTCTATTTTCAGGCTCGACATGCCAAGTTCAAATTCTGGACGAAGTTATTTGAATTTCACTTTGTACACGTGCTTTTGTCTCCCCAAACCTCACCGGCTTTGGATAAAATGCAACAAACTGTAATTTTTTGCCTTGGTAAGGCAACCAGTTTAGAGAAACGAAAAATTCTAAAATCAAATATGAATTGTACTGTGATACCCCGCTTTACGTCATTTCGGTATACGCCACTATTCTAGACCAAATTTCAGTTTAACAAATGTTATTACGGCCAAAGTTACGTCACCATTGCTAGTGACCATCGTAAACATCATGATGTGGACTGGGTGTTTGGTTTTTATTTCTATAAGTACATCTTGTGGAGACAGAGCAAGGCAACGGATGTTCTGGCAAGAAATGTTCCTCATCTGAGAAAAATCAAAGCATATTCGGTTGGAGTGGATACTTCAGTTTGTTAAAAGCATTGCAGAGCGGCCTTTTTTTGTGTCCTTCATGGCTTGTGATATAAAATTGTCCCTTTCTCATGTAAGTCTTTCTTAAACACAGCACTTTTCGTGATGGCGGCAATATATGAAACACTATGGTCGTTTAATAAACACCTATTAATATCAAACGGTGTCTCTTAAAATGCAGTTTTTATATTCTCCATACGAGGTTTTCCAACTTCTCAGTAATAGCAATAGTGACGCGATCATATTCACTCTTATAATTATAATTCATCAACGGATAAATGCTAACGATGGATTACTTCTCTTTATTTATTTATTATTAATTAGTTATAACATAAATCATACGTTTAGAATGTGATCTTACAACGACTTGTTTTTGTTCGGCATTTTGGTGAGTGGTCATAATGATGGTTTTGATAGTAACCGTCTAGCCCCCCCCCACATAAACACATAAACACACACACACACACACACACACACACACAATATATATATATATATATATATATATAATATATGTGTGTGTGTGTGTGTGTGTGTGTGTGTGAAAAATACTAAGGGTTGATATGCCGTAAAATCCACCCAATCAACCAACCAACCAACCCATCTAATTAAGTCGATGTATTAACTTTATTATGTGGAAACAGATAAAATGTTCTCGAAAGGATTATAACGTCGACTCAAAATTTACATGCTACGTATAAAACAATTGAAACTGAGACAACAAACAACAACAAAAACGTATGTTGAGAGTGAGATTGTTGAAAATCGCCTCACTTAACCTTGATATCAATCAAATATAATGAAAAACTAATTAACATATGGGAAAAAATATATTTTTTAATATATATATTAGTAAGTTAATAAGTTACTGAAATCAGTAATTAATGTCTAGGAATTCATTTCATATGATAAGAATCATATTGAATCACATAAATTCATATAGATGGAATAATCGTTTGAACTAATTGTATATATTTGATTTTTTTCGTCTTTTCCGAGTTATCATTATTATAATTATATTTTCTAATTTCTTTGTTTATTTATTTGTAAGAGATTAACTTCTTCTATTCGTTCTTCATTAGACCCAATTTAATAGATTTTCTTTTTTTTTTTCTTCGTTTCATTTCTTAAATTATTTTTTCTTTTAATTATTTCTGTTTCCATTTTTCCTTAATGCATCTATTTTTTATTTTATTTTTAAAGTTTTTTTTTCTATTTGACTAGAGTTCCTCTCCAAGCTATATCGGTATATTTTTCTGCGTCTTTGTTTCATCTTTATATTTTTCTTGATATAATTCGAAAGAAATTTTCTCCTTTTCTTTCTCTAATTATCTATTTTCCTAAGTTCACTACATTTCCGCCCCCCACCCGGCACAACCTTGGCTTTTAAGTATCTAGGATTAAACCTACACGCCATCATCAGATTGTTTCTAGGTCCAATGGTAATGGCGTCTTTGGGTGTACAGCCTCTTGTGTTTTTTTCTTCCTTTCTTTGTGTAATGTGATTAAATTGATTCCCACTTCGTTATTAAAGATGTTTCTTCGTGTAAGCATTGCCAAGTGCAGATTACACTAATCTTGTAAGAACATACATACATACATACACACACACACACACACACATATATATATATATATAATATATATATATATATATATATATATATATATATTACGCGTGTGTTATTAAAAAGATATTACATTCAAAACCAAAAAAAAAAAAAAAACGAATGTACAAATATCAAAATTCGAGTGAATATTTACCACATATATTTTCACTGAATAAATGAAATGTTTTGACTTGGGCATATATACATTAATTTTCAAAAGACATTAGCATCTATTTAAATCACACACACACACGAACCACATAATATAATATATATTATATATATATATATATTATATATAATGTGTGTGTGTGTTGTGTGTGTGTGTGTGTGTGTGTGTGTGTGCTGCTAAAAAGCAGGTGACTTAACCCACACACACACATTCAAGAATGACGGAAAAACATATTTTATTCAATATTTGGGAAAAATAAACGAAATTTTAGAAACAGTGCGCCAACATAATGTATCGCAGAAGGAATTTGTAATGTGAACATTGTGATCTTTTCTGCACGACTTCGTTATATATATATATATATATATATATATATATATATATATATATATATATGTGTGTGTGGTGTGTGTGTGTGTGTGTGTGTGTGTGTGTGAGTGTGTGTGTGTGAAGAAAAGAAAGTGAATCCAACGTATGTAGTATATTAAGAAAAATTGAAAAAATGAGTTAAATGGTAAGTTTATTGGCCGACGCGAAGTGTGTGTATCGAAAAAGCATTGTGCACAATGCTTCTCGATACACACACTTACACACAATTTGCTTTTTCGATACACACCCACTGCAAAATACTCACACCGCAAAAAAGAATATTTGACGTCATATTTTGAACGTCCACTTTTTCAACATCTTTTTTCAGATTTCAAATTTTGAACAGACTGATAAACAAGGACTATCACTTGCTTTTCTCGTTATTCTGTGATAAAAATTTTTATCACCTTCCTTTTACCAACATTTATACCCTGAAGATGATCTAATTAATAGATCGAAACACTGCAGCGTCGGCCAATAAACTTACCATTTAACTCATTTAATCTGTGTTTTTTGAATTTTTCTAATATACTATATTATATATATATATATTTATATATATATATATATTATTATTATTTATATTTTTGCTTGAAGGCAATTATAATGCATGTATCGCATAAAATTCGATAATTATAGAAAATAATCTTGACAAGTAAATCCCGCAAGGATGGAGCGAGCCATCCTTTGCGGGATTTACTTGTCAAGATTATTTCTATAATTATCGAATTTTATGCGATACATGCATTTATAATTGCCTTCAAGCAAAAATATAAATAATAATTTATTCAACATTGCTTCTATAAAAACAAACATCCAAAAATCATATATATATATATAATATATATATATATATAGTGCCGTTGTTAGAGAATAGGGTGTGTGCATGTGGGTATATATTATACATGCATACAGATACACATAAATGGAACACATACAAACACACACACAACACACACACACACAACACAAACACATACACACACACACATACACACACACACACATATATATATATATATATATATATATATATGTTTGTGTGTGTTTGTATGTGTTTCTATTTATGTGCATCTGTGTGCATGTGTAATATATACCCACATTACACACACCTATTCTCTAACAAGGCACTATAGAATATAAGACACATACACATTATGAACACACACACTATACATGTAAAATGTGTTTATCTATGTATGTATTTTCATTAGAAAAATCTACTGCAAAAACACAGCTGGTGTTCGGCAACAAAAACTTCATCAATTGATGATTCTGGGGTCAAGCAGGATTTCAAGGAACGAGTCTAATATATATAAGTTATATTATATATATATATATAATTATATATATATATATATAATATATTATAGTAATAACTTACAGGTCTGCAGAAAACAAATAAACACGTTCAACATCGATTACAACTACATCTTGTTCTATAAAACAGAAACGTGCGTAACATTTCTATGTGTTGCCTAACACAATTATTTAGCTTGAGGACTTTATTTTCTTATTCAAAAATGTTTTAGTTCTAAAATACAGATGCTAAGATACCATTCGTTATAACTGAGTCGAGTTATCAGAAGATTGCTCTAGTTTTTGCATAATCTGTGCTGTGTAATATTCCGATAATTAGCAAAAACAACTTCTTATATTGACTCATTTGTTCTTCATTTCAATCAAATGCATATGTTTCTATAGGCATAAGGTATAAGATAAACTGAATATAAAAATGTTTTATATATATATATATATATATATATATATATATATATATTAATATATATATATATGTGTGTGTGTGTGGGGGTGTGTGGTGAGCGTGCGCAAACATATTAATACATGAAGTAATTGTGATTTATATATATATATATATATATATATATATATAATAATATATATACTATATTATATTATATGCGAAGATGATAGATTAATTATTTTTAACAAATTTAACAATTTATGAATATAAAACCATATAAAAAAATATCTAAAAAAGGACACCACACACATATACTGACTGATAGATGGACACACCACCCACACACACACACACACAACCCACACATTATATATTATATATACTATATATATAATAAACTTTTTAAAATAATATATGATAATAATGATAAATTGAAACTTTGATATAAATTTGTAATTTACCAATCTTATCATATTTATGAGCATGTATAGAACCAACACTCAAATTGATGTTTAACGTTTTAATGCGTGTTATTTTCCAAATTCTATGTATGCATTTTTATTTTATTGTCATGTATATGACAAATACTATTTCAACTGGGATAACATGGAGTTAATCTCCTCTTGCTGACCCCC
>CM042144.1:92107990-92122990 GCA_023376005.1 Doryteuthis pealeii
TATTCAGTTTCAAACTCTACTTTACTACTACTACTACTATTTTTTGAGTTTTCTCCCCCTCTCTTCCAACTTCTTTATTCTCTTTCTTTTTCTCTTTCTTTCTTCCTCCCCTTTTCTCTATCCAGTGTTACATCTTGACACACTACAAACCACCTGAACAGCCACTCTCTTAGCCCAAAATACCTCATCCCCCACTTCCCCACACAGTTTTTCCTTGAACACCACGTTTCCTCTCATATTGTAAGCTTCTCAATCTTTATCTTTTTTGTCTTTCTCCACTTTTTGCCGCCGCGCCAAAAACATTCTGTAACCAGCCCGCTTACAACACTTTACCCCCTAAAAGCCCCCACCACACAGACATCAACCAACCGCCGCACCCCCTCACTTTTTACTCGTTATTCCTACTAGTTTCGTCGATTCTATCAAAAATAGAATGTTCCACTAGGTTTGTTTTTCTAAAGCCTCAATGCCAGTCTCGCAATAGTACATATGCAGGGCGCTAGCTGGGCCGCACACGACTTCAAATGTATTTGGTCTGTTTGTGCTCGTATCTGCCTGCTCTGGCTGACGCCGACACGATGGGAAGAGAGAGAGAGGGGAGGGGAACAAGAAAAGATATAAGAGAGAGAGAACAGAAAAATGATAAAGAGAGAGAGAGACAGAAGAGAATGAGAGAGAGAAGAGAGAGAGGAAATCGCTGGTGAAACTGCGGGTGTTTAGAGAAGGTAGGATATAGAGGGTGGTGGTAGCTGGAGGACACGATGTGGAAAGAAGAGAGAAGAGAAGAGAAGAGATGAACAGATGAATGGAGAGGAGAGAAGAGAGAGAGAGGAGAGAGAGAGAGACGAGAAAGAGGGAGAGAGAAGAGAGAAAGAGGAGATGAGAGAAGATGAGAGAGAGACAGAGAAAGGAATCGCTGTGAAATGAGGGTAAGTTAAGAAGCTAGAGATGATTGAGGGGTGTGTAGGCTTGCGGGAACGATGTGGAAAGGATCCAGAGAGAGAAAGAGAGAAGAGAGCCCAGAGACGAAGAGAGACGGAGAACGAGAGAAAGACGAAGAGAGAGAGAGAGAGACTCAGGAGAGAATCACTGTGAAATGAGGTAGTTTTAGAAGTAAGGCTAGAATGTATTGAGCGTTAGGTGCTGGCTCGGACGACAAAGATGTGGAAAAAAGAGAGAGAGAAGAGGATGATGAGACAGAGAGAGAGAGAGGCTGAGAAGAGAGAGAGAGAGAGAGAGAGAGGAGAGAGAGAGACTCCAGAGAGAAAGAATCGCTATGAAAAGGCTATAGTTTAGAGAAAAGGCTAGTTTATTGAGCGTCGGTGGTGGTCGGGTGGAATACAAGTCTTGCGGTTTCCCGTTGTTTCTCGAATCTCCAAATCACTCCTTGTGGCCAACTATTTATGCCCTTTGCTCTGTTCGACATGTCTCAGCCCACACTATAGTATTTTATAAAACCTTTACCCAATCAAAATGAAAACTAAGACCATGTAAACAATGGAAGTATACTCTGTCTCTCATTTTCTTGTTTTACTCAATGCTCCATTTTATATTCTTCCAGTTATACTCTTCTTCAAATTGATTTTTCTATAACGCTCTTTCTCTCCTTCTCTCGTCTCCTCCCTCTCTCTCTCTCTCTTATATATATATATATATATATATATATATATATATATACTTAATTATATATATTATTTTGCTTTATGATTTTCTTCGTTCTATTTATTATTTCTTATTTATTTATTTATCATCTTTTTCTTTACCTGTTCTTTCCGTCATACTATCACCTCATATGGACTCTGCCATATATTCATCTACTATGCTCTCACTCCTTTTCTCTTCTTCCTTCTTCTTTTTTTTCTTCCTTCAGTCGATTCATTCTTGTTTCTATATTTTCTTCTTCCTTCTTTTCCTGCTTCCTTCTGTCTTGTTTCTTGCTTCTTGTTCTTGTATCTTCTTGTT
Organism: Doryteuthis pealeii; assembly: GCA_023376005.1. Lineage (NCBI taxonomy): Eukaryota > Metazoa > Mollusca > Cephalopoda > Myopsida > Loliginidae > Doryteuthis > Doryteuthis pealeii. The sequence goes on from CM042144.1 coordinate 92,109,953, forward strand.
TCTTGTTCTTTTCTTTGCTTCTTCTTGTTCTTCTTCTTGTTCCTTCTTCTTCTTCTTCTTCTCTCTCTAATTTGCCCAACCCTTCGAATTTCAATTATTATTTCATTATATTAACCTGTTCGGTGACCCTTTTAATCACATGTCCACTCTCTTACTCATCTCTCTCTCTCTCTCTTCTCATATCTTCTCTCTCTCCTCGCTCTCTTCTTCTTTCCGTTCCTCTTTCCATTTCTTATTTTTCTTTCTATTCCTCTTATTCTTTTTTCTTTTCCTCTTCACTTTCTTTCCTTCATTCAATCTTTTCATTTGCTTGGTTGATCTTAAATTCTTCTCCTTCTTTCCTGCCTTTCCGATTTCAACACAATTTTTTGTCTTCACTATTACCACTTCCTTTCTATCTTTCTCTTATTCCTCCTGTTGATATCGGGCAATTCTTCACCCATTATGTTTTCTTTAATTTTTCTATGCATATTTTTTATTCATTTTCTCTTCCTTCTTCTTCTTCTTCTCTGTCTTCTTCTTCTTCTCTCTTCGCTTCTTCTTCTTCTTCTTCTCTTCTGTCTTCTTCCTGCTATACAGCTCCAAACCTTGACTCCGGAATTCAATTATATGTTCATGTTTCCCATTCAAATTTTCTTTGCTGCTTTTCCACTGGCGCCGTCCTCGGCGTGTACCTCTTAACTCACCTTCTCTCTCTTCGCTTTCTCATTCTCCTCTTCTCCCTTCTATATCTCCACTTCTCTCTATACTAGCGCCACGCTATAAATATTATATTTACTAATATCACTATAACTAGTCTAGTACTAGTATCTTCATATTCCTATTTGTCCAATGCACTTTGTTCTATACCTAAAGCGCTGTTATCCTACAAATATATCCGTCTCTCTTTCTCTCACAAACACATACACATAATCTGTATCCCCCTCCCCTCTTCTCTCTTTCTCTCTCACCCTTTCTCTCTTTTCAATTTCCCCAACATATACGTCATTTTTGTCTCTTTGTCTGTCTCTCAGAAAGCTAAAAAACTCCGTCCAGTTTCTCAGACCATACCCTACCCCAACCTTTATGATGTCGTTGCTATTTATCTTTTACTCCCAATCTCCGTCCCTTTGGAGGCCATTACAATCCACAGCTTTTCGTCTTTGTCTTATTCATTTTCACCATCCCCAGCAATCCTTGCAACGTCAGATGCTATGCATTTACACTCTGTCAAATTATAACGACATCTATGACTGAAGGATGGAAGGTCCGGCCACCCGTTCGACCAGTTCTCCTCTAGGCTGCGCGTCAATTTTCTTAAACACCAACCTCTGCCCGACCCTTTACAGCTATTCAAGTTACTATTCCCTCTTTTACTTCTTTGTTTATTTTCTTTGATGTTTCTTTTTTTTATTTTTATAAAAATCTCTTTCTGTTTTCCCCTACATATATTACCTGCTTATACTCCTTCACTTTTTTTTCTTTCCCTTTCTCTTTGCATTTTTTTTATATCTCGTTCCAATTATCTTTTACATTTCAAATTTCTTCTTATTGAAACACCACTATCAAGCATATGCAGAGAGATAATGGATATTATATTATAATTATGGAATTATTTGTTTGTTTCAATTATTTGTACAAGAGAGTAGTTAAATTACATAAAATGAATATTGGAAAATAATTTTGTTGCACTAGTCGGTCAGAGTAATTTAAATGAAATCCATTTTATTTCTCTGAATTTTAAGGTTTTGAGATTCAGGCTTAATAATTTAGTATTATTTGGATTATTCGGACTATTGTCCTCATCTTTATTGTTATCAATATATTTCTCGAATATTTAGATGAGCTTGATGATTAGTATTATTTGGCTTATCGGACATGATCGGTTTATCTGTATTACATATACTAATTTCTCTGAATATTTTAGATTGAGGCTTGATAATTAGTATTATTTGGATTATCGGACTATTGTCCTCATCTTTATTGTTATCTGTACAAGTTTTGGCCATAACTTATGCCCTCCGACCTTCATCAGGTTATTTCTCTCCGATAAGCAATTTATTTAACCCTCAGTTCAAATTTATTTTTATTTTACGATTTTTTTTTCAATTTTTCTTTCCTTGTTTTGCTTTTCTTTTTTTTCTCGCTTTCTTCGTTTTAATCATCTTTTTTACATTTTTCCTGATGTATTTCTTTCTTTCTTTCTTCATTAAAATTGACTTTTCCATTCTTCGTTTTCTTTTTCATTCTTGTTTTACTCATTTTATCTTTTTCATTTTTGCTTTCTTTGTATTTTCCTGTTTTTAGAAACATTTCATTTTAACTTCTATTTTCTCATCTTTTTCTTTTTCCTTGCTATTTATTCTTTATCTTCTTCATCTTTTTTTTCCTTTTATCGTTTCCTTCTCTTACTCTGAGATATCTTCTCTTCTTCTTCTTCTTCTTCTTCTTCTTCTTCTTCCAAATCTTTCTTTCTTCTTTCAATTTTAAAGATTTCTTAAGTTTTCTCTTCTTAATACTTTTTTTTTCGTCCTTTTCATTGTTTTCAAACTTTCTTCTTGGTTCCATTCGGTAATGTACATTCTCAGATCCAAAATTAATCTTTCTTCGATTTAACCTTGATTCTTTCAACTTCAATTCTTCTGTCCTTTTTTTACTTTCATTCTCCTTCATCTCAATACGTTACTTATTCACTTTCAATTACTTCTCTTTATTTGTGTTCCATTGTCTTTTTTTTCTTCTTTCCCACTTTCCTCTCTTTTTCTGCTTATGTCCTTTTTTACATTTATGTTGTCCTTTTCATTCATTCCATTTTCTCTTTCAAACGGTTAAAAATGTGTCTTCTTTATTATTTACAATTCTCTCTTCTTCTTCTTCTTCTTCTTCTTCTTCTTCTTCTTCTTCATTTTGTTTTTTCTTAATTATTTTTGTTAAACAAGAGAAATTTAAAAAAAAATCTTTTCATCCTCAAAATTGTATAATAGGGAAATAAATGATTCCAGGTAAAAAAAAGTCATAGAAAAAAGCATCAGGTAAAAAGACACAGGAAAAAAAATCTTAAATCAAAAGTGTTTACTTAATAAATCCCTTATGTCTCACTTGAATTAAAAACATTTCTCAATAAAATCTAACCCTAACCCTAACCCTAACCCTAACTGGCAACCATGAATTACCTGTGACTTTTTTCCTAACCAAAATTGTGACTTTTGTTTCCTGTGACTTTATTACCTGCCATGAAATAAACACATTTGATGTGAGAAAAGTCAATTTGAATAAATAGAAATGATAAAAGAAATTAATCTTCTTCTTCTTCTTCTTCTCTCTCCTTAACTCTTTCTTTTTCATATGTTTATGCTAGGACTTCTCAATATTTACTTCAGTAATCTTTGCTATGCATTTTTTTACTAGCATGTCTCCTGTCAAGTCTTGTATGTTGACCATCCTTGATGCAAGCAACTGAAATAAACAGAGAGAGAGAGAGAGAGAGAGGAGAGAGAGAGAAGAGAGAGGAGAGAGAGAAGAGAGAGAACGAGAGAGAGAGAGAGAGGAGTATATCAATCGCGAAATTGCTCTCACTGAGTAGAAGCATTAAACAAATGGTCGATAAGCGTTCGGCCCAAGAGGTCGATGCGGGTGTTCGAGAACCACTGTGAAGGTACTGATAATACAGGAAGAATACACAAAAAAGAGCAAAGAAAGATACCTACTGCAGCCAATAACAGCAGGTACAACATAAGGACAAGCAGGAAAAAAAAATAAAAAAAAGAAAGCAGAAATGTGAAGAAAGACAATTATATGGATACTTCAAACGACAAATTGTGGAGATTGACATGAAAACACAAGGACGTGGTTAAGAAGGAAACCTCAAGATTGAACTGAGTCACTAATAATTGCTGCACAAAACAATGTCATCAGAACAAATTATATCAAAGCAAAAATTAATAAGACACAACAGAACAGCAAATAGAGAATATGTGGTGACAGAGATGAGACAATAAACCATTAAACGAGTGCAGCAAACTTAGCGCAACGAGAATACAAGGCTAGGCTAGGCACGACTGGATTGGAAAATGTGATCTGCTGGCAATTATGCCAAAAACTAAATTCTGATCATACAACAATAGATATGCATAAACCAGAATCTGTTCTTGGGAATGAAACATAGAAATTCTCAAGGACTTTGAGATTAAGACGGATCGCTTATCCCAGCCAGAAGACCAAGGCCTAATATTGATTAACAAGAAAAACAGAACTTGTCAACTGGTAGATTTTGCAGTTTCCTCAATCAACAGGTGAAGATGACAAATACCTGGACCGTGCAGAGAACTGAAAAAACTGTGGAATTATGAGGGTGAAAATTGATACCAATAGTAGTTGGTGTCCTTTGGTCGGTCCCGAAAAGCCTAGAAAAAAGACTAGATGAACTGGAAATAAAAGGAATATCCAAGGCACCCAGACAACAGCATTGATTCGGATAGAAACCCCAGGAGAGTCCTGGAGACCTGTGGAGACTTGCCCTCACCTCTGACTCAAATGAAGTACCATCAGCTAACAGTGGGGTTAAAAACTCACAAGAGTAAAATAATAAGGGCCCTTGGAACGGTTCCCAAAGATTTGAAAAAGATTCTGGATGATTTGGAGACCTGAGGAGATTTGCTGTCACTCAGACTCCAGTGAAAGACCATCAGCTAATGCTTATGTGAAAACTCAAAAAGGAGTTAAATAATAATAATAATAATAATAATATATATAATAATAATTAATAATATTTTGACATGGTTAAGAAGAGGAAACCTCAAGAGAGAAACTAAATCACTGATTACTGCACAAAATAATGCCATAAGAACAAATTATATTAAAGCAAAAATGATAAGAATGCAACAAAAACAGTAAATCTAGACTGTGCAGTGACAGAGATGAAACTGTAAACCATGTATTAAGCGTCTGTAGCAAAACTAGCACACGGGAATACAAAACAAGGCAGGACAGGGTTAGGAAGGTGATCCACTGGGAATTATGTAAAAATTAAATTTTGACCCATACAACAAAATGATATACGCAACAAAACCAGAATCTTTCTTGAGAATGAAAATGAATAACATTCTCTGGGGCTGCGAGATAAAAGACGGATCACCCTATGCAAAGCCAGGAGATCAGACCTATTGTTGATTTAAAAAAAAAAGAAAAAAGAGACCGCGTCGACTGGTGGACTTTGCGGTTCCAGCATATCACCGAGTGAAGATGAAGGAAAACGAAAAGATGGACAACTAACTAGACCTTGCCAGAGAATTGATAAAGCTGTGGAATATGAGGGTCAAAAGGATACCAATTGTAGTTGGTGCACTTGAAACGGTCCCAAAAAAGCCTGGGGAAAAGACTGGAGGATCTGGAAATCAGAGGTTCATACTACTGCGTTGCTGCAATTGACTAGAATACTCAGAAGACTCCAGGAAACCTGAGGAGACGTTGTTACTCAGACTCCAGTGAAAATCACCAGCTAACGCTGGTGTGAAAAACTCTCAATAATAATAATTAATAATAATAATAATAATAATAATAATAATAATAATAAAATAAATTTATTATTATTTATTATTATTATTATTATTATTATTATTATTTGCATACACACATTTATTAGTTTTAAAATTTCCTATCTAATACTACTAATTTTCAAAACAGACGTATTTACCCATTGATGCAACCTTAACAAGTAGTACCTCTCTGGGTCAGGTGGACCTGGGAGTAATGTAACGAAGGCTTGACCCCATAGTCCCAAAGTCCATAACTTGAGCCTCACTACAGTATGCAGTTTGGTGCCATGCACAAGATACGCCTTTGGGGGGTCCATAGGAGGCGTATTTTAAGGGTCTGTCGACAAGGTGACCAGTCTATCTAAATGACGTACAATTGATAAAAAACAATGTGAAACTTTTGACTTTTGGACTAAGAGGCAGGAAAAACTTTAGGTTCACCTAATTGATTTCCTAGAAAAACAGATCAGGCGAAAGAAATAGATGGAGGAGACAAATAGACATGCAGGAGAGAGAGAGAGAACAGGACAGACAGACAGACAGACAGAGACAGAGACAGAGAGACAGAGAGAGAAATTGCGGCAAAGTAGGTGAGTTTTCGTTTCAAGAAAGGAAATGATGGAAACGACTATGTAGAAAAAAAGGAAATGGACATGTGTTGAGACTTTAAACCCCATCTGTCAAAAAGGGACACGTTTGACATGTGAAAGCCACATGTGCTAATATAATTTGTCAACATACCATAAGTTATAGTACACACACACACGCACACAACACAACACACACACACGATTCTATCTGTCTGTCTCTTGCTGTCTTTGTCTCTCACACTTTCTCACTTTTGTAATACTCCAATATTTCTATCGATCTCATTTTTATTTGATTTTTATCTTGTTCTTTTTTATTTCTCTTCACGCTCAAATATATCCTTACATCTAACTTGAGCATGTAAACACATTTACTCCGAGTCAATAAAGTTATAATGATGTTAGGTTTATAAGTAATTTTGAAATGTATACATAATCTTTCTCTCTCTTCTCTCTCTCTCTCTCTTCCTCTTCTCTATATATATATATATTATTATATATAATATATTATATAATGTTGGTGTGTGTGTTTTTATGTTGAAGTTGGGTTATTTATTATGAAGCATTTAAAAATAAATTGGAACTCAATGTTATGGGAGTACTGGATTCACTTATTTTTTTTATTATTTGTTATTATAAATTTTCGGGATCGTTAGATTCCCTTTTTCAAATGAATGCCGCTACTGTTCAACGGATCATTTGTCTTTGTTGTTATTGACAGCGGCAGCGTCTGTAAATATTTGTAACAAAGGAGCATATTCCGATATCGGCGTTTAGTCCCCTCACGTGAGTTCGTAGTTTTAAAATCCATTTCGTTTCTGCTTGTTTTCGAGATTGCGTTGTTGGAAATGCCTATATACCCAATAATACTTTTAAAACCTTTTCATAAAGATAATCAAACTCCATTATACACCAGTATCCACTCCAATTACCCTAAACATATAATTAGGCACATACCCAATGCAATCAATGCCAGAATTAATGAATTATCTCAATGAAAAATTTTTAATGAAAATAAAAAGGTTTATAATAAAGCACTCCAAGACAATGGATTCACACAATATCAAGAACCACTAAACAAACAAACCAACAAATCTAAAAACAGAAAAGGTGACAAGTTCAAACCCCTTATTGCTAATATAAATATAGGTGGAGTTTTCCTCAAGTTGGTTGACAAAAACTTTAACATTAATAACACGTTAAATAAAATATTTTACAGAAAAACAATAACATTTATTTGCTCATGTACAAACACCTTAAGCAATATGATTAATGTACATAATAATAAATAAGAAGAAACTACCAAAAACATAAAAAACACCATTAATATAACAACAGACGAACTTAATTGCAACTGTAAAAATAAAAACGATTGTCCACTGGGAGGTTTAGGTAAATCCAAGAAAGTTATATACCAGGAACAGATATTCCCAAAAGAAAAGAAAATTGGGGAAAAAATTTATTTCAGCAGAACCAGCACCATTATATGTACTTTTTGAGTTCTCAATTTTGGTGGAATCCTATCATCGACACAGTTGAATATCATCCACCTATTTATATTATATATATATATATATAATATATATATATATATAATATATATGTGTGTGTGTGTGTTTTATGTGTTGTGTGTGTGTGTGTGTGCGTGCGTGTGTGAAGAGAAATGGAAGTGAATCCGACGGTATGTAATATATACTTACCACTCATTTTATTTAAACCTGTGTTTTTTTTCAAATTTCTCACTATACTACACATATATATATATATATATATATATATACAGGGTGTTCGGGAGAAATTAAAATTTCTCAGTATACTACTTTAATTCTGTCGATTAACTGGGTTTTTGTAGTACTGGCATGGTGATTGCTGATATATAATATAATATGATATAATATAATATAATATAATATAATAAATATATAAAGGTATTACATAACTATTTATTTGATGGCAATAGAACAGTAACAACCTTAGGCTTCATATATGCAACATCGCATGCATTCATCAGGTGATGTTGATTCGAATACAAGGAAAATCGAAAAAATCAAATAATTCAATAGGTTTTTACGGGCATAAGATTTTATGATTGGATGAAGTGATATGCGTATGTATTTAGTGTATTTGGGGATGCGTATGTGTATTTATGGACGGTGCAAAGGTTGTGTATACAAATCGGTGGGTTTGACACACATTCACATTGTTTTACTAGTGTGAAACGTCTGAACAATACTGAAGTGTGAGCGTTTGTATTCGCATGCATATGTGTGCGTGGGTGTGTGTATTTTGTTGGAAAGATATTGACATGATGTCTGTAGGAAAAATAGATCCTGCTGGATGTCTAGCCATCCTCCTCACCAGATAGGCTTGGTGGGGTGACCGGTTTAGTCGCCGATAACCCAACTTTGAGACAGGTAGTACTGGGTTACATAGTACCAGTAGCGCCATATGCGACCTGACATAACCCACTGCACTCAGAGGATGATCAGAAGCTTCTTCGAGATCCTTCCAATATTCTTCATAGATGGGGAAAGCATTTTGATGAGCTTCTCAATAGGCATTCTGAGGTTGAACAGGAGTTCATTCAGTCTATCCCCCTGCAACCCGGTCAAGGAGATCTTGGCAGATGTCCCCTTCCTCTCGGAGGTTATATATATATATATATATATATATATATATATATATATAATATATATATATATATATATGTGTGTGTGTGTGTGTGTGTTGTAAAAATTGAAAGAACACGAGTTTCATAAACGAATGATGTTTATTACGTCCATGCTGCAGTGTTTCAGTCTGTTTAGATAAACCTTCGTCGGGGCTTTCGTTGGTGTAAGGAAAAATAAATTATTTCTGAAAACAAAAAGTCTGCAAGCCTCGGTTTTTGGTGTGTTGGGCTGCTTTCTGTTGATCTTCAATTGTGAGGAAGAAAAGATCTATTTAAAACTGTTGAAAGACGTCGGCATCTTACTTTAAACGAATCTAGCATAATCTCGATTTTTAATACAATTAAACAAAGACCAGGGTTTTATAATTTGTCCCCTCACCTCGTTAAATTTATACTTAAAGATTACAAAATACCTTATATTTGATCAATATTTTTACTTAATTAAATAAGATATTTCCCTTTAATTAGAACTAGAATAAAATACTAAAATAAATTCACACCCACACACATATCACGTAGTATAAATGGGGATGCCGTACCTTCAATTAAATAGGGTATTTTTCCATTAATTAAAATTAAATAAAAATAAACACACATATTTCACGTCATGTAAACGATAACAACAAAAACAGGAAGTAAATCTTATTATAATGGAGATTGTGTGTTTTTCTGTCTGTAACCGAAACTATATTACTATACGAGTCACAATTCCCTTTATTATTTACATCACAATCTTCATGATTCTATTTATATTTAAACCTCAATTTATTAATAAAATTGCTTCACCTTTTTATTAGTGTCTACATACAAATAACATGCAATTGTATTTATATATACAAAAAATAGCGGTTTACAGTGTGAATGGGAAGGCTAATTTGCATATTGATCTTAAAAATGTGATTTTATTAAATATGTGCTTAGTATTATTGATTTCTAATTGTTTGGTTTTATCTTATTTAATATGAGCAAAAATCTCGGGGATAAATGTTAACAGAAATCTATTAACATAAAGAAATAACTGTAATTTTATTCTTTTCTTCCTATTTTAACTAAATAGTTAAATTAGGGAAATTTACCACTGAAAGACGGGAGTAAGGGAAAATGGTGGAACAGTTAGTTTCAAAGTTGTTCTATTTTCCGATTATACCCCCTCTATTCCAAATATTTTTATCTGAATTCTTATTCAGTTTCATTAGCCTTTCTAATTTAACATGATGTTTTATTATATTAAAACTTAAATACTTGCACCCGGAGGGTGCATATATTTGCTAGTATTCATAACAAAAACAAGACTGATGTTATGGTGTGTACTCTTACGTATGCCACATGAAACTTTTATATGAATATACACGCATAATGAACAAAACACTCACAATACATGTAAACAAGTTTGGGCGTGTTTTGTGTTTTTTATAATAGTGCTTAGGTGTACCATAAATTCAGAGTCATATTTTGTTTCTGAAAAGATTCTGCAGTAAATTAGCTTCTGATATATATATATATATATATATATATATATATATATATATAATATATATATATATATATATATATATTACCACAATACACCCAATACCTAATATATATTACTACCCCACTCTCGAACGCTATCTATTTTTACGTATATATTATTTGTGTGTGTGCACATATACACCATTCGTTAAACATACACACATACACACACACATATATTCATATATATATATATATATATATATGTGTGTGTGTGTGTGTGTGTGTGTGTGTGTGCACTATTCATATATTCCCCCTAGCTATGAGTAAAATGAGAATATTATTAACGTAAATAAAACAGATTATTACGCATTTATTCATTCATAATGATTTTGTACATTCCTGTCCAATATTTAACATTTAACGAGATTTTGTTAGATACATTTACTTAATGTTTAATGATTATTGGATTTTCATAGTCACCATCGATTTTTGGTTTGAACTTTTTTTACAAATATTTTTCTTTGAAATACTATCCGTTTCTTTTCTTCCTTTCTTTCACTTTATTCATAAAATCACTTCCAGTACATTATACACTTTGTTTAAAATAGAGTTTTCTTTTCAAAATAAACAAATTTCATCGTAAACAAAAACCTTCAGAAATATTATTTATTTAAAAAAAAAAGAGTTCCAAGAAATTAATAAAATAAATTGAAAAATGAAATTGTTTCAAATTATGATAGTTATTGTCCATCCAACACGTATTTTATGACTTAAAGAAATATCTTACATTACTGGTGTTAATTTATCATACTCTGGCAACACCAAGTATTCTTGATAGTATTTCATAAATAAATATTCTCAACAATTAGCTCAGTCAGTAGAGCGTTCGGCTAGAAACCACAAGGTTCCTGGTTCGATACCGGCGCTCGCTAACTCAGCGTATGAGTAGCACAGGGATCTGTGCGGTAAAGTAAGGAGCTGATGGTAGGTGTGGCACTCCACCTCAGATGCTAAAATAATCTCCTTGGTCTAGCGCTAAAGAAAAGGGGATATACTCCCTCGCTGTATGGCTGATACCGACATTTTTTACTACCAATCTTGGTTAGAGTGGACCAGGGAGTAATGGCAATGAAGAAGTAATCCACTCTCCTCAGAGCTCCAGAACTACAGTCTCATCACTAGATACAGTTTAGTGTCATTTCCAGGACAGCCCGTTGGAGGGGTCTTACCCCTCTTCAGAGGGGATACAGTCATTGTATTGCCGACAGGGTAGTTTCCGAAATGCGTTCTAAAATGTCGTTGCACAACAGTAAGAGAATTCATTTTACTTACTTTAAAAAAAAAGGCCCTCAAAACAACTTCTAAACAGCCATAGTTTTTGGCAACCTGACTGTGGGACATCTGGTGCTGCCAAAAAGCCTTAATCATATTTCTAAAAGAAAGAAAAAAAACTATCATGAATGCTAATATCGTGAATATTTTTTGTAATACATTTTGTTGAACCTGTCTATTTCTTTTGTAAATACCCTGTATCTCTCTGTTTTGGAGCTTATGATGATTAATTTTGACAGAAAAGAGACTGATGCTGCTGATAACAAAAACGATGATACTGATAGTGTCTATTATGATGATATCATGGTGCTTGAAGGCCTTTACCACTTACTTTGCTACCATTCCTCTACAAATTTGAGGAATGCAAAGATAGATGATTGTAGTTTGGCGTAAAATGACCGAATATTTTCTGTCGGCAAATAACGAAAACTATTCGAGGGTTCATTGGTAATCGTATGTTCTGGTTCAAACTTGACAGAAGGTAGGGGGGTGTTAGGGGTAGCGTTGAGCAATCATCGCATAGAACAAGAATGAATTAATAAATAAATAAAGACACGGTGAAGAGAGGCAAGAAAGTACATCAAATAATGAGCGACAGGTTCCCCTTTTCTAATCCTTGGGTCTAATTGCTTTTTCGACATCTGTGAGTGTAATGCCGACGCATTGCCATTCTCGAGGCATTTTGACTAACCAGACAAAATAAAAACATTACACCAGGGACATTTTCGAGTCTGCTTAGCTAATTTTCTTGATAGATTTTGACTCATAGTCTCTGAAGAACACTTGTTTTACAATGCCACTCTTATCTTGTTAGTCCTGTACAAATGAAATACAAATCCCGTACACGACGCTCTGATTCAGGAAATCGAACGTCACACCATTCACTTCACTATGTGAATTGCGGGAGACGGCTTTTACGCTCTACCCATCACTCAAGGTATTTGGACCGGCGCCACACACTAGTCAAACTAGACGATCGTCAAGGGTGCTAAAATTTCGGGGCATCACACTAATTCTGAAAAAATTACACAAAAAGTTCTTTATCCATCTAAAAGCCAGAAAACCTACGAGTAAAAAGAATAATTAGTTCTCATGATAGTAATGTCGAGAAAAAATATTTTCATGTGAGAGAAGAGAACTTTCTCTCTTTTGGTATACGTCAACTGGCATATTTTAGACATTGCAATAACCGAATATCATCTTGTGCAAATATCTTATGAAGATATAATTTAAAATTTAAAATATTCAAAAATATTAGAATAATAAAAGAGGAGTAGAGCTGACGTAAAGCACTGAATACCAAAGTTTCTCATATATATATATATATATATATATATATATATATATATATATATATATATATATAGAGAGAGAGAGAGAGAGAGAGAGAGAGAGGGGGAAGAAAGACAGAGACAGAGACAGAAAGAGACAGAGAGACAGAGAGAGAACAGAGATAGATAGAGAGATAGAGATAGATAGA
>CM042144.1:92127990-92130490 GCA_023376005.1 Doryteuthis pealeii
AGCTCGACAATTTAGAATAATCATGAAGATATTGTCACTCAGACTTCAGGGAAAAAAAACACCAAAACTGGTGTGACAAATTCGTAAAGAATAAATAAAATTATATCAATAATTATTTGAAAAAAAAATATATATATAGTAAATTTAAATGTAAAAAAACCCATCAAATCCTGAGTGAGTAATTCCTGAGGAAAAAATCTAAATTAAAAACGAATATCTTATTTATATTACTGGAGTGTTTTTGACCAAGTAAATTCATTTTAAAATTTACTTTGCCGAGTATGTCGAATATTATTTTAGCAGGAATTCACGGGAATTTTTACTTAAATATTTATGAAGATTTTAAAAGAAACAACTTATAAATAAATAAATAAAAAACTCCTGGAATTCTTAAATAAAAGTTGTTTAAACCCTGCTAATTCGCTCAAAAATTAGAAAAAAAATTCTATTTACAGATGAATAATTCCCAAATGTTATTAAATTTATCATATGATTCTACGAAACATTTCAATTATATCATGTTCCGCGTCATCATCAACAGAAAAGTTTTTATTACTCTGTAGTGTGACCGGATTTTGCGATATATTTAGATACTAGGGATGCATAAAAAGCGGACCTAAATAAGTGCGTAACTTCTTAGAAAATATTCTTAAACTTTAATAAAAAATGGAAATTACCTTTTACAGTTTTCTTTTACAGTTATTATAAAGAACAATTCCAAGTTTATGTATTAAAAAACACGTTACATGTAACGTAAGTCTTTATTGCTTTAAATAATTTTTCCAAAAATATTTATTACCTATCTTTTATTATCTACCTTTTTATTATTTATTATCACTACCTCTCACAATCTCTCATCTCACCCTCTCTTTTCTAATGCACGTGTCATTGATTTTGGTAGTAAGAATTTTCAACCGTCTTTATTCATGCTTTTATTATACATTAAATATGTTTTCTATTCCATGTTGTTTTATTTTGTTGAAGTTTTTAAAGAATTTCCAGAGCCCCCCCCCTTATCCAAGGTGCGCGTCTTTATCTATTATATACTGATTCAGTTGTCAACCAAATAAGGTTTTAGTAAAAGAATTATCAGGATAAAGTATATATAAGAAAATTAGTAAAAGATACGTCATAATAACATTAGAAAACATAACAACGTCTGTTAGCGTTTCAAATGTTTAAGCAAAATTATGATAAATATAAGCTTTTAATAAACAATAAACAAATCAAACCGTTATCGTAACATGATAAGATTTTATAATAAGGTATTTTGTAAATTATAATGTTCATACTTTAATTCATTATTTTACGCTTAAAACAATGCAAACCTTCTAACGTTTACGAGCGTAAAACAATAATATAAATTAATGTTTTTAATTATTTTTATGTTGAATTAATATATTTATTCTGTAATTATATTTTCGGGATTTATTAGTTTTTATAAAATTAAAAACACAACCTTAATTTAAACATGATATGGGCCCAATATTTGTATGGGGACACCTAGATAGATCACTAATGAAGAGAAATGGTTATTTTTCATTGTGAATAAATATTGGTTTGTAAAATGAATAAAAAAACAATAATTAATTTACAAGAAAGGAATAAATTTAAATTATTTTGCATTATTTTTCTTTAATATGAAATTATAATGAAGTACAAAAGAACTAGAATATTTCTTAACGTTTATATATTTTAAAACAGATATGTTATCAGATATATCATTTTCTTAAGCATTATTTATAAAACCTTTCTAGAATTAAAAATCCAGCAATCTTATTATAGTTTTAAGTATTGATTTACGTTACTTCCGTAAACTATTATGGTTTGATAACATTAGTGTGACGCTTACCGACGGAAAGTAGACTATTTGCTTTTAGCATTTAAAAATTTATTAGAATCAATATTTGTTTTATCTTTAAATCCCCATTTTTGACTAAAAAAAATGTTCATTATTTGATCATTCAAATATTATAGTTTTAAAACCTCTAATCCTGCACAAATTTCAAAATGTAACGAGGTTTTGTTAAGTATATTTTATATTATAAAATTAAAAATTATTGTTTTTTTATTTGAATAATGAATTGTAAAAAAACAAACAATTCAATTGCTAATATTTTTCTGAATTTGTTCATTATTGCTTATTTATTTTTAGATACAATCGGGTAATAGGGAATCTTTTTTAAAAATTACATTCTTCTGTGAACTATTTTTTACTTTTTAACCTTACTTAAAAACTATCAACTTTCAACTTTTTATCCATTTAAATAATTTCTAGCGTAAAATACTTTTATAAGAATGAACAATGACTGAACATGAAACAAACTTAAGAAATCTTTTAAAACATAAATAAATCAATAAAAATCTGTTAAAATGAAAGTTGTCTGTTTTTAACGAAAGATACTTCAAAACTCTCTCTCTCTCTCTCTCTCTCTATATATATATATATATATATATATATATATATATATATATATAATATATGTGTGTGTGTGTGTGT
>CM042144.1:92135490-92142990 GCA_023376005.1 Doryteuthis pealeii
ATATATACTTATATATATATATATATATAATATATATATATTCTTTTTTCCCATATGTTAATTAGTTTTTTCATTATATATTGATTGATATCAAGGTTAAGTGAGGCGATTTTCAACAATCTCACTCTCAACATACGTTTTTGTTGTTTGTTGTCTCAGTTTCAATTGTTTTATACCTGTAGCATTTAAAATTTGAGTCGTCGTTATAATCCTTTCGAGAACATTTTATCTGTTTCCACATAATAAAGTTAATACATCGACTTAATTAGATGGGTTGGTTGGTTGGTTGATTGGGTGGATTTTACGGCATATCAACCCTTAGTATTTTCACACACACACACACACACACACACACATATATATATATATATATATATATATATAGTGTGTGTGTGTGTGTGTGTGTGTGTGTGTGTTTATGTGGGGGGGGGCTAGACGGTTACTATCAAAACCATCATTATGACCACTCACCAAAATGCCGAACAAAACAAGTCGTTGTAAGATCACATTCTAAACGTATGATTTATGTTATAACTAATTAATAATAAATAAATAAAGAGAAGTAATCCATCGTTAGCATTTATCCGTTGATGAATTATAATTATAAGAGTGAATATGATCGCGTCACTATTGCTATTACTGAGAAGTTGGAAAACCTCGTATGGAGAATATAAAAACTGCATTTTAAGAGACACCGTTTGATATTAATAGGTGTTTATTAAACGACCATAGTGTTTCATATATTGCCGCCATCACGAAAAGTGCTGTGTTTAAGAAAGACTTACATGAGAAAGGGACAATTTTATATCACAAGCCATGAAGGACACAAAAAAAGGCCGCTCTGCAATGCTTTTAACAAACTGAAGTATCCACTCCAACCGAATATGCTTTGATTTTTCTCAGATGAGGAACATTTCTGCCAGAACATCCGTTGCCTTGCTCTGTCTCCACAAGATGTACTTATAGAAATAAAAACCAAACACCCAGTCCACATCATGATGTTTACGATGGTCACTAGCAATGGTGACGTAACTTTGGCCGTAATAACATTTGTTAAACTGAAATTTGGTCTAGAATAGTGGCGTATACCGAAATGACGTAAAGCGGGGTATCACAGTACAATTCATATTTGATTTTAGAATTTTTCGTTTCTCTAAACTGGTTGCCTTACCAAGGCAAAAAATTACAGTTTGTTGCATTTTATCCAAAGCCGGTGAGGGTTGGGAGGACAAAAGCACGTGTACAAAGTGAAATTCAAATAACTTCGTCCAGAATTTGAACTTGGCATGTCGAGCCTGAAATAGAAACATGAGAACAAAGCAACGTGTCAAAGTGGAATTGAATAAACGAAGTCTTATTATTTATGAAGGTATTTAACCAAGAAAGCTTAGCACGTGTGAACACTTTTCTTCATTGGCAGATAATTTCACAAATTTAAATAGGAAGTTACCAGATTTTAGTAAATATTTTACTGGCACAAGTTATTGGTTTTAGCGTTATTTATCTCAGCAAGAACATAAACGATTCTTTTACGTAGAAAGCAAGAAATATTATTGTATTCAATAGAGTATCAAACATACCAGGATTTTATTACTCCTAGTGGAACACACACACACACACACACACACACACACACATATATATATATATATATATATATATATATATATATGTGTGTGTGGGGGGGTGGGGTTGTTTAAATGGAGTCGGAGAAACAAGAGTCTTTCACTATTTTCAATATAGTCCCCCTTTAAAACAATGCATTTATTCTAATAATTGAAATTTCATTACGGAAGGAGGTGGCATCCTAGTCCTCCGAAATCCTCTCCGCAGCACATATGACTTCATCATTATTTCCAAAAGGGCGACCATACCGGTGGGATTCGAGTTCGAAGAAACAGGACGAAGTCAGGTGAAGCTAAATCTGGTGAATAAGGAGGATAGTGTTGCAATTCCAGGTCACTGTTGGTTACCTCAGCTACTGAAACCTGAGCAGTATGAACAGGCGTTTTAGCCTGGATCAAGAGTACCCTGCGTTTCGATTTTATTGATTCCTTAATTCTGATGAATAGTATCATCCATTATTAGTTTTCCATTTTTCTAGGCATTTTATGATGATTATCCTTCATGAGAAAAAATAAGAAAAAACAACAACAAAAGCCATCACCTTGTCAACAGACGCTTCCTGTTTGAATTTCTTTGCGGCTGGAGAATCTGAGTGTTTCACCTGTTGCTTTAAATCTTTGAATCAGGTTCGAAATGGCGTACCCAGATTTCATTTTCAGTTACTAATCTGCAGTGGCCTGGAAGTGAATAAGAAGTGTTCTGCAAATCTCAAATCTTTTCAGCGTGGTCTCAACATTTTTGGGATCCATCTTACAGACAGTTTGTTCATCTCCAAGATCTCTGTTGAAACAGTATCAACCGAATGAGAACTAATGCCGATGGTCTTTGCTATTTGTAGGTCAGTAAGATTTCTGTCATTCAACACCATACAATGAATTGCATCAACTTGGTCATCAATGGTTTAGGTTTTCGGACAACCGATGAGAGTCATCTTTTTGTGTCCATGTCCTGCTTGAATTCCACAACTCATTTCTTCAACGGTGCATAGAAAGAGGAGTCCTCAGCAAGTGTCTGTACAATATCCTCATATATTTCCTTGGTGTCATACTTTTCTTTCGCAGATACTTTATGACTATTCTGACATACGTGTTGTTCATTATTTTAGATTTGTTGCACGCATCTCATATTCGTATGGGTATAATCTGCATAGAAATTAAAACATAAATCGGATTTGTTTTTCTAGTTTTATAAGAAGTGATAGTGTATTACCACAACAAAATATGTTCTGCTATGACTTTTCCTCATGGGTGAGGCTTATAACTTTTAGAATTACCATTTTGGATCAGTGTGTATGTGTGTGTGTGTGTGTGTGTGTGTGTGTGTGTGTGTGTGTGTGTATGTATATGCAGGGAAAGAGAGTTTTGTACATACACAAATATATACATATATATATATATATCATATGACCTATATTCTTCAAAATATACATTATTTCAATAAATTTGTTTCGCAGTTTATTGAAATAAATTCCTTTCTCAAGTTTATTAAAAAAATTCAGTTCGAAGGATTTGGAGCGATTGGTCGTCTAAAATTATACAAAGATGAGAATAACACTGATATCACTCTATCAGAATTACCAAAATTACATATAATATTTTGAAATGCTATTGATTAAATTTATTAAAATAAATCGGCAATTTAAAAAATGAAAATATACAGCAAGTTGAAGGGCAACTCAGAAACAAATAACATTAATTCATTCATTGTTCTATATCTATTTTAAGAAATACAAAAGGTGATATAAGTATTCGTTAAGGTTAGCGATAGTTATATTCTTTTGCGAGTTATTTACGTTAGTTTTACGGTGTTTGTTCTCATTTAAAGGCATTTTTGCGACATTACATTCGATTTACTTCATGAACAAGATTACCTCAAGACGTTTGGAACCAATTCAGGATGTAGGGCGAAGTATTCATCAGCGAATCTGTGGCATACCAAATACCATTCATCTGTTTTCAGCTCATTCCAAACGTGTTCCTGGTTCTACACAAGTCTTTATCATGATAAATATAATCACTTATTAGCTAATTAGATTTTAGATATTTCTTTATATGCTAATATCTTTAATGTGGCAGTTGATAACAAAATATTTCCGTAATGTTCAATATCTTATGAGCTTCGATCTAGTCAATTCACACCAAAAGTTGACGTCATGATCTACATGAAATATTAAGGAAAGGACTTTAAACTTCAGACCTGATTTTCCATAGTAGCATCGAACATTTAGCAAGAATTCTATAATTTGCATTTTGTAACCTTAATATATATATATATATATATAATATATATATATATATATATATATATATATGTCTGTGGTTGACTATATATATATATATATATATATATATATATATATATATGTGTGTGTGTGTGTGTGTGTGTGTGGTGTGTGTGTGTGTGTGTGTGTGAAATGGCAACCAGTCTAGAAGAAAGAAACCCTTAATTCAAACCTGTAAAACCGGAGAGGAAGGGTCTCCACCAGACTTTTCCTGTCCAAGACAATATATAATTAGCGCTTCCACAACCAAACCAGGTTACGGATATATATATATATATATATATATATATATATATATATATTATATATATATATATATATATGTGTGTGTGTGTGTGTGTGTGTGTGTGTGTGTATGTGTTTGTCTGTGTGTCTATGTGTCTGTTGAAAATGGAAGCGAATCTGACAGTATGTTGAATTGAAAAATAAAGGAAAGAAAATGTTGAATAGATAAAGTAGGAATTATTTTATTTTACTGACACGTGTTTCGGCCAGGAGTTTATCCATGCATACATGTATTCTATCTTTTATTATTTTAAATACAAAATAAAATAGAATACCAAAAATAGAAAAACTACTGAAATTTGTTTTAGTATACAAAGAAATAACGGCCTTCGTCAGAGTAAATCTTTATTGTTTTTTTTGTTTTTTGTTTTTGTTTTTAAATCGCTTGAACAGGAGAGAAGATGACATAGTGATTTTCTATTAAAAATGTTTGTGTTAATAAAAATAACGTGAGTTATATGTTAGGAAATATAAAAAAATTTTAATAGAAAATCACTATGATGATATTAATAACAAATTAATAAATGAACCACCAAAACAACATACGCATAAATTTTATTTAAAATATTCAAATATTCCTCATGCTTTGGAAATTAAAATTCCACCTGACTTTGTTCTTTATATTTTCCAGCCATCTCTCCTTTTCAAAATCCGTTGCATGCGATGATAACGTCACCATAACTGTATTCTCCATCGCGTTAGAACACTTTCTTCAAGCGATTTCAAAAAAGTTCTTTTTTCGAACCGATTTAATTTAAAACAATAAATATTTACTCTGTCGAAGGCCGTTATTTCTTTGTATACTAAAAAAATTCAGTAGTTTGTCTATTATTGTTATTGCTATTTTATTTTGTATTCAAAATAATAATAGATAGAATACATGTATACATAGATAAGCTCCTGGACGAAACACGTGTCAGTATAATAAAATAAAATAAAATAAATCCTATTTGATCCATTCTACATTTTCTTTCCTTTATTTTTCATTTCAACACACACACACACACACACACATATATATATATATATATAATATATATATATATATATATATATATATATATATATATATATATTGGAAGTAAATTTTTCTGTTGTGCAATTCAAATTATTTTATTTTACCATCTGATAAGACAGAATTTTGGAGAGCTTTATTAAATCAAGTTAGATTTATAAAGGCCCCAATTTTGGTCGAAATAAATTTATTATGGAATAACGGTGTTGAGTTTTCCTTCCTTTCAAAGAATATATATATATATATATATATATATATATATATATATATATATAGTATTACTCTCGATACTTTTTGATTACACATTGTATATATTTCTGAATTCTTGTGAGTCACTTTAATTTCAGAATGTATTAGAATCTACATAAAAATGTAACATGTCTTGGAATAATGTCGGAAAAGATTATCTAAAAATTTTGTCGGAAAGGAAAATCATTAATTTTAAGCATTCCCTCATCAGTTTATTTGTTACTTGCCAACTTTCCTTGTTTATTTGTTTTAGTCTCGTTAGTGTTTTTTCTATTGTTTTTTTTGTTGTTGTTTCTTTTGTGATTGCTATGTTCTTGTTGATTGTCTTGTCTTGTCGTCTAATTTTGTTTACTTTGAAAATAACTGACTGTTGGTTTAACTACTGACACTTATTAGAAAATTCCAAACGTGATGAAGTTGAATTCGTCGAATAAAAACAAACGATGAACGATGAAGGAAAAAAGATATGATAAACATACCGGCATCATTATCGACAA
Organism: Doryteuthis pealeii; assembly: GCA_023376005.1. NCBI lineage: Eukaryota > Metazoa > Mollusca > Cephalopoda > Myopsida > Loliginidae > Doryteuthis > Doryteuthis pealeii. Next base: position 92,141,444 of record CM042144.1, read on the forward strand.
AGCAAGAGCTGGTATTTTCCATCACTCCCCCCTTGGTGTTCCGTAGCTCATAATTGAGTGCGAGGGCGTCAATCTCGAACACTTTACTTGTAATCGAGTAGTTATTTAACAAATGTCGTATATAAATAGCGTAAATGATTTATTTTGAAAACATCCAGTTGCGGGTGGATATACAAAGATGTTAATTGATTATAAAGAAATGAACAGACAAAAATATTTAAGTGAAATACAAGATGATCCGTGAATAAATAAATCGAGTTCTCATCATGAACAAAAGTTTATGATGATATTGATAATTTGGTGAACGAAGGAGTTAAGTATTCTAATTAGAGTTACATTCTTACCTACGTTATATAAGTACGATCACTAAATACATACAAATGCCAACACATATATGTATTATCTAATCAATGTGTGTGTGTGTGTGTGTGTGTGGTGTGTGTGTGTGCAGGGAAATTATTTTAGATATTGGGAGGATATGTTTATATATCAACGAATAAATAGTTCTCTCATCATACAAACGTTTCGGTTCTTACATGTATTGTTTATATTAACCCTCATTAGAGCAATTACACACACATATATATATATATATATATATATATATAATATATATATATATATATATATATATATATAATCATATATATAATTATATATTATATTATATATACGTATATTTTTACGGGTGGTGCTTCCAGAATTTATTCAAGAGAGTATGCAGCATCCTAGTGTAGTAAACATCGAGCTATTTCTCTAAATGTTTTGGTAGAGTCCAAGTGGTGCAGCCATACTATAGTATTGATACGGCTACATTAGAAGAATTCTTACTTTATCTTATCAGACAATCCATATATTTCCTATGCGTATATTGATATCTCTTTCTATAGATGAGATGTTCCTGCCTAGGCATGTGAACTGGTATTCTAATTTCAGAGGATTGTCACCCAATGTAGAGATGGATCCATCTTGATTAAAACACGAACTCATTTTTATCTGAGTTCAAGTACAGTCGATTTATTCTTGCTACCAGTTCCAGGATATTCAGGCTTCAGATCATCTGCGCAGTCTGAATCTGTAATAGTTTCTGCGGGATATCGTCTGCTTCTTGAGTAATGGTGCACATATTCGTTATGGTTATATAACATTCCAACTTAAATAATAAAATTCTAGTAGTTTGGGTTTCGAAGAAAATTATCTGGTTTTATAAATTGGTAAAAATGTGAGTCTCGCATGGCTGATCCCAGGTCCAGGGATGGTATAACGATGTAAACAAAAAAGAATCTAGTTATTTACTAAGCTAATCTTAGACGTGGCACAAGGCCAGAAGTATGAAGCGCCTAAAGAGAATCGAATTCACTAACAATGGTCTGCAAATCTACATTACTAACCATTAAATAAAAGAGAATATATCACTGCATATGCTGACAAAAGCATAACTCGTCAAGTCACTTGTCGTCTTCTCGGCTGAGGCCTTTGGGCTGAACAGCTTTTGGTTTCTATCTCCGAAATTTCCAAAATTGAATAACCTCATTAAATCAAGTTTC
>CM042144.1:92147990-92160490 GCA_023376005.1 Doryteuthis pealeii
TACACACACACACACACACACACACACACACATATATATATATATATATATTATTTAAGTGGATGCACATATATATATATATATATATATATTATATATATATATATTATTTAAGTGGATGCGTGTGCATGCGCATGTGTCTGTCTTTCTGTCTGTATGGGAGGCAATAAACATCCCTTGCATTCTCGGTTTATTAATGGAAGATTTTATAACAATATTTTTTTATTGACATAAAATGATTGTGATTGCTTCTCCATGGGCAGAATTAGTTTTTATTGTATCAAATTTAAAGATATAATCGAATGAGAAAGAATATTTACATATTATATTAGACTTATGAGAAATTGGTTTTTATTACTGATTATAATTTTTGAAGTTTTAAATTATTTGTAATATGCAATCAATTTTGTAGCCCTTAAATATCGTTTTGTGATATATGTATATATATCATACTATCCATCGCATTTTTATTCCTACCAATATTAAACTCGTAGACAAGCTCGCTCACAGACTGATATACACAGACTGATACACATATATAAAAAAACTCACACGTTCATATATATATATATATATATATATATATATATATATATATATATATATATATAGTGTCCAATTGCTATCAACCAACTAGCATCCCCATTCGATTGGCTGTTAAAACCATTACTAATCATACTTGTACTTGGTAGCATATATGCATATAATGAAACTTTGCAAAAGCTAATGGACATATACGTTCCCTGTAAGGGAGTTTTTGCAGCCTTTTCGGTAACGCAATTTGTTAATTTAAATCAAGTCTGCTAATGATAGTTGTTCCTCATCATTATCCGCAATATATCTTTTTGTTTTAAAGGACAGCCCTGATTTAATCATGTTAGACCTTTCAACCGAAATCTCATTCGAATATTTTTGCCTCTTCTAAGTTGGCCATGTACTGGTGGTGATAGACTGAGTTTCTTGCTTATTCTGAGTTCCTACCTAGTAAACAGTCTTGTTCAGGTTTATACAACAATGTTTATGATGAGAATTACGCTACGAGTGCTTCCGGTATCATATGAGTAATTGTTTACTCGGGATTAATATAAGTTACTTGAAATTATATAATTGTGTGTAAATTATTAGTATTAAATAATTATTATTATATATTATAATTATTACTAAATAGTAACAGTTATTTTCTACCATTGGGTAGAAATTACTAGTAATAGATAGGCATTATTGGTACCATTTAACTGTAAAAACAAATGTTTATCATCGTCAAATAAAAAAGTGCTATAAAAAACAATTGCTATGCAACTTTGAAAATCTATATATTAATATTCGTGTTCCTATTGATTCCGTTATCATCTCGCAACACCGTCTGGTTAAAAATGAGACCATCTAAGATGAAATGCGAAATTCTAAGTCCTGATTATCTGGTGTTGCTTGTGCACTGAATTCTTATTTCTTCGTCACCTCAATTAAATAATGGACCATTCCGTTTTTATTATAAAGAAAGAAAAGGACGAAAAGGACATGCTATACAGAAAAATATAACAAGAAAGAAAGAGAATAGGGGAATGATAGAGAAAGGGTGAGCGCGTGGAAGCGATAACGCTAACCTGTTTCAATCGAACATAATGAAAAGATGAAAAGAATGAAAGAATAGGGAGAGAGAGTTAAATCAAGATTATCATATTTTTTACAAATTGAATTATTTAGTAATAGCTCTTGAGTAAACATATTAAATGTTATAATAATCAAATTATCATATTGCGGTATATCCACAGGTCCTGCTAGTATAAATAATTATGATTGTAATCAAATATTTACAAATGAATCAAATTTCGATATTGAATAACCTATAAGGAGTTGATATGCCATTAAACGAATAACCCAAACAAGAAGCAAGATAATAGCAGAATACACTTAGTGTATATGTTGTATTGTCCTCGCCCGGAAGACGGAGCTTCCGGCAAAAAGACAAAGAGAAATATAAATATATATATTTAAAAAAGGGGAAAACGGAAGCAAGGCTTTCCGGTCAAAGAAGCAGGGAGAAGATAAAGAAATATATAACAAAGGTTCGTTATCAGATCAAAAGATAAAGATGCGTAGGAGTATCTATCGCTATAAAAGCCAGAGGGTTCGAGCCGACAGCCAGTCAGAGACGCCAGCCAGCAGCCAAAAGGACACTTTACGTCTCCCGTCAGCAAACACCCCTCGGGCACTCATTGTGAACACTGCACTCTTCGCCAGCCACCGGTATTTTCATTGTGAAGCTCTACGCCTTTACCACCCACATACCGAAGAAAATAAAGAAGGGTCCTCACCTTGTACATACGTATCTGTTGTTTATTGAAGTCCAGTAGTCGGTAGTAGCTGATTACTACATACTTCGCTACGTGACCATGTATACCCGCAACGTATACAGATACGCGATTTAGAGTAGCGAAGAAGGCCGCTATATAACATATAGATATTTGATGCCAGTATACAACATATATTGTCGTCAAATAATTTGATGGTTCAGATTTCAATATTTTGACCCTGCTAATATCTGCACTCGATGAAAATGTTAAACTGGTTTATTATATTATCATTATGATTCTTCACTGTAAAATTATCTTATCTAAGCCCCTATTAATTTATCAGTTCGTTAAACAGAAAAATTAATTACAGAACAGATACTAGGAATCATTTTGCCTGATTTAGTTATTGTCATGCATCGCAAAATCCCTTCTCTTACCTTTTTTCTTTGCTAATTAAAAGTTATTTTTCTCTAAAAGAGTCCAATCGATAGGCGCATTCAAATATACAATGAAAAAAAAAGAGTTTTATGTAGTCAATTACTGTAAAGTTTAACCCCCTTTATAATACAATAACGTTTCAGAAAAAATACATTTATAGGTGAAACTGGTACGTTTTTATGTCTTTGTTGCTATCTACCCCTAAAGAGACTGACTCACGCTGGGTTTAGAATATGCCAACTGAAAAGGGGTAAAATCCCCACGAAAGGGTATGAAACTAAAAAAACATGTGGAGGTGATGCTAGAATTCTCCCTTTATTGCCATTATCTCCATGTCCACTCTTACTGAGTGGTATATCCTGTTAGGTTCCAATTAAGTGTAAGATAGATCTATTTGAAAGTTATTTGTATCGGAAAGGAATACGGGATATCATATAACTGCATGCAAAGAATCTTAAGAAACTAAACCGAAATGTAAATGTACAATGCACGTGATTCCCAAATCTATAGACATAAATAACCCCAGACGTGTTGACATACCGATAAGATCAACCAACCAATCAATCAATAACAGCCCTTTGAACATATAAAGCTTGGATTACATTAGGCTAACATTCATTCCAAACCATTCCATCAATGGATTTAATAATTTAAATAAAAAACTTTGATGAAATAAAAAAGACCTACATGATATTCCACGAAGAGATGAACCTTTATTGAAAGAAAAGAACGAATGAAAATTTTCAATAAGTTTGTAAAATATCGAAGTGTAATACACGTTGAATATTCCATTAATGTGATTTGAAGCCATAGGAAATTTCCTAACTCCAACAGTTAATCTTTGAATACAAAAAAGAAGCGTATGGAATTAAGCCATTGTGTGCTGAATAATCAGGATTCATTGAATGATATTGTTTGGCCGAATAAGGTATATTTTCTCTGTTGATAGGTTAATTAAACGCTATCACTGCATCAATTGGCCCATTGTAAATTCCAGGCAACTCTTACAAGGAGTCTTGGCACTTTCAAAAGATTTTTTATGCATAGGAACCAGCTCTACTTAACAGCTTTTTTGATGATACACTTAACCTGGACAACTTCACTACGTTACTGCAAAACTAATTTACCTGAATGTTTGAGATGAGGCTTGAAGATTAGTATTATCTGCGTTATTCGGACTATTGTCCCCATCTTCATTGTTATTTGTATAACGTTTCGGCTGATATGCCCTCCGGCCTTTGCAGCTGTGACAAAGAATACAAAGGTGAAACATGACGCCCACTGAAAGTAAGACTAGAAGAACATCGTAAAGCAGTGGACCGAGAAGAAATAGAAAAGTCGGGTATGGCTGACCATATATGGAATGAAAAGGGAAATCATCTGCCCTTATGGGATGAAGTTAGAATAATAGATAGAGAAGACCATTGGAAGAGAAGACGCCTCAAAGAATCAGCACATATGATAGCTGTACTGGGCTGTTAAGTAGACCTAGCATAGAAATGAATACAATATGGGAACACATAATTAAGAAGGCTAGATCAGATTGAGAAAAAAGAAAGAAACACACAATATGAGTCTAGGTAAAAAATCATACTAAAGTAAATAGGTAGATATTCTAGCCAAATCAAGACACTAGGTTTATAAGTTTCCAAAATTCACACTCAATTGTCCAAATGGACACATGGCCTAGAGGATAATGTAGTTAGGTTAAGACAGTTCTAAGTGACAGTTATCTCTGGATCCCGAGTTCAATCCTGAGTAGAGGCAGTTAGAAAGATAATTAACACAACTCCTACACCAGCTGAGGAATGAGAACAGGATACCCCCGTGGACTAAATAAAGGGTTAGGTTCAAAGTTCCGTGATGGCTTCCCGATTATGACAAGAAAGTTCCCGAGTCCGAGAAGGTTACCGAGTCCGACAAGAAATACTTGAAGAAGGTCGGGATATATGGCCGAAACGTTGTACAAATAACAATGAAGATGGGGACAATAGTCTGAATAACGCAGATAATACTAGTTTACCTAAATTATGAAGAAAGCGTAAAATGATATATGTAATCGTTCAATATGATCGGCTTCTCTTATATTTCTCTACTCAAGCATGTGGTTTTATTTTTATTTTTTTATTTCTTTACACAGCTTTCTGAAAATCGTGTTGTTGATAGAGGTTACAATATTACTTGGTCACCTAGGTTCCCTGGAGTTTATCCTGTAGGTTTTTATCTCGTAGACTATTAAAAACATGTTGTGTTCATACATATAGAAAACCTAAAACACAACGCAACAGAAGAAATTGAAACCATTAAGAGAGATAAACTCAACTGACCAGTTCAGAATACGGGTGCCAGTTTTCAACATATTGTTGAATAAAATAAGTCTCATGTATAAATTGTTATATTAACGATTTTCTTTCTTTCTAAAAAAATGTTTTTTACTTGTATTTTATATACTTCTATATGTGTATATATATAAATATGTATATATTTATACATCTATGTTTGTGGTGTAGTCTATATACAACAATTTATTTGAACGATTAAGTATGTATTTACCCAACCTTCCCACCACTGGCAGGATGTGACACAATGACAATTTTAAGTGGAGTACAGCTGGTTTGAATTCGGAGTTTTCCTTCTCCTAGATAGGTTACCGTACAAAGGCTAAAGAGCAGAGTCTACCCTACTATTAATCCATAGATGAAATAAAATAGAATCTTATAAGATTCTATTTTATATGTTTCTATTAAAATCACAAACATTTTTTTGTGAAATAACATCACTTTCTTTTCATTTTCAATTTAATCAAAAAGGCAAAATTCGATATTTTATCCATCTGAACAATTTAAGCGTAAAATACTTAAAAAAAGGGGGAGATATAATGAATGGGGGAAAATTAAATAATGCTACCGCCATCGTCGTCGTCGTCGTCGTCGTCGTAGTAGTAGTAGTAGTAGTAGTAGTAATTATAATAGTAGTAAAAAATAAATAAAAGAATCATAAAAAAGATTACGCACTTGTCGTAGTAGTAGCAAAAATAAGCAACTCTTCTGCAACGAGCAGGATATGACACAAGATTAATTTTTAAGAGCTGCTTTGAAATCAGAATTTTACTTCTCCTAGACTGGTTGCCTTATCAAGGCTAAAAGAACCCATCTGCTCTGCATAGCAGGAGAAAGAACAGATAGATGCATGCCTTTTCCAAGGGCATTAGTGCGAAAACACGCTGCTTAATCCAAGATTTGAACTCGGGATGCCGATTTCATTTCATATTATAATAGCCTGTTATGTTAAGCAAGCCTTATAGAACACAATAATGTAGTAATTAACCGCCAAAAGTTTTGTTTGTTGTATGAATTTTTTAGATAAGGCTTGATTATATGTATTTTTTACATTTTGACGAACTGTTGTCCTCATCTTTATTGTTATGTATACGAAGTTTGATCTGATATGTCTTCCGGTTTTTTCAGTGTTTCTTGTCAATCTCAATAACTTTCTCGTCAAACTCAGAGGCCTTCATGTAATCGGTAACTTTCATGTAAGTTCGAACTAAACCCTTTATTTAATCGATTGGGGTATATTGTTATCATTCTGTTAACCATGAAGTGAAATGCAAACAGCTTCGTCTAAAATTTGAACTCAGGTCATCGAGTCATAATTGTGATACAGTTAGTCAACCTGATCATCTCAATCTCTCTCCAATCAAATATGTTGATACAAGACTTATTCCAGGTATGTGATTTCCATAGCTCAACATACAATAGAGCCTTGAACTAAAACTGGATCACGTCATCACTTTCGGCTATAAAAATGGATCCATTTATGTGCATGTTTCATAGTTGTATGTCTAAGTACGTATTTACCCAATCATTCTGCTACGGAGAGAATGCAAGACAAAAACAAGTTTTAAGCAAAGTTGGTTTGAATCTAGCTGTTCCATTTCAAGACTTCCATTGCTGTACTCAGAATATCCTATCATTCATCGTTGGTGTAAGCGAAGGGGAATTATTGTCTTTCCCAAGGACGCAAATTGACTCCTTCCGGATTTGAACTCGGGTAGCAGAATCTAATTCTTCTAAAAACAACTGTTACACCACGAGCGTCTTCACGATTAAGTAAACATGTACTTATTTATTAGATATGTCATTTCAGATATGTATATGAATAATATCTATAATACCGTTTGTGTCTCTATATGTGACTACGTGCTATTATCTATATCTGCTTGTAATCACGTGACCATTTATCAATCAATTACCAATATTTTGAGTATTTTATCAATATCTTTAAATTTTTATAAATATCTTTATATTTTCTTTTATATATATTTTTATATTTTCCTATTTTCCTTAATACTTACGGGCACGATATTTTAATGCATGAATGCGAATAGATACTCACAAAAGAAAATGTGCGAACAGAAATATATATACACACACACACACACACACACACACACATATATATATATATATATATATATATATATATATATATATATATATATGAAGCTAAAGTTACGTGTGCACTCTTATGCTCCAGCAAATCGAATCTGATTCCGACAGACCATAATTAATTCCTTGTTCTGATCTGAAAAACACTGCACAGTCTGTACTGATTTACAAGGTGTACTTAATCCTCTCGTGAGATTTAGCATGAGGAAATGTTCAAGAAAGAGTTACGTCCCTTTTCTCGATTTCTGGTAAGTTTTCTCTGAACTTTGGGGACAGATCTTGGTGTTAAGAGTAAGTTCTACCTTTAGAGAACAATTAACCATGAGTAAAAGAATTGCTGTTAAACTGGTGCATATGGATTAATATATTGATTAATTTTAATGGCGTACTTATGTTGCATAGCCCTTCTTTGTTCGGTACTAATTCGTACATGTTATATACTGGCATCTTCAAACTCACGCTGAATCGTATACGTTGCTGGTATACAGCGGAGATCGTTTCTAACCCCTAGACGATGTATCTAGTGGTCGCTTAAATGAAATCAAGAGGCATGCTGTATGTAGTAGGAGATTGACTTTTATTTCTTTTCATTCCCTCGTGGTGCGTGTGAGTGACGAGCGTTGACAATGGGAACTACTACTTCTGGGATGAATAGCGTTGGGGAAGCTGGTGGCGTCTCACCGCCCTTAGCCGTGGCGGTGCGTGACCGCGTCGGTCCACCGTCTCTCTCCTGACTGTGGCTACTGACCTGTTGCCTGCTTAAGTAAGCGCAACCCGCCCACGCATCTCTTGTTCGCTTGACCGGAAGTCCTTACTTCCCTTTCCAGTCTCTTTGTTCAATTTTCCGTTTGTACAGAGGAAGTCTTTTGTTCCATTCTTTTGTTATACTAGACTTTCTGTCAACCTTATCCATTGTCTTCTTAGTTCAATTTTTCTTTGTCTTTTCGAACTTCCCATGCAAAACAAATGCGACGATCGCTAACCCATAACACTTAGAGATTAGGGAATTGCGTACACTGTACGTTTATATTTACATTTTTGTGTAGTTTCTTAAATGTTTATTGCACACGGTTATAAAATATGAAGTATTCCTATCTAAAACAAATAATTTATAAACAGATCTATTTGACCCATATTTGGGAGTCTTCAAAAGAGAGTGGACCTGAAAGTAATGTCAATGAAGAAGAACTCCACGCTCCTCAAATCTGCAATTTTGAGTCATGCGTAGGACACCCCGTCCTTTGAAAGGAGTTCTTCAGTAGGAAATAGAATGACAGGGCAAGGTGCTTATTGAAAACCAAAACTTGGAGACTTTTTTTTCAAACAAAAAAATCCTTCTTTTATATTTGTGTATGTTTGTACAAACATCCTGAATTCCAATCCAACAAACATTCTGTAACTTTTAAAAAGTTAATCAGAGAACAACATCTCCTGTTTTGAACATTCTTTTGATGATTCACTGACGTTTCCTTTTTTATCTTAACACAAATGTATTTCTCGATCTCTGACATTCTTTACAAAACCCAACAAATAATATAGCAATAAGGACTGATTAACAGAGATATTTGGACTGACAGTTTTTAACCTATTTCATCCCTAGTGAGACCGGTGGTTATGGAGTGTAGCATGAGTAACGGGCATTGACATTCCGTAGTTTTAATGCCCATCATTACTAAATTTGAACAAATATTCTCAAAGATTTTGAATTGGTTATTTTGTTTATTGGCATATTAACCCTTGTGGATTATTTGATAACGAATCTTATTTCTATATATGATTTGTAAGCAAATAGTTTGTGGTAAATAATATTGCTTTGTTTTATTACCTGGTAGAAATACTTTTCAATTACTTCATGTACATTAATAAATTATAGGAATAATAATACAATAATGATTAATGGAACAATATATTGCCAAAACAAATTATATTATGTATTATTTAGTACCAAACTTTACAGCAATGAAACTCTGGACACAATATGTATTAACCATTGTTGGCATAACTGTCACATCTATCTATTTCTCTGAATAACACGATGTGGGCAGTGATTCAGCTGAATCCATTTCTAGTTCTATTCAAATGGAGAAGACAACTGCCTCTAAGCTTTTGACCGCCCTGTTAGCGGGGATTAGGTTCAAAGTTCCGTGATGGCTCCCGATTACGACAAGAAAGTTCCCGAGTTCGAAAAGAAGGTTCCCGAGTCCGAGAAGGTTCCCGAATCCGAGATGATTCCCGAGTCCCACGAGAAATACCTGAAGAAGGCCGGAGGGCATATCGGCCGAAACGTGTACAAATAACAATGAAAATGGGGACAATAGTCCGAATAACGCAGATAATACTAATCATGTATATCTGTTCAAAAATAAGTAAACTATTATAGATATTTATCCATTTTGTAATTTTTTAGTGTTCTTGTAATTTTAGCTAGTTAGATACATGTCATAACAGTTATCATCCTTGGAAATAGAATCGGTGATGAGACTGTTTTCACTTCGTGCTAATGCCCTTGGGAAAGGCATGAATCCTCTTTTTCCCCAGCTATATGTTAGTAGTAGGGCAGACTGTCTTCTTCAGCCTTAGCAAGGCAACGTGTATAAAAGAACGAAAAATGTAATTCAAACCAGCTGTACACCACTAAAGTATTGAATTGTGTCGCATCCTATCCGTAGTGGAGGGGCTGGGTAATAACATACTTAGACACATATTTGTTCACGTTTGTTTAATTACCTATAACTGTTACTAGATACGTTTAACTAAATTGGAATATCGTTTTAAAAATAGAATATTTTTATGAATATAGAAAATTATATTGTCAACGATTAGTTACGTCTTGCAAAAAGCATGTTTTCTTACTGATTATTACTTATTATTTGTGTTCGTCTCTTATTACATTAACCTTTTTGAAATTTCCATAAGTAGGACTAAAAAAGGTCTCGGGGCGGCCTAAAGTCGGTATCAGCCAGTCAGCGAGGGAGTCTATCCCCTTTCAATAGCGCTAGACCAAGGAGATTGATTTTGCGTCTGAGGTGGAGCGCCACACCTTCCATCAGCTCCTTACTTTACCGCACAGATCCCTGTGCTACTCATACGCTGAGTTGGCGAGGACCGGTATCGAACTAGGAACCTTGTGGTTTCTAGCCGAACGCTCTACCGACTGAGCTAAAAACTTAGCAAAAGTCAGAACCTAGATTCTCCTTTAAATGTCTGTATATAATGTCTTTTCTTTTCTTAAATAAAGGGTCTGATTAGTAATTAAACTGGGCTTTTGGTTCAAACCAGATACATTGTTATGTGGAACTACTTAAAATCCTTTAGTAACACGAAAGCTTTTATTCCAAAGAACAAAATTCAGAAAATGCTTGAGAGAGAGAGAGAGAGAGAGAGAGAGAGAGAGAGAGAGAGAGAGAGAGAGAGAGAGAGAGAGAACAATAAAAACGAATTACAGTTTAACATTAAGTGGAGATGAGTTGACTTTATTCAAAGAATGAAACGAACGTCTTGCAAGTGGATTCTCACAAGGAAATGATCGGTGTAGATAAGGAAAACGACACAAAGTCATGGAAAGAATGTGTAAGTCAGGAAATCTTACATGGAGATAACACACTGATTTCAAACATCTGAAAGTGACACTATTCAACAGGCTGTACATATGCGATGATCTCAGAAAAGATATCCGTATTCGTACAATATATATATATATATATATATATATATATATATATATGAGAAGTAAACAAACAAACAATGTGTTTGATATGGTTTTTTAGCCGACAATTTTTTGGAGAATATGTGCTTAATTGAAGTCGTACCTAATTTTGAAAATTAATTAATTAATAATTAATGAATTAGGCGGGCATACCTATTTAAATGTAAGGCTAAACAAATCGAGAAAAATCAATCTCTGTATGTACATTTCAGCCTATTAAACCTCAGCAGAGCTATAGACAGGAAGACTCTGCTGATGAGGCCTAATAGGCTGAAATGTTTAGAAATTATTGGTATTAAACTGGAAAACTTGATACCAAATAACTGTCAATTATTTGTATTAAATATAGTAACTTGAAGCTATAATAGTTTACAAATTATTATTATATTATTATTATTATTATTATTATTATTATTATTATTTACTCCTTTTGAGTTTTCACATCAGTGTTAGCTGATGGTCTTTCACTGGAGCCTGAGTGACAGCAAGTCTCCTCAGGTCTCCAGGACTCTTCTGAGTACTCTGGCAGATTGCAGCAGTGCAGTGTTCTGAATGGTTTCAATCCTTCCTCTGATATCCAAACTTTCCAAGCCCTTTTCTAATCCTTTTGGGACTGTTCCAAGTGCACCAACTACAATTGGTATAACTTTCACTTTCATATTCCATAACTTTTTCAGTTCTCTGGCAAGGTCCAGATATTTGTCAATTTTTTCATTTTCCTTTAACTTCACCCTGTGATCTGCTGGCACTGCAAAATCAACCAATTGACAAGTTCTTTCTTTTTTGTTAATCAACACTAGGTCTGGCCTTCTTGCTGGATAAGGTGATCCGTTTTATTTCAAAGTCCCAGAGAATTTTGTGCGTTTCGTTCTCAAGAACAGATTCTGGTTTATGCATATACCATTTTGTTGTGTGGTCAAAATTTAATTTCTTGCATAATTCCCAGTGGATCACCATTCCCAACCCAGTCGTGTCTAGTTTTGTATTCTCGTTGTGCTAGTTTGCTACATTCGCAGAGTATATGTTTAACAGTCTCATCTCTATTACTGCAAAGTCTACATTTACTATTTTGTTGGGTCTTATCAATTTTCGCTTTGATGTAGTTTGTCCTTATGGCATTATTTTGTGCAGCAATTATAAGTGATTCCGTTTCTCTTTGAGGTTTCCCTTTCTTAACCATGTCCAAGTCTTTTCATGTGAAACCTCATCTATTTGTCGTTTGAAGCATCCATATAATTGTTTTTCTTCCCATTTTTGTTTTCTAGTCTTTGTCGTTTTTCTGTTTGTCCATCTGCCGTTTCTACTATTGTTGGCCGCCATAAGTAATTTGTCTTTGCTCTTCCTTGTGTAATCTTCAAGTTGTTGGATTGTGGTTTCTACGCATTCCTCTATGTTGGCAAGACCTATTTCCCCTTCCTTTCTTGACACATACAATCTATTATTATTATTATTATTATTATTATTATTATTATTATTATTATATCATCATCATATCGTCATTATTATTAGTTTTTTACACCAGCATTAGATCAGGGTCTTTCACAAGAGTTTGAGTGACAAGTCTCCTCGGGTCTTCAGGACTCTTTTGCGTATTCTAGCTGATTTCAACAA
>CM042144.1:92165490-92190490 GCA_023376005.1 Doryteuthis pealeii
CCCACAGATTTCCAAAGCTACGTTTTCCTACTTCCTGCAATAAGGAATAAATTACCACAGGCGTGTTATAGTTTTAAAGATCCCTTAATAAATATAATAGTTCGTTATCACATCTATTATGTGTAGGTACAGATAATTAGGAGATGACTTGATAACTTTACTTTTTATTAATAGAAGTTTGACTTTCACTCAACGTGTCTATATGTCTATGTGTGTATATGCTGATAAATTGGTTTAACAAAGCAAGTGCGTGCTTTCAAGTTCTAGTCAAGTATTCTTAGATTTTATGACTATGAGTTTTAACAGCATACTTTACAACTGATAAACATCAAAAGGGAACCAAATTGGGGTGAGAGAGAGAAAAAAACTCAAATGGTGGATAGAGTAAAAGCAAATTTAAGAGGTCGGTAATTATAACGGGGAGGAGACCCTAAAGAGAAGGTGGAGTCGTTGACGTTAAAATGAAATGGGAAAGAAAATTAGGATTCAAACAAAAGGAGATAGAACCAAAGAATTCGAATAGGAATCCTGGCCTTTTGGTAAGGAATGAAGGTTTTACTGGAACTGGAATCCGTGTAAAAAAGTAAGCGTAAAATAAGGAAGGGCCGGTGGGGGGAAAATGCATTGGCATGATTTGGGCTAGAACATTGTCTAAATAATAAGAATGCTTACCTATCAGAACAATTTAAAACTGAAGGGAGGATAATGACATCGTACTTTTAGCTATTAACATCTCTATCAATATTATCCAGGTCGCGGTTTTTTTTCTTGGTCCACTGAAAGAAATATCTCTAAAACACAGGGCATAATTGTCCTTATCCTGTCACTCTGACCCATGACCTTTTGGTTGAAGGGTTTGAATTGAGAATTAAGTGTTGTTTTTAGTAGACTGGTTACCCCACAAAGACAAAAATTAGATTAGTCTGCATTACTATTTTTACCCATATTTACGAGAAGAGATGAGTACGTTTTTTCCCAGGGACACGAGTACACACGCCCTGTTAGAGCCAATAATACGCTGACTGTATCCCATGCAGAGAGGTAAGGTACTCCACAAAAATAGAAACTGTATTGGATATAACACTAAACTGTATCCGGTTGTGAGGTTACAGTTCGAGTGCTCTGCGGAATACTGGTTTAGCCATTCGTTACCAGTACTCTCATATCCTATTAGAGTTATAGTACTTGTTAGGGACCAAATATGCATTAAATAGATCTGTTTGATAATTTTTCTTTGATGCCATAAACTGTAAATTATTTCTACTAAGAATACTAACTTGGAGATATAATTGATTATTATTATTATTATTATTAACTGATAATGTAATTGTGTGAAAAGAAAGCATTATAATTAAATAGGAATAATTACTTGAAACCATATAATTGTGTATAAATAATTAGTGTTAGGTAGGAATACATGAAGACATACAACAATTTATTTGCATTAGATCAGAATAATTGATATCATATAACTGTGAGAAAATATAGTGAACAAGCAATTACCCAAAATATATGAATATAAAGTACAATGAACGAACGGCGATGAGAATTCAATTTTAGGACTCTGGGTAATGTCGACTATACTTTTGCTGCAATTACTATGTGTAATAAAAAAAGATGTGATAATGAAATGTCAACAAGTATGAAATGATCCAGAAGATTCATCTTTGTATATACTAGCAAAATAAAAAAACGCTCTCTGGGCGACGTAAAATAAATATTGCCTGAGAGAGTTGAAAATTGAATATCAGAGAGTTTGTATCATAGGTAAAGTAAAATCATCAAATTTATTAAAGGAGTAAAACATTAAAAAATTGAAATGGAAACTTAGTTCTGATAACTTTAAATACATATTTTTTAAAAATATAGATAGATAGATAATTCCAGAAAAAAACAATGAGGACTGTCTAACATTGCATGCTCAAATTTTGAGTGTATTTATTCTATGTTATGACGATTTTAGGCAGTGTGACGTAAGCAGTGACGTAGTTTTTGTTACAGACAAAAACAGGGAACTAATCTCTATTATTAATAGATATATATAATTGGAGAACATAATTTCTAAATTGGCTTTGGCATAGAATAACACTACAAAGATTGGCCTACCATAAAATAATTAAACCAATCATTGATGCAAATAATATGGAAAGAGTCTTAGCTAGAATTTGAACACAGCACTCCGATTCCGTTTTCCGCGCCGACAACCACAACTTCGCTCTACAAAACATATAAAATACTTAACCCGATCATATTGTGGGATCTTTTTTAGAGGGAGTTAAGGGGGCTAGATACACATTTGGTGAACACATCAAATAGAAGTGGCACAGAGGAACGAAACTCATGCGAATCACGGCACAATTGTACAAAGGCGGGAAGAAAAGGAAAAAAAAGCTACAAATAAAACAAAAAAACGTGAATCACAAGGACCCCCCACCATCAACACTTGTAGGGAAGAGTTTGTCTCTATCAGATTCCGATGTC
Organism: Doryteuthis pealeii; assembly: GCA_023376005.1. Taxonomy (NCBI): domain Eukaryota; kingdom Metazoa; phylum Mollusca; class Cephalopoda; order Myopsida; family Loliginidae; genus Doryteuthis; species Doryteuthis pealeii. Next base: position 92,167,972 of record CM042144.1, read on the forward strand.
CCACACCAGCATCAGTAGAATATCCGCTATCAACAGTTTCTTCTGTCTTCAACATGATCATCATATTTCAAAAACTTGTATTCATCATCATCCTCAACACCATCAACATCGTTGCTAGTCTAATAATGATTATTAACGTTATTGAAAAATTTAAAGTCATCATAATCATCATCATCATCATTACTACAATTATAACAGATATAACCATCATGACCAGCATCAACATAAACGTAACTATACGAATAAAATCAGCATCGTCATTTTCACGATTACTATGCCAGACAGCTGTAAATTATAAATAATCCTGCCCTTGTCATTATTGTTTAGTTGTTTTGTATCGGTTTTTGTTTTTGCACTAGGTCTAAGATAAGATAAGATTCATTTTTAAACAGATCTATTTCGGATCCAAACTGTTACTATCATTCTGGACCTGGATATAATGGTAACAAAAGGGGCACTCCAGATGCAGTTTACTGTCATACGCAGCCACCCTCCACACACACAGTAAAAGGGGAATGTACCCACTATAGGATACAGTCAGCATATTCTAAGCTCAGCTGGCTAGACGAATACGAAATCATGTTACATATTTATTCATTAAATTATATGTATATATATATATATATAGGGTTATACACAGACACATGTTTCGACTTATCAAGTCTCTTCAGTGTGGCTAGACATTTTGCAAGCTACCTACAGCCGGAATTGAAATCCGATTGGTTGGGTGTCAGTCCGGCATCTTAACCATTAGGCTGTCTTCGCTTACAGAATGGGTAGGGGATTTTAATTGTTTTAATACACACATCGTTTTGTGTGTAAAGGCCGTCACAGAGTGCTCCATTCCTTATATAGAAGAGCATCGCGAAAGTAAAGAAAAATACGATATCATGTTACACTGTATGCAAACTGATGAGAATGAAAGAATGCATTTGTCAAAAAAATGCAATGGAACATTTGAAATATAGTTATGATTACAAATAAACATTAATAAATACATAAAATTTCGTTATTAAAACACACACGGAGACGATATGTCGTTAAAAGATAGACCAAACCAACCCAAACTGCGATGAAAAGGTAAATAAATAAATAAAGAATAGTTTAGATTTGACTTGAATCAGAAGTACGGGGCACCCAGTAAAGTTCAAACTCACTAACAAAGGAACTGCGAGAGTATCTTTCTAACTATTACACCACAAAAGGATTCCTGTAGAAAACGAAGGGTAAAAACATACAAATTGCTATTTTTTATTTGCCATTATAAAAAAACTCGAACAGTCACAAAAAAAATAATCTACTTGGAAGAGAAAAGTTATAAGCGAAACCAGATTGGGACAATTTTGCGGGAATATTTTTGTATTGTATTTTTATTCATGTTTATTTATTTGCTTTTCAAGAGAGAGAGACAGACAGAGACAGAGACAGAGGCAGAGAGAGAGAGACAGACAGAGACAGAGACAGAGGCAGAGAGAGAGAGAGAGACAGAATGAGAGAGAGGGAGAGAGAGAGAGTCAGACAGATAGACAGGCAGAGAGAGATACAGAGAGATAGAGAGAGAGACTGAGACAGAGTGAGTGAGAGAGATTAGAGACAGAGGGGGGTTGGGGAAAAAGTGGTTCCATATTTTGAAGTCGTCCGTAACGAAAATGATTAACCCGAATTAAAAGATCTGCTGGCACAAAGAGTTTTTCATTTGTTTTTGTTTTTGTTCATTTTTTTTTTTTGGGGGGGGGGCGTCTTTTTTACGAGCCGGAACGAACCACCTCCCGCCAATTCTAAAGTTTATTTTTTGTTTTTTGCTTCCTTTTCGACGAGATAAGCGGGAAAAAACGTCTTGATGAAAACAACAGGGACACCAACGTTGTCGCGAGTGGAACCTTACGCGTACTAGTGAGTATCGTACTGATATTGTCGTGAAGTTTATATTAACGATGAGGGCGATGAAAGAGGAAATGATGTGGTGGCGGCCCAAATGATGTCACTGAATGTGTTTAATGGGGCGAAAGTCCTAATGTAAATTCTGATCGAGATGTTGATTAGAGTAATGATCGTAATAAATAAAAGTTTTAGTTATGATATTGTAGATTATACCTACCGCAGGTGGGAAAATCTAATATGTTTTTGATGAATATTATAAAAACGCACGGTTTGGATGGTGGTAAAATGATCAGGATAATGTAGTGTAACATAAAAGCCACACACACACACACACAAATATATATATATATATATATATGTGTGTGTGTGTGAGTCGGTATTGAATTAGAAACCTTGTGGTTTCTAGTCGAACGCTCTACCGACTGAGCTAAACCAGCCCGTTTACACACACACACACACACAAATATATATATATAGGTTTCAAGTTCGATACCGACCCTCGTCAACTCAGCGTATGAGTAGCATGGAAATCTGTGCGGTAAATTTAGGAGCTGATAACAGGTGTAGCGCTCCACCTCAGATGCAAAAACAATATCCTTAGTCTAATACTAGTGAAAAGGGGATAGACTCCCTCGCTGTCTGGCTGATACCGACTTTAGGTCACCCGATAACTTTACTTTATATGTATGTATGTATATATATAATTGAATGAATTAATAATTTAGAAACGCTTTTTTATGATTAAAAGAAAATCCTCATTACCGGCAAGTAGAGTGAATAAAACCTAAATCGAATGTTTACTCATCCCTCTAATCCATATAATACTTCTAAAGTACTAGCCTTCAAATGGCACGTGTCAAATTTTGAGCCCAATCAGATTAGTAGTTTACAAATTACAATTATTTAAGTAAAGAAACTATTGCAAATTTTCAAAACAATAAAGAATCAGAATTTCGTGTGTTGATAAAACATTGCTTGGAATGGGAAAAATACGGTCCAAGCAAATCAATCGCTTCATAAGTGTTATCCGAGCTCTGCCCCGTCGGAAACAATGGTTGAGAGGTGCTATACTGACTTTTAACGCGATTGTACTGACACAAATAATGCTGAACGCTTAGGTTGCCCAAATTCAGCAATTGTCCCGGAAAACACAAACTCGTTTTGGTCGATCGTAAATTGAAGTTACGTGAGATAGCAGAGGAGTTGAAGATATCAGAAGGCAGTGTATTCACCATTTTGCATGAACATTTGTCAATGAGAAAGCTGTGTTCAAAGTGGGTGCCGCGTTTGATCAAAAGCAACAACGCGTCGACGATTCGGAGCGTGTTTGCGACAGTTTCAACGCAACAAAAATGAATTTTTGGCATAGATATGGGACAATGGATGGAACATGGATCCACCACTTCCCTCCTGAATCAAATTGACTGTCAGCTGAGTGGACAGCTGCAGGTTAAACCGTCCAAAGCGACCAAAGACGCAAACATCAGTAGGCAACGTTTTGGCCTCCGTATTTTTGGATGCACAAGGTTGATCGATTACCTTAAGAAAGGAAGAACCATCAATAGCGAATATTAATTAGCATTATCGGTGTTTGAAGGAAGAAATCGCCAAAAAAAAAACGTCCACAAATCAAGAAGAAAAAAGTACTCTTTCACCAAGATAATGCACCGTGTAACAAGTCGATCGCAACGCTGGCAAAAATATATGAATTGCACTTCGAATTGCTTCCGCACGAATCCCTTTCTCCAGATCTGCCCCAGCAACTACTGGCTGTTTTCAGACCTCAAAAGAATGCTCCAGGAAAGAGATTTGGTTCCAATGAAGAAGTGATATCGGAAGCTGAGGCGTATTTTGAGGCCAAAGACAAATCGTTCTACAAAAAAGGCATCGAATAGTTAGAGAAGCGTTAGAATCGTTGTATCACCCTAGCAGGAGACTATGTTGATGAATAAAGTCGAATTTTGCTTAAAAGTTGTTGTTTTATTAGTTAGGCCCGGGACTTATGGAGTGATGTCTTAAATAATAATTATTTAAAGCTTATAATAGTTGAATGTTTAGTCACCCACTACGACAGTCCCATTAGAGCCATTTCCATGTAGCATTTAAACAAGATTATATATATATATATATATGTGTGTGTGTGTGTACGTTTGAGAAAGGAGAGAGAGAGAAAGAGAGTGAGAATGGGTGATACTGAGAGAGAAAGAAAGAGACAGAGAGACAGAGAGAGGGTGCAACCTAGCAGAAGCAACACATGACAGTGAATTATTTTTTAGAACAAAACATAAAATTGTCTAACTTAAAGAATAAACCAGTTTACTGTCCAATTGTGTGGTATATGTCTACGCGATGTACGTCATTTCCTATTGTCTAAACTCTCGATATAAAAGAGATAATTTTTGAAAGCTAATCAGAATCTTTCACACCTTTCTAAATAGAATTATCAATTGCATGCAATCAGTTAGTATTTTCTCTTTGATAAAGAACTTTCTTACTTTCCCGGCAATGAAAGTGAATTGTTTTCAAGTCGATTCAGCTGTCAGGTTAAGTGGATTTCTTGTGTTAGCGAATAGATTTATTCTTTTTGTTTATCGGCATATCAACTTCTTATGGGTTATTTAATGCCAATGTTTGATTCATCTGTAAATGTTTCATTGCAGTGAAACGTTGAGGACGAGTAGAATCATCCGGCAGTTAGAAATAAAATGGTAAGGTCCATTTGTACATGCAGAATTACGCCCACTTAAAATATATTGTTCATTTTCATAACATTTTTACTAAAAATCCCTCTCGAAGTAAAAAAAACAAAAAAACAAAAACAAAAACAAACAAACAAATAAAATAATACAATAATGAACTGAGAGTGAATGATTGATTAATTTTAACAGCATGCCAAATCTTCTAGAGTTATTTTATGCCTAGAGGTTAGGGAATCGCTTTCATATTTATATATATTTTTTATCTCAATACAAATTATTTTTAAACAGATCTATTTGACCCATAGATGATATTACCACCCTGGGTTAGAGTCCACCGGGGAGACTAATAGCCACGACGAGGTACTCCACCCACTACCCACACCCCAGAACTAGAGCCTCTCCAACAGATGTAGTTTCGTTCTATAAAGAGAACACTCTTTTTTTTTGGGGGGGGGGGAGTACAGTCAGCGTTGACAGGGCGATAATTTATTAAGAATAAATAGATTATATAATGCATTTCTAACTATACTTTTATATGTGAAGATATTCGCTTCACTTGGGTAACCCGGGCAAACTGTTTAGATGTTTAATTCATCAAAAATCCCTTCTTCCTATAAAAGGGACTTTCAATTTACTAATAGGTAGCTATTTTTCTTTTCGTCAAAAAGCTATTCTTTACTTTAGCCGTTTTGTCAGAGACATTTTGAATTATCTTGAACAAACTAGAAGTTGACTTTTTGTCCGTTTTATTCAACTGAAAGAAATCAAACAATCTGTCCTCGTCAAAGTTTACATGGTTAACCTGATTTTTATTTATCTTCCACACACGAGCACTGAGATTATGTCGTCAAAATATTTGGCGTCAGATCTGGAATTTGTCCGTCTCTAATTGTTTTTGACATACTCTAATGTTTCTGCTTTGTTACATCAAAATATACAAGTGTTTTTCATTTGTTCGCTATGAAACTACCCAGGTTACCATTCTTTGTAATCCTTCCTCGGCCCTTTCATACCACGACAGATCTTACTATTTGAGTGTGCCTACAACAGTTTTGCACTATGACTGGTACGACAGTAAACTTATCCATGTGCCTAGATCAATTCCTGATTTGAAAAAATAATAATAAAGAACTTATGGGAGAACCTTTATGATATAATTCCAAACATTCTGCATTGCCACCCATGTCAACTCTAATTAACCGCTATGTAACGAGAAGGATGTAATACAAAGTATTTTTTAATTGGCGTAAAGATTATTTGAATTCAGTTTTCTTCTCGTAGACTGGTTTTCTAACCAAAGCTCATCATCATCATCATCATATCGCGCTGTTAGCACGGATATCCATGACAGTCTCTCTCCATCCGTCACTATCGTTCATCATTCTCGGGAGGTCCTCTATGCAGCATCCTGTATCCGCACAGAGCTGATCAATGTACGTCTTTGCTGGTCGGCCCACACTGGCGTGTCCATGTGCTGGTTTCCACAGGAGGACGTCGTTTATGAGTTCGTCCTTGGTTCTCCAGCAGTGTCCCGCGTGTCTTGTCCGTCTTACTCGGATGGTTTGGGTGATATGTAGCAAGTGGCCGTACAGCTGCTTTCTCGTGGGGTGTTGTTTCCATGTCTTGTTCAGGATCACCGGCAGCATTCTTGTGCAGCTCCCATCTAGTTTATTCTCTAGTCGCTTCGTTAGGGCCCATGTGGTGCAGCCATACAGCAACACTGATACGACAACGAAAAGGCCTCACACTAAATAAGCAAGAAGCAGGCGATATCAAGCACATACTATTACGGACGCGGACTATGCTGATGACCTAGCACTACTCGCAAATACACCTGCACAAGCCGAAACCTTGCTACACAGCCTAGAAAAGGCAGCACGAAATATCGGCCTATACGTAAACTCTGATAAAACTTAGTTCATGTCTTTCAAAAACAAAAGCAACATCTCCACCATCGATGGCAAACTCCTAAACTCGGTAGAACAATTTAATACTTAGGCAGTAACATCTCCTCCACAGAAAACGATGTTAATGCACGCATAGGAAAGGCATGGGCCGCTATAAATAAATTATCGGTCATATGGAAATCCAATCTTACAGACAAGTTAAAGAGACAACCAAAGATAAATAACCGAAACTATTCTACTATTTGTCGATATCTGGGAAGGGACCAAATTTGGTTGAATTGGGTTGATACTTTTCCAAGTGTATTAACCCAAAGGGAAATGCAAACAACCACAGTGATTATTTTAACTCGGGTTGTTGATTTTCTTTCCCCAACAATATACGATGTGCTAATCGCGCCTATCAAAATAAAAGATATTAAGTAAGCCACTTGAAATGCCCTTAAGAAACAAACCAATTTTTAGTTTTATTTGCAAGAATTTTCTGCATACTGAACATATTCTTTTTACTAATTGAAATGCTTGTTATAACGAAATGTTAATTAGAATCATTCATTCCTTCTTCAACAGAAGTATCAATATAAACATGCAGCGTTGTTTCAACTTTATAAAAAGAACAAAGTCGTCTATATATTATTTTTTTATTTTATTCTAATGTCATTTTGAGTTGTGTAAATAATTGATTTACTGAAAGTTATGTATTGAATCACTTTCGTTGTTCAAAGTAGACACTTCTAAACATAAGTCTGTGCAGTCAGGAGGACGCTGACTTCATTACGAATGTAAATAATCTATGTCAGTGTGAAAAATTTGATGGATTACAGTGCTATAAAATTCGCCGTAAGACAAGAAAATAAAAATAAAAAAGCGAAGATATGAAAGATGATCTAGTGTCATAGTTAAATCGCAGTTGGTTTCATATTTCGTGCATTGTTGTCTAAAACAAAAATAAATAGCTTCTGTTTGGGAGGTATTTTAAAAGTAGTTTGCTGCAGTAGGATCGAAATCAAACTCTCCCCGTCCCTTCACCCACAGATAATTGAAAAGCTGTTAACCAATATCGTAAAATCTCTCATATTCAAGTTCAGTACGATGAATACTTTGGTATTTCGATGAAAAACTGCTTATATATATATATATATATATATATATATATATATATATATATATATATATATATGAAGTGGACAAACAATGTGTTTGAAATGGCGAATGCCCACAGTTTTTGGGAGATTATGTGCTTAATTAAAGTCATACCTAATTTGTTAATTAATTAATTCTAATTAAATGAATTAGGCGTGCATATCGGTTTAAATGTAAAGCATAAACAAATCGAGAAAAAGTCGATCTCTGTATGTACATTTCAGCCTATTAGGCCTCATCAGCAGAGCTATAGACAAGGCAGTGCTTTGTGCGTGATTTGAACCCTACCTGTCAGGTGGACACTCAAACCATTACACTAGCAGGCTTCCCCAGAATTTCTCGTTTATTTTGAACTGATATATTTCGCACTTTTTGGGTGACTTATAGCACGACAGTATGAAATGAACAAACAATGTGTTTTTTGAAATGGCAAAGGCCGACAATTTTTGGGAGATTATGTGCTTAATGGTTTGAGTGTCCGCCTGTCAGCCTGACAGGTAGGGTTCGAATCACGCACAAAGCACTGCCCTATCTTTCTCGATTTGTTTACGCTTTACATTTAAACCGATACGCACGCCTAATTCATTTAATTAGAATTGATTAATTATCAAATTAGGTATGTCTTTAATTATCACATAATCTCCCCCCAATATATATATATATATATATGGTATAATTTGGTAGTGGGAGGTAGTATGAATTGGTAGTGGGTTCACAAATTTGTTTAAACGAACAGTAGCAGTAGAGATATTTGTAGGAAGGGGGTCACACGTTTGTGATAATGTAAGGGGGATGGTGGAAGGAGGATAGGCGGGGAATTATAGGCATTTGAGGACATGTTGACTTGTTTCGAAGTTGATCTGTTTAAGGTGGGTTTGTTAATAACACGTATATTGGCCACACGACGACCACATTATCACACAGATTGACGCTACTCCTAACTGATACTAGCTCTATTATGCAACACCTAAAAACATTCATCCCCCTCTCTAACTACCGGAGAATTTTAACGGAAAATACTCACACTACACAAAGAAAAAAAATTCAAATAATCGAAGCTTTATATATCAAACAAAACAAACCCTCCTTAAACAAAATAAACTTCGAAACCAGTCAATATGTCCTCAAATGCCTATAATTTCCCGCCAATCCTCCTCCCACCATTCCCCTTACATTCTCATAAACTTGTGACCCCTTCCTACAAAAATCCCTACTGCTACTGTTCGTTTAAACGAACTTGTGAACCCACTACCAATTCCTACTACCTCCCACTACCAATTCCTACTACCTCCCACTACCGATTCCTATGCTACTGCTCGTTTTAAAAGTGATAAAACCGAAACATTCCATCCACCTGAAGATGGCAGAAAGACATGCCGAAAGCATGAAGAAACATTTGGTGGATTGCTACACCAATTCCACCCTGACATTAAAAAGATGGCCAGACAGTTAGAAAGGATCGAACAAAAACTCGTCCGACAAGAATCGTCAGTAGAGTTTAGCAAAACATGTTTTAAAAGAAAAAATGCTGCTAAAACACACACACACACACACACACACACACACACCACACATAATTATATATATATATATATATATATATATATATATATATTAATATATTAGTAATTTGAAGGCAAATACAATGCGTATGAAAAATAATAAAAACAAAAATATGTTATTTTTTGTCTTATCGATTTCGAAGCATGAATTTCATCATCAGAGATTCGAATTTTTTATAATTATTTTTTATTATTTTTCATACGCATTGTATTTGCCTTCAAATTACTAATATATTATAACATACTTAACAATGCTTAACAAAGCAAATTACCAATTACTTTATATATATATATATATATATATATATATATATATATATTATATATATATATAATAAGATCTGTTATGAACTTCTTAAAGAGATTTTTAAAGATTGGTATTTTTTGTATTCTAAACCGTTAGAATTTGATAGGATAGGGTTAGTGAAGTAACAGGGGTTTAAGGAAGAAAAATATAAAGTTGTTCTACATTCCCTGATGTTCCTGTACCTCCAAGATTGTCAATCTTAATTAGTAGCCGACAGAACCACTGATGCGGTTTCGAATCAGCTCTGTTTTGTTTATTTTCCCGTCATTCAACGATGATTTATAATGCTCGTTGCTGGCTGGCTTCAGTTAAACTGAAGGCAAGTGTTAGCTGTCCGGAACTAAGGGGAGATAATTGTCACATTTACATAACTAATGGCCGAGAAGTAATTGGTTAACAAGAGAAACACGCAAAGCAATAAAATATGACCCTTCCCTTCAACCCACATTTTGAAGGTTGCTGTTCTCTTTTTTTTGGGGGGGGGGATTATGTGTGTAAGTGTATGGGTATGTATGTGTGTGTGTGTGTGTGTGTGTGTGTGTGATATCTGATCTGTGGATCATTTCTCACTTGTTACGACCTTTTTGCTAGCTTTTATTTAGTCGTCTTATGAATAGTTGCTATCTGGCTCCCATATGGTGAAAACTTCGAAACAAAATGGTAGAAATAATAGCGAAAAAGAAAAAAGAATAAAGATATAGGGATAAAACGCCTTTTCTTTCATTTGAGCACGTCTACACACAAAAGCACAGTACAATACCCCCCCGACACACACACACACACACACACACACACACACACACAAACATATATATATATATATATATATATATATATAACGACTCAAGATATTGTAACAGTGGTCTATGATTATAGTGATGCTATATTCTGTTTATTGCTTTGTATGTTTCCAAGGGCTTGGAAAGGAAACGGAAGGAAGAATAGAGAGCAATCAGACCACACCACTTTTAAAATGAGTGTTAGAACATTCCTAGAGACCTGTGGAGACTTGCTGTCATTCAGACTTCAGGGAAAAACCATCAGTTAAAACTGGCACGAAAAATCCGCAAGGATTAAAATAATAATAATAATAATAATAATAATAATAAATAATAATAATAATAATACTAGAGACCTGAGGAGACTTGCTGTCACTCAGACTCCAGTGAAAGACCATCAGCTAATGCTGATGTGAAAACTCAGAAGGACATAATAATAATAATAATAATAATAATAATAATAATAATAATAATAATAATAATAATAATGTAAACAATGTACTATGCGAATGTAGCAAACTAGCACAACGGGAGTACAAAACTAGACATGACTGGGTTGGGAAGGTGATCCACTGGGAATTATGCAAAGAATTAATTTTGACCATACAGCAAAATGGTATATGCGTAAACCAGAATCTGTTCTTGAGAACGAAACACATAAAATTCTCTAGGACTTTGAAATAAAAACGGATCACCTTATCCCAGCAAGAAGACCAGACCTAGTGTTGATAAACAAAAAAGAAAGAACTTGTCAACTGGTGGATTTTGCAGTTCCAGCAGATCACAGGGTGAAGCTAAAGGAAAATGAAAAAATGGACAAATATATGGACCTTGCCAGAGAACTAAAAAAATTATGGAATATGAACGTGAAGGTGATACCAATTGTAGTTGGTGCACTTGGAACAGTCCCAAAAGGATTGGAAAAGGGTCTGGAATGTTTGGAAATCAGAGGAAGAATTGAAACATTCAGAACACTGCACTGCTGCAATTTGCCAGAATACTCAGAAGAGTTCTGGAGACCTGAGGAGACTTGCTGTCACTCAGACTCCAGTGAAAGACCATCAGCTAATGCTGATGTGAAAACTCAAAAGGAGTAAAAAATAATAACTAGGTTGACCCATGTAAGCTCAAAGTCATGACATAAGGACCAATTATATCAAAGTAAAGATAGATAAGAAGCAACAGAATATCTAGTGAATTATGTACGGAGACAAAACAGTTAATCAGATGCGAATGCGAAGTAGTATAAAGGGAATATTGGGCTAGGCAAGTCTGATCCAATGGGAATTGTGCAACTATCCAAATTTTGATCATACTAATAAATGGTATATGCACAAACTAGAATCCGTAATAGAGAATGAGACACATAACATTCTCTGGGATTTTCGTTTATAAACAGACACCTGATCTCAGCCAAAAAATCTAGATGTATCTACAGCCAATATATATGAATCGAATTCGACATGTCATGCTCGTGAAATGAAATGGAGAAAGGAATAGAAGTACCGAATCGAGAAGAAATTAGGACACTTGGAAAAAATAGAGAATTATACATCCAAACTACAGCATTGTTAAGATCGGCTAGAATAGTCAGAAGAGCCCTGGAGATCTGAGGAGACTTGCTACCACTTAGCCTCCAGTGAATTGGGGGCTACAACAGGTGCAAAAAACTCGGAAAATAATAATAATAATAATAATAATAATACGGTCTCAGCAGATCACAGGGTGAAGCTGAAGGAAAATGAAAAGATGGATAAATACCTGGACCTTGCCAGAGAATTGAAAAAGCTATGGAATACGAGAGTTAAAGTGATACCAATTGTAGTTGGTGCACTTGGGACGGTACCAATAAACTTGGAAAAAAGACTGGAGGATCTATGAAAATCAGAGGAAGAATTGAGACCATCCAGACTACTGCACTACTGCAATCGGCTAGAATACTCAGAAGATTCATGGAGACCTGAGGAGACTTGTTGTCACTCAGACTCCAGTGAAATACCATCAGCTAACACTGATATGAAAAACTCAAAAGGAGTGAAAATAATAACTAGGTTGAACAATGTAAATTACACAGTAAAACCAATATTGAAAATATTCCCCCAAACAGGATGTATGCTCTCTTTCTGTTTCTTCTGTTTTGAAGGCATTCTTTTCTGTATTCTTCTCTGCATGTGATTCAGGTGCTCACATTTTCCACCTAAATTCCACAAAGTTTGATGAAGAAGGAAACCTATAATATATTTTGTGACCTTTATTTATTTTTTCTTTTCTTTTTTTTTTTAAGAAATTGTTGAAATACAGGAGAAATTTTTTTTAAAATTTCAATCAATAGAAATTATTAAATTATAATATAATAATAAAATAAAGTCTTTAGCTGCATATTTTTCCGTTCAAATTTTGCCAATACGAATTTAAAATTTCAGAACACTCCGCCGTATACTGAAAAAACAGTAATATGTACATTAGCTACATAAATCAGAGTAACCTCCCCTTGTTTATTTCTCTTTGAGGACGCCATATGTTTTGGTCGGCCATTTTCATTTCACCGTAATCAATACAACTGCATGTTTTATCACGAAAATATCATAAAATGTGTTCTTAATAACAATCATCAAAGCTCATATTAAACATGCCTTACGACGTTTGTGGACGATTCATTATAAAATGGGGCAAATAAGAATTTGAAAAATTAAAAGCAGAAAGAAGGAAAATAAAAAAAGGAAAATAAAAAAGAAGGAAAATGAATAAAAACTGAAAATATATATCTTCTTGAAATATTCATTTTCTTCTTTTAAAGTAGATATATACTTTATCCATTCTTTATCTGTTCTTCGTAGTTATAAAATCAGTTTCTTTACTTCTCCATCAAAATAAAGACCTATTAATATTGCTATTACCTGTTATTAAATAGATTTTGAAAAGGGCGAAGAATGTTCGAAAAATACTTGGCGGGAAAAGAGTAAACATTCTGAGAATAAATGAAAAGTAGATACAAAATGGCGGTAAACGAAAATTAAACATTTTTAGAAAAGCTGAAAGAAAAAGAAAATGTAAAATCAAAAAACAAAACAAAACAAAAAAACATATGAAATAAAAAAAGAAACAACAAAAGCTACCGTAAAGAACGATTGGTATTGAAAAAAGAAAGAGAAAAAGAACAGAGCGTACAATAGAGGTGGGGCAGACCGTGAGAGCACACGGCAGAGTAGAGATAGAAAAAGGTAAATTGATTTTTAAGAACTATTTCACGCTGTTTGACTCCGTAAGATTTTTGATCACTCATTATGGGCCGAGCGTTGAATTCGATCAGACGTTTAGCTAAAGCAAAACGTTTTTGCCCAAGAGCAGTTAAGTGCTGGCTACCAATTCCTCTCGGACAGGTCTGTCCTCACGGGAATGCTAGAAATGGACAGAACAGTCGAGATTTTACAGATGAACGGATCGGGCCGTAATCCTTAATACATAGATAGAAAGCCCGCTGAACAAAGCTGAAATAAAACAAATAAAACAAATAAAGAAAGCAATGAATAGAACGAGACTAGACAATCGTAATAGGACAAAAAGAATAATATTAACAATAATAATTATGGCTACAGTAAACCAAAAAGTAAAATGCCAACGATGAATAGTAAGATTAAGGGAGAAGAAATGTCGTGGGTGGGGGGTGCTGATGTTATGGTTTTACTAAAGAATGGTTTTAGCAAGATTAATAGGTCTGAATTTGGGGAGCAGTGAAAGGGGCTATACAAAAACAATTGGGAAAGAAAAAGGAAATGCTATCTTTCATTCATTCATTCATTTATTATTATTATTATTATTATTATTATTATTATTATTATTATTATTATTATCATCATCATCATCAGCAGCAGCAGCAGCAGCAGCAGCAGCAGCTAAATGATTAGGATGAAAATAAAATATCAGTTAAAATGATTGATAATAATTAAGTATAAGTTAATAGTTAAAAATTAGAAGTTTGCAAAAGAAAGATTTTACAAGGGAAACTATTGAAGCCAAGAATAATATCGAAATGAAAGAGTAAAATAGTTTACATGAAATATGAAACAAATAATAGAATTAAAAAGAAAACACCAGAAAGTTAGATAACAATGATGAAAAGTGTAATTAAAATTTGAAGAAATGTTTGTGGGATAGGTAAAAAGAATAAAAAGAAGAGGTACAATAAGAGGGGGAAAAAGAACAAATTGATAAAACCAAATAATGAAAAAGTAAAAGACGAAAAGAAAGATGAGGAAGAGAAAAAATGAAAGATGAGGAAGAGAAATGAAATGAAAGATGAGGAAGAGAAATAAAATGAAAGATGAAGAAGAGAAATAAAATGAATAACGAAAATAAAATAAACAGCAAAGTAATTTTTTAAAGAATACAAAAAGTCTCTTCATGTAAGAAGAGAAAATGGAACGAATTGAAAAGCTAGTGTCTTTAAGTGAGAGAATTTAGATGAATTGACTTGAGAAATGATGTGAGCTGAAAGGAGCAGCGTAGGAGAGATGACAAGATTAAATTTGTGTTGGGAGTTGGAAGATGAAGAAGAAAAAACAAAGAAAAAAAAAAGAAAAGCAGACGAAGCGAAAGACTGTTATAGTTTATGTAAAGATGCGCGCAAGAGAAAACGTGAAAATGAATGATTAAATATAAAGTAAAATGAAAAGAAAAAAAAAAGAAACACAAAATAAAAATAACCCCCCAAAAAACAAAGGAGCAAATTTTAAAAGCAAAAAAAAGAGAGAAAATAAACTTAATATATATCAAAATTGATGGTCAGACGTAATGACCTAAAAGTTTCTTTATTTAAATTGATAGGTGGATAGATTATTGGCTGGTCGATTCAGAGATAGATTTCTGATTGATTTGATTTCTTATAAATCAATCATGATTAAAGTGTATAGAGAATAGTTCAGTACGAAAGAAAGAAAGAAAGAAAGAAAGAAAGATAGATAGATAGATAGATAGATAGATAGATACATAGATAGATTTTTGTGGGTAGAAATATTCAAATTTATAAATTCTGTATTAAACAAAAATACATACATAGAATTACATTGACACAGACACACATAGTTATAGATAGATAGATAGATAGATAGATAGATAGATAGATTTTTGTGGGTAAAAATATTCAAATTTATAAATTCTATATTAAACAAAAATACATGCATATAATTACAATCACATAGACACACATATAGATAGATGGATAGATAGATAGATAGATAGATAGATTTTTGTGGGTAAAAATATTCAAATTTATAAATTCTGTATTAAACAAAAATACATGCATACAATTACATTCACACAGACACACATATAGATAGATAGATAGATAGATATATCTTGATAGATAGATAGATAGATAGATAGATAGATAGATAGATAGATAGATAGATAAATAGATAGATAGATCTTGATTGATTGATTGATAGATAGATAGATAGATAGATATATAGATTTTTGTGGATACAAATTTATAAATTCTGTATTTAACAAAAATACATACATACAATTACATTCACATAGACACACATGTTTATAGATAGATAGATAGATAGATAGATAGATAGATAGATCTTGATAGATAGATAGATCTTGATAGATAAATAGATATATAGATCTTGATAGATAGATAGATAGATAGATCTTAATTGATTGATAGATAGATAGATAGATAGATAGATCTTAATTGATTGATAGATAGATAGATAGATAGATAGATAGATAGATAGATAGATAGATTTTGTGGATAAAAATATTCAAATTTATAAATTCTGTATTAAACAAAAATACATACATACAATTACATTCACACAGACACACATGTTTATAGATAGATAGATAGACAGACAGATAGATAGATAGATAGATAGATAGATAGATAGATAGATAGATAGATCTTGATAGATAGATAGATAGATCTCGATAGACAGATATATCTTGATAGACAGATAGATAGATAGATAGATAGATAGATATATGAAGAGGTTATCTGTAATAAGCATGGAAGAAGTAATTAAGTTGTAACAGAAAAAATAAATGAAGAGATAGTAGATGAAAGAAAGAAAAATAAAAAGTGATAGAATTAAATAAAAGAAAGAAGGCATAGAGTTTTGTTTTAAAAGAAAGTAATCATAGATAATAAAAGAAAGAAAATGAAAGAATCACAAATGATGAAAAAGAAAGAAAGAATGAAAGACAATAGAAAAAAAAAGTGAATAATGGAAGGAATAAAAAGAAAATAGAGAAACTCATTTTTTCCAACGGTGAAACAACGTACTCATCAACATATTCACTCTTCGATATTCTAAGATGATAGTGCCGCTGAAGTCTTCCACATGAATGGAGTTCTGTTACTCATTTCGAAGCTAAAATCTTAAATACAAAACAGAACAGAACAAAACATTTTAGGCTTTGTTGAATTACAGAATTATGTTGTATTTATTTTTCTTTTAACTTCCAATACTTAAAAAGGCAAAATGTAGAAATTAGAACGGGCGTATATATATATATATATATATATATATATATATATATATATATATAATATATATATATATATATATATATATATATATATTTCTGCGTGTGCATATGTGTCTGTGTTGAGGTTACCTTGAAATCACCACTAACATACATGATAGTTAGATTATACACCTATACGAACACAAAGATGTACGTGACCACATACATAGACGCAGTCAAACACCCCGCCGACAGACACACACACACACATACACACACACACACACACATATATATATATATACCTTTTATCTTTGAATATGGAAAAATCAAAATTCATGAATAAAAACATATATATATATATACATATATATATATATGCATACAAATATATATGCATACATGTGTGTGTGTGGGGGAGGGTGCGCACGCTTACGCTAACGGATTTTTGTGCATACCTGTGTATGTAATTTTTAGGTTTTACCTTGAAATAGGTACTGTTGTACAGGCATACACACGTAGGCGTGCGCAAACACACATATATATAATTATATATAGATACATACATTCATACATGCATATATATATATATATACGCAAACAGATATATAAATAGACGCACAAATATATATATATATATATATACCTATATGCGTATACATATGCACATGGATAAATAGATAGATACGCACGTGCGTAGATGTGTCTTAAATAGAAAATCATTTTTTCACGAATCCAAAAGCTCTTAAACTACAAAACCATTTCTCGTGACATTTTTACAGGTAAGACGTTTGATAATAAAAAAAAGTCTACATTATTCTGTCCGTTTAAGATAATTCATAGGTTCGAAAAATTGGCGAACTGATTTTTCATTGAAATGACAAGCAAAAGACGATTTTATCTTAGCAAACTGCATCGAACGCATTACCGCGATTTTATAAATTTCTGCAATTAGTGCAAAGGAAATGTCACTTTCTTTCTTTCTATTTTATCATGGAAATCTACTTAAATAAAATCAGGAAATAAACAACATTTCAATACATATGCTTGTAAAGAATAAATCACTAGGGTCAAATTGTTATGGTGATGGCAAAATATGCACATACGATTTGCTAGGAAATCTGTTATATGTAAACACAAAAAAACTCTGCTTCAAATAGGATTGTGTCTGATTAAATACATACATACCTACATACATACATACACTTGTGCACGTACACAAAACTTATAGTGCTAGAAGGCGGTGGCTGTGGGTCTACATGTCCTGGGAATGACGTTAAACTCTCTCTGATGGTGAGGTTCCAGTTTTGGAGGTTTGGGGAATGTGGAGCACCCTTATCACCATTGCTCCCTGGCCCACTCTGACCTGAAGTGGTAATACCTGTTAGGGTCCCATCTTTGGGTTAAATAGAAAAATGTATTTATAAAAAAAATTGTATTATCCATTAAGAATTGATTTATTTCAAAACTTTATCGGCATTAAATGACCCACTGAGGTTGATATGCCGTAAAACAAAACAAACCAAACCAAAAAAAACTTATAAAGTGACAGACAGATAAAAACTGAAGTAGATAAATAGATAGATAGGAGAAATATGAGGAGGTTAATCAGACAATATGTGGAGAAAGGTGGACAAACACGGGATGTTTGTTATGGAAACATCCAGTTTCCATAACATCCCGTGTTTGTCTACCTTTCTCCACATAGATAGATAGATAAATAATCATTCATAGATAAGTAAACGTCTTACATTTTTAACAAAAAATTAATTTTCTACAAAGCCTTAAGATACCAGTCTTTCTAGTGAATACAATGAACCGAATAATATTATTATAAACATCTATTTCTAAAATCTAGAGTATTGAAATTCCATGAACTAAAAATAACAATTAAACAAACAAGTACCTCTACACCACTTTCTAGTAACAGCGATATCAGAATGAATTCAAGAGGAAATGTCTATAACAGAATCAGGAAATATGTTGATTTTAAACCATCGAATACGGCCTTTTTTGGCTCTTTGTCTTTATATTGCTCCCTTTCATTAGGAAATATTTCTATTAAATAGCAGACTCATAATTTTAATAAGATGGTAGCAATACTTTTCATTTATTCTAAGTAATATCTATATATATTAGATTTAGGGAAAATTATTAACTAAAAGTGTTAACTTCTCATTTTGTGGTCAACATACGAAAATTGTATTGGATGTGACTTACTTAGTAAACAATATCTGTATGTGGACGTGATAGATAAGGGCCCAGACATGCGAATAAATATATAAGAACTATTTTTAAAAATAAGAGAAAAGAAAATTAATTTATTAAAATAGAAATAACAATGAATACAACGTTGCTTTTTGAGGGTTTTGTTTTTACAGATTAGTCCCTTTGGCATTCGGCACACTGAGTTTTCACTGTCCTAAGAAACTCTGAAATTCCTCTTTTGATATTGTGTTAAGTTGTAGTGCTCGATTTGTTTTAATGTATTCCATGTCCATAGATCTTATAGTTGAGATGAAATTTCAGTTTGGAAAGTTGGGTTTGATGATTATAGTGTAAACGGTACTTGCAGAAACTTGTTAAAAATCTATGATTAAAAAAATATTGAAAATAGGAATTGATTCGTCTAGACAGTAGTCTGAAAGTCTTAGCAGCAGTTTGGATCTCGATACATCATCCCTTTCTAATATATTTTCCAACTACATACATACATATATATATATATAATATATATATATATATATATATATATATATATATATATATAAAACTCTCAAACTGCGACAGGTTTTAAATAAAACTCTTGTATCGTAAGGAATATTTCTTTTCTGGTCTTTTGGATTATATATAATATATATATATATATATATATATATATATATATATATATATATATATATATATATATATATATATATATATATGCAGTATCCTATATGTAGTATCCTCAGTAACACCTGCCCAAAAGCCAAATATAACTAAATTCTATGTGGGATGCACAAAGTCCGAGTTCAAAACTAGATTTAAAAACCATAAGCATGCATTTACGAATATTAAACTTAGAAACACAACAACTTTATCTCGATATATTCGGGATTTAAAAGATAAAAATATGACAGCAATTATTGAATGGGATATCCTAAGAAAATCAAATGTGTGCAGATCTCTAAATGATCCATGCTAACTTTGTCTACAAGAAAAGTTAAATATGATTACATTCCCGGATAAGAAAACCCTTTTAAATAATAGATTTGCAACGATCTGCAGTTGTAGACATAGGTTGCGTCGGTCACTAAAATATGGTTGGAACTACTTTAACTAAATAAATGGATTTTTTTTTCTTAAATAGTTATTCATTTTAAATAGGATAAATACAAAAAAAGAACAATAAAAACTATGAATTAGTAATATCAAACCACTAAAATATAATTAGAATTAAATTTCAACTGCTTTTACTAGCTATTATTTACAATTAGAATTAAATTGATAACAATATAGAAATGAGAATTAAGGAATTAATACACGTGTGGGACGATGCATTGTTTTTTCTCAATTTTCGCGTGCAGCCAGCACGCAAAGATTGAGAGAAAAATAACGTAGCGTTCAACCATTATTATCCGAAAAATATGTTTAATTTAACTAAGGAATTACATCGACTTAGTTAACGTAGGGTAGGGTCCTGAAGAAATCATTTCAATTTGATTGAAACCATTGTAGACCCTTTACTTTTCCTCTAATAATAATATTACTAGTATTATATATATATATATATATATATATATATATATATATATATATATATATATATATGAGGTTAAGTAAACAAACAAATGTGTTTATTTTTTTATATGGCTTTAAGCCGACAATTTTTGGAGGATATGCGTTTAATTGAAGTACCTAATTTTGAAAATTAATTAGTTAATAATTAATTTAGGCGGGCATATATGTTCAAATGTAAGGCTAAACGAATCGAGAAAATGTCAATTCCTGAATGTACATTTCGACCTATTAGGTCACATCAGCAAGGTTATAGACATGGGAGACTGCTCTGTGTGTGACTCGAAACCTCGACTGTCGAGCTGACAGGCGAAGACTCTAACCGTTACACTAGCTTGCCAATTCCCCATTCTTCGTTCGTTTTGAAACTTATCTATATTCCACTTTTCATTGACTTCTTACACGACAGTATGAGGTTAAATAAACAAACAAATGTGTTTATTTTTTATATGGCTTTAAGCCGACAATTTTTGGAGGATATGTGCTTTATATATATATATATATATATATATATATATATATATATATATATATATATATATATATATATATATTGCATCGAGACAGGAGAAAAATAAGTTGAAAATAATTGCAAAAGGACAGAAATCATCAACTTTTTCAGTGACTTTGTAGCCAAGAAAATTATATTGATTTTTAATCACTTCTGCCTTGACTGAAAAATAGTCAGATATTGTAGGAAAACACCCGAAGAGAAGGATTGGACAGCAGGGAATTGCAAGGTAGACAAGCCTATGCTTGGGGTCAAATGCCTGACCTCGTATGAGCAGATGTGACGGCGGATTCCACACGTCGGTTTGTCCATGAAAGGAAATTGGTGAGATTTGTGACATCACTATGTGATGAGGAGGTTTGTAGATTCACTCGTTCGACAAGACAACGGCGAAAAAGGAATTTCCTGTTCTGTACCCACTAAAGATTTGAAACTAAGATCAAGTTCCGAAGTATCCTATCCAGGATTGAACCATGAAGGAAAAGACCCAGCAAAAATAACTATTAAATGATAAACACTCTGTCACTAGGTCATGCGTCACTTCTGGATCCTGTAAGAGAAATAAAAGTTAGATAAACTTTTACCAGGGCATTTGTCTTCTATTCTCTAACTAGCTGCAACTCGACGATCACCACCGTAGTTTTGCTTCACCTCTGAGGGTTATACCATATAATCTTCTAAATTAACCTATATTTATAAAATTAAAACAACTCAAAAAGTCTTATAATTTGCTTGAAGCATTGTGTATATATTGGTTAGGAGGTTGATTTAGAAGGCTATCACAATGTAGGTGTAAAGAAAAAATAATAATACGGTAGCAATGGTGTTGTGTGTTAACCTGTATTTAATTCTTGAAATGTTGAAAATGATGGTATTTTTTATATAACTGTATTCTCATGTTGTATGTTTACGTGAATGCGTTTTTTGTCCATGAAAATGCGTGTTGGTTGTGACAAAAAAAAAACTGCATTCACGTAAACATACAACATGAGAATACAGTTATATAAAAATACCATCATTTTCAAAAAAATAAAAATAAAAATAAAAAAAAAATAATTTAAAAAGAAATGCCATAACTAGACTGCTTCAGTTCCAGTGATCTTTTGAAAAAGAGATTTTATCTCGAAAATTCAAGAATAAAATACAGGTTAACACACAACACCATTGTTACCGTATTATTATTTTTTTCTTTACACCTGCATTGTGATAGCCTTCCAAATCAACCTCCTAACTTAAAAAGTCAATTTGATGTGAGATATACTCAATCCAAGAGAATTTCATTTCCAACATCCACACTTATCATATATCCATCTATAAAAGCAAGTAACATCGATTCGAGTTAAAAATACTTATCCACTAGGCTATCTCTATACAACATCCACCTCATTATTTTATCAACTGTAAGAATAAAACTTTTTATGGTATTGTCGCTTACATCCATAAATCCATATTGGAGCTAATATAACGAATATCAGG
>CM042144.1:92195490-92197990 GCA_023376005.1 Doryteuthis pealeii
GAAGTAATAAAAGTTAGGGTCGGAAACTATTTAGGTGGGTCTCCGAAGTTAATAGAAATTTCATTGGATTATGTTTGGTATTCGGTGCTCAAATCACCAAGTAATTTGTTTTGGTATGAGACTAATTTGTAAAAGTCTTTCATTTAGTTGAAATTTGTACAAACATACCGCGCACAATTTATTATCTAAATAAAACCATCAACTTAGATGATCAAGATGAAGTGCACAGATATAATCAGTTATATCCTCACCATTTTTACATATTTCATTGCAGCTCAAATAAAGGGAACAAAAAAAAAGACATGTTTGTTATTAGTTTTCACTAGTTTGTCTTTTATTTTATTATTGTTGTTTTTATTTCAGCACTCACAACGTTTTACATTCTAAAACCGCTAGGGGAGCAATATGAATTCAAAATAAAGAAATCATATCTTGTATCCTGCGTGGTCCATCTGATATGGACGGTTCCTTAACGATTAGGCCACATGAGCAAATCCATAGAGATCACTCAAATCTACGCATGTGGATTAAAAAATACCGAAAATGAAGCTTTAATATTTTTAAAGATAACATTTAAAAATTAAATAAAATTGTGTGCACATCTGACCAACTTAAACAATAAAGTGTTGATATCTAGTCATATAGACTACTGTCTGTAGTATATTAAGAAAAATGAAAAAACACAGATTTAAATGGGTTAAATGGTGAGTTTATTGGCCGACGCTGCAGTGTTTCGATCTATTAATTAGATCATCTTCAGGGCATTTGTTGGTATATGGAAGGTAATAAGAAATTTTTATTACAGAATAACGAGAAAAGCGAGTGGTAGTCCTTGTTATTCCGTCTGTTTAAAAAAAATTGAGGTTTGTAAAAAGGAGACGGTTTGAAATATGACGTCAAATATTCTTTTTACGGTGTGAGTATGGGACGGTGTAAGTGCGTGTATTGAAAGGAAACATTGTGCATTTTTTAGTGTGTGGTTGCGTGTGTGTGTGTGTGTGTACAAATCTTTTGCGATAAACGACAGCGGAAACAAACCTCAATGTTGTGTGTGTGTGTGTGTGTGTGTGTGTGTGTGTGTGTGTGTGTGTGTGTGTGTGACTATAACAGCCAGTTTCAATTTATTTAAAAAAATGATGAGATACGTTTCTAATCCCAGATTTTTCAAGATATAAGATTGTGAAATTGCAACACCTTCATACCTACATGCTTATATCCGTGCAACTTTATCTTAGATACAAAACTGACAGTTTATTTCAAAGGTAAAAGATTTGAGGACGCGGAGAACATTAAAAGAAATGGGACGGTGCAGTTTCAACTATATCAAAGCTGAATTCCCGAAGAGGATTCTTTTGAAGAAAATTAACGTTTTATTCATTGTTCATTTATAATTAATACAACTTCAATGTCAATATTTTCAAACACACCTCATATAGCTAGTCATCATGATTTCATTTACACTGTCATTTTCGTAATTTACTAGTAGTAGTAGTAGTTGTTGTGGTAGTAGTAGTTGTTGAAGTAGTAGTAGTAGATGCAATAGTTTTAAGCTGTATAAATTTATTCGATGCAACATTGTCATTATCAAAATTTGGCTAGTTTTTTATGAAGAAATACTGTATATGTCTAATTGTTTTACGACCGTTTGATAAGTAATAAAAGTCAGAAAATCATAAGATGTAGATTTTGGTTAGATTTGAAACAACAGTATGTATTGTTAGGAGCCCAGCAGACCTGGGCATTGGCTTACCATTTTGGCTACAGATATCAACCAAAATCAGAAATGGTTAAAAGTTTTAATCAAAGAGTTACATGTTTATCATCGGATTTTCTCAACTCTCTATTGTCAAACGTGTTGCCAAGAAAGCAGATTCAGCTGTCACCAAGGGTCACGTCTTTTATAAATATAATTAAATGAGACCGCGATCACCGTTACGAAGAACACCCGCCTATGATATTTAGGAGAAGCAATAGGTCAACGAGGGGAATAAAACCTCTCCGTTTCAGGGAGGTGTAGTGAGATAGATAATGGCGTGTTATCTCATTTGCATATGTCTACTACAGCGGTAGATAAGTTCTACGACATAAGATAAGTCAGATACGATTAGCTAAGCGAACTACGACATGAACGTACGAATCTACACCTCACTACAATGTGTTTATAAAAAAATTGAGTATCCATTAAGAATGAATTTATTTCAAAACTTTATCGGCATTAAATGACCCACTAAGGTTGATATGCCGTAAACCAAACCAAGCCAAAACAAACCAAACCGAACTCTCTCTCTCTCTCTCTCTCTCTCTCTCTCTCTCTCTCTCTCTCTCTCTCTCTCTCTCTTATTTGACTGTTGTATAATGCTAAAGGACTTAAGAAATATTATAACGAAAAATGAAAATACGATGAAAGAAAAACTAGTCGAGATTAATAATAGAAGTGAAGTATTCATTTATGAAATTCGAACAAATTCAGATATATGGTAGCTAAATAGTGTAATGGCTA
>CM042144.1:92202990-92234928 GCA_023376005.1 Doryteuthis pealeii
CGAACGTCTACACAACGATTTACTGTACATTTCCACGAATTCATTTTTATAGTTCTTTTTTTTTTTGGCAAACATTTACCCACATACCTGACACTTAAGGTAGATATGTCTATGAGTAGGACCGTCAAATAATATGTGCATTCAGATTAAGATACATCATACATATATTATTTGTCAGCATTCTGGAATTTTCGTCGAAACAATTTTCTCTTTTTAGATAAATATTGTCAACCATTATTAATAATCTTCATAGGTTTTATTTGGTTTGGATTCCTTGTTTAGTGACATATCAACCGTTATGGATTATTTAATGCCAAATTCATCATTGTAAAAGAACAGCAGTGGTACTATTTAACCCATAGCTGGAATCATGAACAATCTTTCATCTTGAATTTTTTGCTTTTGGCGAACAACACCTTAAGTGAGTTGCAATCGAAAAACAAAAGATGAAAATACAAATCAACATTTAAAATGTTTGATAATTATATATCTCAAAATTAAAATATATGCTACTTATGTTAACAGAATAAAATACAACAAACATAGAATTGAAATAGACCGAGAAATGAAATAAGAGAGTAGTTTTAAGGTTTTATAGTATTTTATTGTAATTTATAGGTTGATTTGGTTGATTTTAACGGCATGTCAACCCACCTAGGGTTATTTTAAGCCTAGAGGTTTGTCAATCGTATTTATTGTATGTTCATATTTACATTTTATGTGCAGTTGTTTTTATTGATACTAATACAGAATAGCGCGCAAGAGATAACATCATTAAATTACGTATTAAAAGCATTACATTTCATAGAAATACCCGAAACGTTTGAGATTCTGCATGTGTACCCATTTATTTTGCAAATTTCTCTTGAAAAATGGCGCAAATAGATTCCTTAATATCAGGGGTTAGTACTGACAGACCCCAGACCGCACGGTCTTATTGAATACGAATAATGTTAAAACTGATTAATTGAGTCCAAAGATGGGACAATGATAGGTATTACCACCCTGTGTCAAAGTGGACCTGGGAGTAACAGCAATATCTTCAGACCCTCATCACCTCATCTAGTTCAATGTCATGCCCACGAGACTCTTTTGTGTGTGTGTGGGGGTCTTTCCACTCAGCATATTCTATAACTCGCCAACAGGGTAGTGTAGTTTATACGTTTTATCATTTTAGGTCTTATAGGATTTAAGCTTCAGCTAACTAAAGCCATTTGTAATCAAGTTCTATAGTTTTTCTGTAAAAAGAAACAAAATGTTCATCAATTTTGAATAAAATCCCCAAAATCATTTTTAATATCATTCGTATTTTGGCAAATTTGAAACTAAGATAATATCTATAAGAATTATCTCTTCATATTTATCTATCAGTCAATGTAAATGCTTCTATACTTCCTTGTATATATGTCTCCATATGTAAACTTGGTTCGATGATCGCATAGGCGAGAAACCGAGAGTCATCAAGCAGCGTTGACTATGTGTCTAAGTTCTACTAATATAAATATTGTGTACTTTTTATTCATGAATATTACCAACTATTTTATAGTGTATACAGGGTGTTCGGGATGAATTTGACAGTTTTATAGGGAAAGGGTGCTTCGTAACTACAAAATTTAATGGATTGTAAAGAAATATTCAACAGGCACGGAAATCACACTACAACAAGTTTCTCTAAAATAATCACCATTAGCGTCGATCACAGCCTCAATCCTGCTCCGTAACCTGGAGCAAGCTGATTTTACAGTTTCCTGGGAAGGGTCTCAAAAACTACCTTAATTTTGTTGATTAACTGGGCTTTTTTAGTACTGACGGCGACTAGTGTCTTTCTCAACAGCGCCACATACATAATAACCCATGCGGTTAAGATCTGGGGAGTTCGGAGACCAAACTGGTGTAGTCGTAAAAATTCGCCGACAACCATTTTTGACTTTTCCCAGAAATGTGGCAGGAGGCCGAATCCTGCTGCCATACATATGCCTACCATTGGCTACCCTGGTAATCCAGAGCTTCTCTACAGTGTTTAGCAACTCCACGTAGGTATCTGAATTTAACCTGATGCCCTCTCTGAAAGAAATGCGGAGGCATCACATCACCCTCAGCGGACACACATCCGAAAACCATCATAGTTTGATGTAATTTAGTCTGCATGACACAAGGAGTGTCCTTTGGACTGTATGCAAGTCATCTGTTATTCTGCGTGTTGTGCTTTTGATCTTGGCAAAAGTTTTTCTCATCGGAAAATAACAAGATTGTTTATCGTTCAGCAGAATGTTTCACTTTGCTCAGACTTTTTTTTTCCTCTGTCAGACTATGTTCACGGGCATTTTCTGGGAGCAGTTGACCTCTGCGACGCTTGTTTGCATAGAAACAAATGTCTTCATTAAGTGCAAGCTTCATGGTAGAGACTGAAACATTCAATTCACGTGACAAAACCCGAATTCCAATGCCAAGATTCTCCAACACTTTTTTCTGAAGATTTTCGAGGAATTCTGCTGTACAAACGCAATCAGCTCATCTGTTATGTTGCTTTCTTCTTATCCACTGCCTTGTTGTCTCAATTGCAATTCTCCAGTTCATGCCTGATTGTTTTTACAATGTTCAGGGGGCATTGGGCAGCAACCATAATCTCCTTATTTAGATGGCCGGCGCAGATCATCATGATACAAGTTATTCTCTTCCATGATTCTGGTGGGTTCCTGTCATCCATTCTATCTGTCATCACGTATATAAATGAAGAAGGGCCAAGGCTTTTAAATGGTGCGTATTGTGCGTCAATACCTCAAACCTACAGAGAAAAATAAACAAAATATATGTATGTCAAATTCATACCGAACACGATGTTATGTGTGTGTGTGTGTATATATATATATATATATATATATATATATATATATATATATATATGGAGGAATTTTTTAAAGAAAACAAACACAGGATGTCATGAACGATGGAATTTCCATCGTTCATGACACCCGGCTGGATGTAACACATGGTCAATCTTTAAGTGGAGTATGGCGTGGGGGCCTCAGTTCCTAATCTCCGAAGAGTGTAGAACATCTTCATTTCTGTTACTGCACTGCGTAATGTACAGTTGTATATAGAGGTAGGAACACATTGTAGAAGTAAACAGATGTAGATTAGATATCATGATTCTTAGCAATAGATTACTATGTAAGGGAATAGTTTTCCAGAGCATGTGTTTATATCATATGATGTGGACAATTTAAAGAATCTTCATGTTAGATAATGTAACAGTAAGTAAAGTA
Organism: Doryteuthis pealeii; assembly: GCA_023376005.1. NCBI lineage: Eukaryota > Metazoa > Mollusca > Cephalopoda > Myopsida > Loliginidae > Doryteuthis > Doryteuthis pealeii. Next base: position 92,206,257 of record CM042144.1, read on the forward strand.
AAGTCGTCGGGGCGGCCTAAAGTCGGTATCAGCCAGACAGCAAGGGAGTCTATCCCCTTTTCAATAGCGCTAGACCAAGGAGATTATCTTTTAGCATCTGAAGTGGGGCGCCACACCTACCATCAGCTCCTTACTTTACCGCACAGATCCCTGTGCTACTCATACGTTGAGTTGGCGAGGACCGGTATCGAACTAGGAACCTTGTGGTTTCTAGCCGAATGTTCTACCGACTGAGCTAAATTGAAGAAAACTAGATTTGGAAATGCAGTTAGCCGAACGATTAACGCCACGGAGAGTGGAGTCTACGAACAGAGTTAAAAGTTAACATTCACTTTGCACTAATTTCCTAGGGAAATGTATTTAAAGGTATTCAATAGTTATTTCTTTTGAAGAGTTATAAGATAAATTAGATCACATGCTATACTCATTAAATTGTAAATTGGATTGGACTTTTTTTTCAAGGTTGAAGTGTTAAGAAATTAACAAAATTGCAATACAAACAATCACCAATATTATTTACTAGCAAACATATGCAAGTGTCTATGTTTAAACGTTAAAAAAATATATTCAATTATATATTAAATTTTTACTTGAAGGCACTTACAACGCATGTATCGCATAAAATTCGATACTTTTTCTTATAGAAAATGAACTTGACAAGTGTAATCTCGGCAAAGGATGGCTCGGTGTGTAGAATACCGTACAGACTGTTTCGACTTTATTAAGTCACATCAGCGGTATATACTAACGATTTCCCTCCGACAGAAATCGAAACCGGGACTTCAGCAGACACAGTGAAACACTAGGGAAACACTTTTATCGCCTCGGCCACAGTACACAGCTGACCATCCTAGCGAAATTAAGCTTGTCAAGTGATATAATATATACTTTATTCAGCAACGTTTCTAAAATAAACAAACATCCAAAAATCATATTCAATTAGAAAGACAAACCTAACTAAAAAAGAACGCACATAAAATATTAGACTTATTTTGATATTATTTTGATAAAATTATACAGACGGTTGCTTTTAATACGTTTGGGAATAAAAAAAATTATATTAGAAATCAATAACACTAAATGATTATAAGCACTGGCATCTGGGGCTGAAATATACACCAACTGCACATCTGCAGAGGAGTAAAGATCCTGTAATGGGTTCATCTGTTGGCCGTGCATATCCTGTGTATGACTGTGAACTTCATCTAGTGGTGAGGTTCCAATTCTGGAGATCTGGGGAACGTGAAGTACACTTTCCTTGTCATTACTGACACTCTGACCCGGATGTAAGGGTCCCATCTATGGGTTAAATAGTTCTGATTGCATCTCCACAAATAACAACCGTACTCAAAAAATGAATCAAACAAAAACGTCTTCGACAAGTGTCGTTGGTTCTTGGTATGGGTCTGTTTGGAAAAGACATGCTTACCTACTCTGGGAATGGTATATATATATATATATATATATATATATATAATATATATATTATATATATATATATATATATATTAGAGTAATATTCAACACACTAAAAAATGAAAACTTTAAAAAACCGTGTTTTTCAATTTTTTTTGGCCCTGTGAATGAATGCCCTGACTGTAGTTTGCTAAACAAACCGAAAATTTGTAACGTCGACCTCTAAAATAAAATATCTCCCATCGGAATATAAAAATGCTTTTTCAATTGTGTGTGTATATATATATATATATATATATATATATATATATATATATATATATATATATATATATATTCAGAGAGAGAAATAGAGAGAAAGAGATTATATATACATAGAATATTTAATTAATTGATAAGAGATGACAGATATTTATAACCATGGTTATAGTATATTTTCCAAGAAAACAAAAGCATTTTTGTTTCCAACATCTTAAATCCTTTTCATGTGAATTTTAACGATGACATTGGATCCAAACTCAATGCTATCTCAACCAGTAAGGAGGTATAAGATATATACAAATAATTCATAAGCAAGTATCTAATACCATTCCCAGAGTAGGTAAGCATGTCCTTTCCAAACAGATCCTTACCAAAAACCAAAGACACAGCACCTACCACTTACGCCACAAAATCCACTATGTTCACAAAGGTCTGTATCAGTTACCAATTCTGGAGCCAGTTACCGTAACAGTAAAAAAAAAAATGAAATTAAAAAAAAAAAAAAAACATATTATATTCTATTTTTTCAGCTGGGCCAACATTACTTTCTTTTTCTTCGCTATTATATGCGTGCGATCTACAGTTCGTCCAACTATCAAATTAGCTGGGCGCAGAAAATTTCCACTGTTTGTCTTTCCACGGACCGATTCACATCCACTTTATTTAGAACACATCTAAGCAATAATTCTTGTCACAAGTACGTATATTGACACTTATAATTTGACGAATGATGCCATCAAGTGTGTGGCATTTAAATTTATCCTTAAATGTGCACACGTAGAAACATATAAAAAAATTAAGTGTATGCATGTTTTCAATTGAATCTGTAATTTAAGAAGAAATCAGTGGTTGGTTTCTTGGTTTTTCGGCATATTAACACTTGTTAGATTATTTAACGTTGAAGAATAAAAAATATGATTTCAAATAAATTATAATGATAAACATTTGTAAAGAAGTATACCATTAAGTAACTATTCTAAATAGAAATTATTTGTATACACAGTTTATGTTTTTCAAGTAACATTTAGCTTAGAATACGCTAACTGCATCTCATGCAGAGAGGTAAGACCCCACTCCCCTGCAAAAAAGGTGTTCTGGGTATTACGTTAATTACATCTGACGGTGAGTCTCCAGTTCTGAGATCTGGACTATGGATTCCCTCTTTATTGCTAATGTCAATATATTGCCGAATACGCTAAAGTTCACTCTGATCCAGAATGGTAGTACCTGTTAGAGTTCCATCTATGGGTTAAATAAACCTGTTTAAAGATTATTTGCTTGGAGGATGTGCGAAAAATAATATGAACATAAAATGAATGTGATTCCTAACTTATTGGCATAGAATAATCCTAGACCGTTTGACATGTTGTTAAGACCAACCAGTCAATAATATCTAATAATGATCATTTGTATACGATTCTATGGTTCAAGTCCTCAAATGAATCACATTTTCTCCAGTTTATAAAATGATGCCTGGTCAAAGAGATCGATGTTAATTTCTACAGTCTCTTAAAAATCTAAGAAAAAAGGTGTTTTACCATCGAGATATACATAACTAGGATAGAAATGAATCTTCTTAACTTTTTAAATGTATGCCTCATTGCACAAACATCTGACATAAAATTTGAGTATACCTTCTATTTTTGTGATAAACTTAGTATTTGTAATAATCCAAATTAATCCAGAGAAAAAATAAACCTATCTTGGGCTAGACGGGCGATCGGAGAGGCCCCTCCGATCAATCGGCTGGTCACGTCGAGCCCTAGCACCTATATGATTTTCTTAACCCTATTGCCCTTATGGCAAGCCCCAACCCCTTTTTATCATATGGGTGCTAGAAGGCGGTGGCTGCGGTCTACATGTCCTGGGAATGACGTTAAACTCTATCTGATGGTGAGGTTCCAGTTTTGGAGGTTTGGGGAATGTGGAGCACCCCTTCATCACCATTGCTCCCCGGTCCACTCTGACCCGGAGTGTTAGTACCTGTTAGGGTCCCATCTATGGGTTAAATAGAAAAATGTATTTATAAAAAAATTGTATTATCCATTAAGAATTGATTTATTTCAAAACTTTATCGGCATTAAATGACCCACTGAGGTTGATATGCCGTAAAACAAAACAAAACAAAAAAAAAAAATAAACCGAATCGTCTAACATGTTTTGAAGATCAACTAATCAAATACGTTTCAAACGGATGTATTTGTCATGACATTAAATTTAAAATGAAAGGTTTAATTGTTAATGGAACTTGAAAAACTCAACTAAAACATGAAAATTAGAAAATCTCTGGTGAGACGCAGTGGTGCACTCATTTTTGGATTGTTACACATTCATATTTTTGGTCCCAGTTTCAATAGTTTTGTAATAAATAAGACTTAATAATATCCAGTTTTTATTGTATAACATTTTATTAAAAATAATAAAATCCTGGTATCTTTTCTTTAAAATATCGTCTTGAATCTATTTTTTAAATGGTAGAGGGTTTTTATTCATAGGCAATACTGTGCATTTAAACTTTCAATGAATGTTACGGGAAAATCTTGAATGAGTTTCATGTTAAAATGTTGGATTTAAGCAACTGATACTCATGCAACTACGATAGGATTTGTATTTTAATTTCAAATATTTTACCAAGATATTATCATATCTAGTTGAATATTATACAATCAAAACGGATATTATATGATAATATCTATTACAAGATTCTAAATTGAAATGTGTGCGTGTGCGTGTGTGTGTGCGTGCACTTGTATTTGTGGTTACAGAGATTTTGCAATTTTATTTTTGGCTGCATAGTTTCGATGCTGTAGAGTTGGTTATAAATAATATCTAATGATATCCACTTTTATTTTATAATGTTCCACCATAATTATCAAAAAAAGCTCTACAGCTGAAAGACTTTTGATATTGTAGAGTTCGATCCTCACTCGGCGCCTTGCACTCGTGATTTATAACAATATGATATCTTTTTTTTTTGTCTTTTTCTTCTAATTTCATCTGAAATTATATGGTCTTTTTTTGTTGTGATTTTTGCTTGCACAAGACATTTTTTCTTCTCGTTGTGTTCATAATATTTTCTATGCTAATCGCTCCCAGAAGCAGAAAAGGAGAATTCAAGCGAAAATGTAACATTCCAACATTTTCTAAATCATTTTCTCTTCTGTTTATTCAGCTTGTCTACGATAAAGAAACCGTTGATCATTAACAGAAAATTGACATCTTTGTGAAGGAAAAGAAACGAAGGGAAATAAACATAACAACGGACAATTAAACTCAGGAACAAATATAAACATCACCAAAATAAACAAAAAAAATTCGTGGCTATTACACAGCAAAAAAAACTTGATAGTCTTTATCGTTAAACAAAAAAACTTTTAAAGGTTTTCTGATCTTAAATGTGAGTCTATTATTTATAGACGTCAGGTTCATTTATTCAAGTTTCATTTGTTTTAGTTTTTTTTTCCTAATTTTCTTAGTCTTTATTTACACAACTTATCCATAATAGGCAGGACGTATCACGAGGTCAATGTTTAAGTGGATTCATTGTATGATTGATGTTAACGGTATGAAACGTTTATTTTATGCATAGAGGTTACATATTGCCTTCCTTCATATTGACATTTTTTTGTGTATTTTTATAAAGTGTTTTCTGCACACTGTTATATGACATCAGGTATTCCTATGTAATCCAAATAAGTTGCAAATAGATATATTTGTCTATAGATGGGACCTTAATAGTTATTATTACTCAGAGTCAGAGTAAACATGGGAGTAATGGTAAATAAGAGGTACTTCATATTCCACAGAGCTCTAGAGCAGCCTCATCATTAGATACAGTTTAGTATCATAACCAGAACACACCTTTTTAGGAGGGAGGTGGTTTGCCCCTCTATAAGGGATACGACCAGCGTATTCTAAGCTTCGATGACAGAATGAATCTTTAAACGTACACTTGATATTAATTCTAAGTTTTTCCTGGCTGTCAAGAACCCAATCAGATGGGTGGGTAGGGAATATATGGATTCATAACCATTCCGATGACAGCATAAAGTGAAATGCAAACGGCCTAGACCAGATTCCAATTTTCTTGGTCAGTTCATAGATAAATTATCTAGCCGACTGTACAGAGGTGTGTGTGTGGGGGTACTAGTTATCAAGGTTTTTTAATAATTTTAAAATTTATTTGTCTTTAAAATTTTATCTGGCTCTGATATCATTTCACAAAATTTTATTAAAAGATTTGTTTTCAAATTAGCTGAACCTTTTCCATAGAATTATTCTGTAACATTTATTTATTTATTTCTACTTTGCTACTATTTGCTCTTACTCACTTTTTTGTTTACTTTGTTTTTTTGTTCCCATTAATCTCTCTCCTTCTCACTCTGTCTGTCTGTCTGTCTGTCTGTCTGTCTGTCTGTCTGTCTGTCTCTCTCTCTCTCTCTCTCTCTATATATATATATATATATATATATATATATATCTTTCACTTTTAGTTTTTATTATACTCCATAAGCTTATATTTAACACTTTTCTTTATTTCTATCTACGTTATTTTCTATTTATCTATTTCTCTTCTTATTTGTATTGTACACTCTAAATTTAAACTTTTTGTTTTGCACACCCCCACACTTCTATATTTCTTTCTACTTTGAAGATTTGTTTGTATAATTCAGCCGATATATCTTATTAAAATGGAGATTATCTGCCTGCCTGTCTGTTACTGAAATTCCGTCGCCCCCGTCGTCACAATTCATAAGACTTATTTACACATTGATTTTAGAATTGGTTTTGATAAATATTAGATTGGTATTACTGATTCCTAATTATGTGGTTTTATTTTATTAACATGAGCAAAAATAATAAAAGAAATCCATTAATGAAAATAAATAACTATTTACTATCCAGTTTAGTTAGTTAAATTAGGAAAATTTAACAAGAATGAAAGCCGGGAATGATGAAATGAGATAGGTGTGTTATATATCACTAAAAATAAAGGTTTACATAGTATATGGTGTGGATAATTTGCGGTTTGTTTTAACAAAACTGGGTTTAACGAATAATTATTTGGTATTATTAGTTTCTAATATAATAGTTTTATTTGTAAACGTATTAAAAGCAATCCTATGTATTACATTATATATAAATCAATTGAAATCAAATCAAAATACCTGGAATCTTTTTATAAGGTTTCTTATTTAGTTTCGTAAGTCTTTCTAATTTAATATAATATTTCATTACGTTAAAACATTGCATCCGGTGCATATTCTTGCTAATCTTCTATTAATAATGGAGTTTCGTTTCCGGTTTTTCTCTGTAACAAAAATTACGCTTACATCACATTACCCAAAATCGTCATAACATAGAACAAAATTTATTCTATGTTATGACGATTTTTGGCATGTTCAAATTTTGAGTATATTTATTGAATAAATACACTCAAAATTTGAACATGCAACATTAGACAGTCCTCATTGTTTTTTAAAACAAGTTTTAATAAATATATGACTGGTATTATATATCTATATATAGTTTGTTTTATTTTAATACATATTTGAGTTTACATTTCAAATTGCTTTATTTTTTAATCCGTTAATGAAATTGATGATTTTACTTACGTAGGGTACAAACTCGCTGACATTGGATCTTTTACTCCCACCCCTCAGGCAATATGTTTCAAAAATCTATTTTTACATCGCTGGGAGGGTGTTTTTTTTATTTTGTGCTAGTAAGAATAATTTAACATCTGGAGTAAAAAATAATTCCAAGCAAATAAGTTTATTAATCATGTGTAGAAAATCTTATTTAAAAGAGAACGATCGTCTCACGAGATTTACCGAGATCCCTGAAGGGAATTCCCCTCGCCGATCAATCGATCTGATATTTCATTGACCAACATCAGCTTTAACAGTAAGTGTAAATCATCTTTCTTTTCTCACATTTTTAGTTTGCATATTGATATATAATAAAAAATCTGATGATGTTTTAGGTTGATAGTAATAATCTAAATATTTTGGATATTCTTTTTTGATAATTTTGTTATGCTTACTTTTTTTTCCTATGGCAGTATATTGCCGAATACTTCCAAAATTACATTTGACGGCTTTGCATTAAAAGAGATTCCCAAAAGAGAAGAATGTCTGTATTTTGTTAGATTTTAATTTTTTTTTAAAGTTGTTCTATTCTCTGTGTTATTTGCAAGTTTCTTGTGTTTAATTTGATGTTGGTCTCGTTCAAGACTTCCATAGGTTATGATTAAATAAACAAAAAATATGTATATTAAAAGAAGAATTATTTTAAAATTTTTTATAACACAAGATTGTAAAATAAATATTTTATCATAAAATTTCATTTATTTCTTCACGAACTTTCGAATCGAGTCAATGCGTAGACATAGTTTTTTTATTTATATATTTACATAAATTTTTTCTTTATGTATCTAATTATTTCTTTCTATTTTCTTTCTAATAATAGGTTATTGTAAGGTATAGCTACTCCCCTCCCATCCCCTCCCCAGTTTTTCATTTTTTAAAACTGGTTTAAAGAAAAGAAGGATTGTGATTTAGGGCAACCTCTTTAAGCATGAATTCTTTTCGCTTGCCCAATACAATGAAGAAGAAAAAAAAAGAAAGATAGTCCCTTAGAATTATCACTTATATTATGAGGTCCTAAATTAGACAGAAAAAAACATTTTAAAAAATTAATTTCATATTTAATAACTTTGGCGAGTAATGGTCTTTGTTTTGTTTTTCTGTACTTAGAATATTTATGTGAGTTGGCGTGTACAAGAATAAAAGTATTAAGATTATTACACGTTCCTTATATTCTTGCTTATTTGAATTGTTCGTCTAAAATCAAAAGATAACATCGCCCTCTTTCGCGTTTGCCTATATTTCTTCATATCTCATTCTATTTTCTCATTAACATATAATGGAACCTTGTCTCACTACTGAATAATGAGTGATTCCGTTGTTTTGATAACATAAGGCATTATGTGAATAAAGTATAGAAATAAAAGGAAGAATAGAAAGTAGAAGCCAAATGAAAATTATTTCCAAGTGTTTGTTTAATATTTGTAGGAATATCATCATCATCATCATCATGATAAACACATTAACAACCCGGCCTTCGGGACGGGGGGTCCGGTGTGCTTCGGCCACTGGACCGGTGTGTTCAATTAATGGCGTCGGTCCCAGGGGGCTATCCCCCCGGCAATACCTGCCCCCTTGATTTAAAGGGGCAGAGCTGGGTTTATTGCCCAGCGCCTGAGGCGCCCCCTTGAGGGGGAATGCCGAAGGGATTGACGCAATTTTTGTTCTTTCCCACCCATGAGCTTCGGCTTGTGGGTGGGCCCACGTTAAAACGAGGCCTTGTACCCAGCCCATACAAGTGGGGTATGAGGCAAATACCCATCACCATCATCATCATCATCATCATCATCATCATCATCACTATGGCGTTCCGACAGCAAATATGCTTCTCTCTCTCTCTCTCTTTCTCTCTCTCTCTCTCTCTCTCTCTCTCTCTCTCTCTCATATGATCATTATATCTCTAAAAATACAGACATATACAGACAACGCAAAATAATATATGATATAAACTGCAATAAAAGATTGCATATACTTAACAGTATGATTTTTTTAAATACAACCTACATTAAATAAAATATAATTCACTTTATGAATTGGTATGTTCACTATAGTCAAATAGTTATAAATAGACAGACTCACCCAAAATAATATTCTGAAAGTTTTACATATGTTGAGACTATTTACAACTGAATTCATTAATAAGTGAAAAATATAAATTTCATGTTATAACGTAATGCTACGATGAAAAAATATGAATGAAAGTTTCTCTTCATTAAAAAAAACAAAAAACAATAATATTCACCTTTAGAAATGACAATGCATGTTCAAAAGGGTTTGACAAGGTTCGTTTGGAAAATTTCTGTACTAACTTGACGAGAAAAAAAAATAGGTAAAATAAAATAAAAAAACACATTCAAAATAAACATTGTCTCTGTTCAATATAATCCAGAATATCATTCATAAATAAGTACACACCATGAAAATTTTCTTTTTAAAAAAAAAGTCTAATGCAACATTCCACGTTGGTCCTTACTTAGGCTAGACGGGCGGTCAGAGAGACCTCCTCCGATCATTTCATTCGGTTGGTCACGTCAAGCCCTTGCTTCTATATGATTGTACGAACCCTATTGTCCTTATGTCAAGACCCCAACACTTTTTATCATATATGTGCTAGAAAGTGATGGCTGAGGGTTTAATGTCCATGGTATAACGTTAACTCTGATTGTGAAGTTCCCATTCTGGAGCTCTGGGGAATTTGGAGGACTCTTTCATCGCCATCAGTTCTAAGCTCACTCTGACCCGGAGTGGTAGTACCTGGTAAATAGAAAAAAATGAGTTGAAAAATTTGTTTTAAGAAATTGAGTTTTTAAAAATTTGAGTTTAAAATATATGTGGAATACCTATCAAGAATGAATAAAACAACACACCTTTAGCATAAACCCATCTATGGGTTAAATAGAAAACATGAGTTTATAAACAAAATTGTATTATCCATTAAAAATGAATTTATTTCAAAACTTTGTCAGCATTAAACATTTTTTTACCATTAGAAGTTTTCGGCATAAAATAACCCAATGGATTGACATGCCGTAAAACCCAACCAACCAAACCAAACTTTAGCATAAGATAAACTAACAAAGGTTGACATGCCGTAAAATCCAACCAACCAACCAACCATTAAAAAATGCTAATTTTTCGAAAACAAAGATCCCAGATTTTATAATTTCTAGTAGGATATAATGCAATAAAAATGGCTATTATTAGATATAATTTATTACTAAACTATACAGTACGAAGATTCATAAAACAAAAATAATATAATATCACCTTTTCAATCAAAACTAATAGTGCATACAATATGGATATTTTTAGATTGCTATTTATACATATGTTTATATACATAGTTTCAAGACGGTTGTTAATTTTATTAGGCGCCTGTTGTAGTGCATTCGTTTCAAATTATCTCTTACAAAATAGTTCAGAAGTGTGAGACGCAAGTCGATCTCCACCAGGCTTCGGTCTACTCTATGCTGTACTCTTATGTGCCAGACTAATATAAGATGGCCAACTAAATTGTCTCGTTGACAAAAATATTAAAATTTCCAAAGTGTAGTGGCCTTGCCTTTTAGAGGTTTGAGTATCATAAACATGCCACGTCAATACAATTTAACCTTAATGCCACAGTAAAATAAGCTTTAAAATGTCATGTGAACACGAGTTATAACTGAGATAAAATAAGACTTTAAAAGTATAATAAAGTAAGTGAAAACGTACTATTGAACATTATTGTATATATATATATATATATATATATATATATATATTCAATAGTAAGTTTTTTTACTACATTCATTATACTTTTTAAGTCTTATTTTTAATACACACACACACACACACACACACACATATATATATATATATATATATATATATATATATATATATATATTTAATATATATCAAATATATATATATATATATATTTAATATATATCAATATATACATATTTATATTTATATATATGTATATATATATATATATATATATATATATATATATATATATATATATAAATTTAATGTATATTCAGATATACATATTTATATATGCATATATTTATATGCATATTAATTCATATGTATATGTATTATACACACATATATTGAGAAGAGATTTTGTTTTTTCGTTTTTAATAATATTATTTCTATAATAACTCTACGGTATTTTTTCTATTGAACTCTATTCTATTTGCAACTGTTGACACGGCAATTTTAGTTTTTAGACTGACAATTTAATTTGTATTTGTTTTAAAATAAAATTAATTCATATATACGTATACACATACGCACACACACACACACATATATATATATATATATATATATATATATATATATATATATATATATATATATATATAATATAAGGTTATTCACATCATTAAATTAAAGGACAGAAAGTTATATAGAATAGTGTCTATATATGCATATCTATATAATAATTTTCGCAATTTGAAGAACGTATTGAGTTACATGAAAGTACAAACACGTGTACACAGACAAAAAAGGCATACATGTATCTCTCTCTCTCTCTCTCTCTCTCTCTATATATATATATATATATATATATATATATATATATATATATATATATTATACACAGGTTTATTATGAAAGGCATAAAATTGGTTGTAAATAAATCTAAGGGAACACACACGTATATATATATATACCTGTTTGGATTTATGATATGTATATATAGTCAAATAGATATCCAAACATATGTTGATATATATAGTAGCATAGCTTTCAATTCTTGCCACCCAGGGTAGAAAATTTATGTGAAAAATAGCATAACTCATTGCCTAATACATCAGAAATTGTTTATATTAGATCAGAAACGATGCTATAGTCAACATTCATGAGAATCATATCATGCCAACCCTCTCTCTTATTATCCGTATCGTTGCCTGCGCATGCACGTCAACAAGCAAATGTCCAACTGTCTTCCTTGTTTCCTTTAGGATCACACACATACATGCATATATATGGGAGAAATGTGAGGAGGTTAATTCGACAGTATGTGGAAAAAGGTAACAAATACGGGATGTTATGGAAACTGGATGTTTATTTCTCTGAATGTTTGAGATTCGGCTTGAAGATTAGTATTATCTGCGTTATTCGGACTATTGTCCCCATCTTCATTGTTATTTGTACAACGTTTCGGCCGATATGCCCTCCGGCCTTCTTCTGGTATTTCTTGTTGGAATCGGAACCTTCTCGACTCGGAACCTTCTCGGGCTCGGGAACCTTCTTTTCAAACTCGGGACTTTCTTGTCGTAATCGGGAGCCATCACGGAACTTTGAACCTAACCCTTTATTTAGTCTACGGGGTATCCTGTTCTCATTCCGCTAACCATAGCTGGGGTAGGAGTTGTGTTAATTATTTTTCCAACTGCTTCTACTCAGGATTGAACTCAGGATTCAGAGATAACTGTCACTTAGATCTGTCTTAACCTAACTACCTTATCCATGTTTATTATCGACGATGCAACGTTTCGGTCTAGACCTTCTTCACGACTTGGATATAGTTCTTGCTTCAATGATTGACATTCTCAAAATGCTGAAACAGAAGGTTGTCAGTAGGGTGGGGTGGTTGGGGTTGTTTAGTGTATTTTCTTCTCTCTAGATGGGGAGTGTCAGAATGGTGGTACCATCTAGAGTGAAGAAAATCCACTAACCACCCCCAACACCCCTCCCCTACTGACGGTCTTCTGTTTCAGCATTCTGAGAATGTTCATCATTGAAGCAAGAACTATATCCAAGTCCTGAAGATGGTCTAATAGACCGAAACGTTGCATCGTCGACAATAAACATCCAGTTTCCATAACATCCCGTGTTTGTCTACCTTTCTCCACATACATATATATGTATGTGTGGGGCACCTCACGTCGTGTAATGGTTAGCAATCTAGATTTGCAGACCATTGTTAGCGAGTTCAATTCTCATTGGGCGCCCCTTACTTCTGGCATTGTGCCACATCTAAGCTAAGCTTAGTAAATAACTATATATGTATGTGTGTGTCCTTAGAAAAAAAGAAAAACAGTTGAATATATATGTGCATGTGTGTGTATTTGTGTGCGTGTGCGTGTGCGTGTGCGCGTGCGCGCGCGCGTTTAATTAAATGTAAATAATTACTAATTCTTTATTAATGTGAATAATTTTTGTTTAGACCAAATTCTTTTTTCCTGTTTGATTTTTAAAAATGTAATTGTTTCAACAGTTATGTCTTTGGAGCAATGTGACTTTCTACTGAGAGTCCTTATCTCGTTGAGATCTTTCCTTTCGCTATGATATTTTCTTACTTTAATGCCTTCATTTGATTTCAATAACTATTCATACCTAATTAGTTAAGCCTACCTCAATCAATTAAGCATTCTTTAGAGAACACACAAATAAACTTTTGACAGTTATGGTTTCGTTTGGTTTTACGGCATATCAACCTCAATGGGTCATTTAATGAGGACGAAGTTTTGAAATAAATTCATTTTTAATGGATACTCACTTTTATATAAAAACATTTTTCTATTTAACCCATAGATGGGACCCTAACAGGTACTTCCACTCCGGACCAGAGTGAACCTAGGGGTGGTCCACATTCCCTAGATCTCCATAATTGGAACTTCATCATCAGATATAGTTTAAGGTCATTCCCAGGATATAGGATTCCAAAGCCCCCAGTCACCGCCTTCTAGCACCCATATGATAAAAAGCGTTTCGGCTTGCCATAAGTTGGGTTGGGGAAATCATATAGGTGCTACACACACACACACACACACACACACACACATATATATATATATATATATATATATATATATATATATATATATATATATATATATAGCTATATAGATGTGTGTGTGTGTGTGTGTGTGTGATGAAAATTGAGGCAGAAAAATAATGATACAACGATCAATAATGAGCATTAGTGTCTCGACCTAACTAGCCATTGCTTAACTTTTTATCGGATAGAAAATAATACTTTAGAGGACATTTGTGAATATTCTCACATAATAACATAGCTAGTCGACTTGATTATCTTCCCTCCAAAAAAGAACTTGTGTAGTAGACCATATCCGGACAGTGAAATACAGTCGTGGAATGTAAATCAATGATTATTATAACAAAATGTAAAATTGTAGGCATTCCCCGTCTTGTTTTATTTCACAATACTTTTTTTAATATCTTGACTTTCGCGTGAACAAGTCATGTAATAATAAATGATAGTTCTGAAAGAGAACAGCTGTGTCCTGTAAGGAAAGTTTTGGGGCGTACAAAAAGATTTTTAAAAGTATCTTTTAGTGTCCTCAGAGGCAAATAATAAACTAAGAGACTGAATGTTGCTATTAGTTTGGATTCATCGCAAATTTTACAGAGAATTTGGATTCAGTTTAGGAAGTTTAATTTCTATTTTAGATTTAATTGAAATATCTTTCCACTTTTTCAAGAACATGTATTTAGCCATTCTTCCGTCTGGTTATTCGATCTTATCACAATAACGAAAATCAAAATGAGTTTTGGTCAAAAAGTAATGTCTGCTCTTCACTGACGACAGATGGAGGCGTGCTAAGCGTAAAGGTTATCGTCATCGAAAACTGAATCTACCATCCGAGTTCAAATCCTGGACGAAGGCATGAATCCATCTCTTTTCCCTACCACCAGCTATGAGTAGGAAAGTTTGTGTAACTTTAGCATTGATTAGACTACAACTATGAGAGAAGGAAAACTCTGAATTCAAATCAGTTCTAAAAGTAAAAAGTAAAGTCGTCAGGGCGGCCTAAAGTCGGTATCAGTCAGTCAGCGAGGAAGTCTATCCCCTTTTCAAGATCGCTAGACCAAGGAGATTGTTTTGGCGTCTTAGGTGGAGGGCCAAACCTACTATCAGCTCCTTACTTTACCGCACAGATCCCTGTGCTACTCATACGCTGAGTTGGCGAGGACCGGTATGGAACTAGGAACCTTGTGGTTTCTGCTGAAAATTTGACCCTGTGACAGATCCTACGAAGGTGTTGGGTAAATACTTACAATCGTTTTAACAGTACTACTCCTGACAAAAATATGGAAATGGCACAGTTAAAAGAAGGTTAATCTTTTTTTAATTTTAGTTCTTTGATCCATTTTTTCATTTCAGTTCGGGTATGTCTGCATGAACTTTATTTTAACAGTAGACCGATTTTCATTGGCATCTCTTTGTATTTGTTTTCGGAATGCAAAGATCATTCAGTAATTTCTACCTCAGTATTCGGCTATTCTATTATATTCTTCTCTACACGACTTGCTAAAATGTTTCAATGACTTTGAATCATCTAATCTATTTTGATACATGTATATTTTATGAAATCAAAATATTCAGTTATTAAAAAGATTTGGGGGCATTTTATTTATTATTAGTTTTTTTACTGTAAAATTAAAAATGAATGTGAATATCCTCGAAGTCTGCTAATTCGATAATTTTCTCCTCAAAGTAGAGATGTAAAATAATTACATATAATTATTGTTTAGTCCGAACTAATAATCCGGACAAAAAACAAAATGGTTAAATTAATCAGTCTTTTAAGCTTAATAAAAAATGTATCTACAAAATGTTCACAAAACTACAATTACATAAATTGATATAGAAATATGATTGATCAATCTCAGTTATTTTTTTTACATTTATCTTTTATAGAGGCAAATACCATTTTAGTTGAAATTCCTTCAGCTGATAAATAAAAACAATATTTTTTGTCTTGTCTGTTAATAATTTATTTACTGCTAAATAGAGAAAAAAAAACGAAAGTGAACATCATCTAAGTGTTTTAATTCCATTATTTTTGGCAGGGGTAGTATAAGCACAAAAAAACATACAAAAATAAACACAAAGCTCGAACCACCCTGTTGGATGTACTTAGAATCCGTTAACTATATTCCCTGCAAAGGTGCAAAGATGCCTTCCCCAGAAAGTGTGGTCTCAAGTATGATAAGATCTAGGGTAGAGTTACCCTTTATTGCTATTACTGTTGACTATTACCAGGTTGAAAGTAACCTGGAGTGGTAGTACCTGCTATGGTCACATCTATGGTTCAAATAGATCTGTTAAAAATTATTCGTATTGGATAATTCTCTTAAGAAACAACTACACAAAAATGTACATATGAACATACGGATTTCTCTCATCAAGTAGGAAAACTTTGAATTCAAAACATTTTTACTTTGCTTAAAAATTGATCTTGTGGTAGCGATATATCGTATTGCCTTTCCTTATTTGTTGAAGTGGTTCCGATGTTCATTTTGTTATTCTTACTCATTGGTGTTTCTTAAGTATAATAAAGTTGGCATCGATGTCTGGAATTGCGGTCTTCGTGGAAGAATTTCTATTTTTTCATTACTAGGTTTTGCAAGTTTTAGTATAATTACAGGATGTGTGGTTTTACATAATTTCTTTGTATAAATCGAAATATCTCACTTTTGAAAAATAAAACATGTACATTCTCTTTGTTGAAGTTTTTGGAAGCTTTCTCATCCACGTGCGATTTGACAAGTTCCCCTTATCTACGTTGTAAACCGCAGGTCTTTGTGTTTATTCTGAAATCTTTCGTGTGTTTCTACTATTGTAATTTAAAAAATTGGCATTAGTTGTTTTTTATTTATCCTTGTCATAATTTCGTAGTAAAGAAAAATTTCTGATGGATGATCCGAATAAAGCCACGCCTTAATAACACTATTATCTTATTTCTGGCAATAGGTATTATAAATATCTTTAAGTAAATTAATCATAGAATACATGCATATGACCTAACAGTTTACAGTACAGCAAATTGTAAGTAAGTTTTACCCATGGCAGACAAGTACTTCAGCTAGTATCAATCTATGTATCTGTAATTCTCCTGTCTCTGTTTCTAAGTGGATCTTTTGAGCACATTCCGGTGAGAGTCCATTTAAGAAATGTTTAAAAAAAGTCCGTTTTAAACCAACTCTTCATCTAGAATTGACGGCGCCATTTCATTTCCATTAAAGCTTTAATGAAACTGCAACATCGTTGTCTATTAAGCATCAGGACAAATAATGTTTTTAGTTTTATTTACTTCAAGAGTATCCATTAAAAAAACTGATTTACTTCAAGGGTATCCATTAAAACTGATTTCGGTGGCTATCTTCTTCTTGCCTTCTTCAGAAATGCGGCGATGAAACACTTTAGGACGAGGACAGAGAAATTTAAAAAATCAAAAGCACAAAGAATATATCTAAAGAGAAAAAAATATCAAATTGAAAGGTTCATGATATAAATATCACAATGAATGTTCGGAATAGTTTTTAGATAATGGAATGGAATATTGACACAGACATTTTAGATTTGATTTTAGTCAGCATTTAGTCATATCAATCAGTGATGCGTTATTTGATTTTAAAGTGAAGTTTCTCTATGAATTTCTGCCAAAAAATAAAATAAAAGTGAAATACACACTTAAAACATAGAATCAAGTGTGTAGGAATGTCTATATCTGAACGTGTGTCCGAACAAAAATAACATAAATGTTATTGAAATATTATTTTATTTAAGACTTATTATTTCTGTAATCATATTTAGCAATTTTTATTGCAATCTTGTTCAATTCATATCCGGACACTAATATATATATTTATACATTAGATGTCATTTGAGACTAATGGCGATCTTTTTTGAAAAAGAGATTAAAAAGACAAGCAACTCTTTCGAAGATTTTAATTTTTCAGAAGTGTGGCAACAAATATAATGTACTTAACCTTTCCTAAGTGCTTGTTTGTGTTAAAATCTTTCATTTTCTTTTCCTTACAAAATAGAAGCTACAGGGACTTTATATATATATATATATATATATATATATATATATATATATATATATATATATATATATATATATAATGCATAATTCCTATCAAGAATAACGAAATTACTTACATAGGATTTGACACTTGATATGAATGCAAATATAGTATGCAAATATTAAAGAAATTTATAGCTTCTTGAATTAGAGTGTTGCACCTCTATCCATTGACGTCCCACTTCTATAACACGAAACCTTTTTTTTAATTATTAAGGGAGAAAATATGAAATTTTAAAATGTATAAAATGCTGTTGACCTTTAAATACTTATAAAGATTAAAACTGTCAAAATTGAAACCAAACCAAACAAAAAACAAGCAAAAACATATTATTTTAACAACGAAATTTATCTTTACTTGGTATTTAAAACGATCAAATACTAACCAGGAACCTGGAGAAATTTATGTAAAACCACACGTCTTTGCAAATATACTAAAACTTGTAAAACCTAGTAATGAAAAAATAGAAATTCTTCCACGAAGACCGCAATTCCAGGCATCGATGCCAACTTTATTATACTTAAGAAACACCAATGAGTAACAATAACAAAATGAACATCGGAATCACTTCAACAAATAAGGAAAGGCAATACGATATATTGCTACCACAAGATCAATTTTTAAGCAAAGTAAAAATGTTTTGAATTCAGAGTTTTCCTACTAGACCGGTTTCTTAACCAAGGCTAAATAACAAAATGATTCATGTCTTTCTCAAAGAGCGCGAGCGTGAGGTGAAACCAAAACAACCTTTCCAGGATTGAAACTCGGGTCGTCGATTCCATTTTCTACGATGATAACCGTTACACGAAGCGCACCTCATAATTAGGTATCTAGCAACATGATTCAAATCTACTTAAAAAAAACAAGGTAGCCCCCCGACCAGAACTACAAAATATAATAACAGCAACAATAAAACTTTTGAAAGATAACTTTACAAAATTATCAAATTCCGAGAAGTCTCGAAAAAACAAGTAATTAACTTAAGCAAATACAAATTCACCACACGTCCATTCGATGTACTTAGTAAAAGGCTTAAATACTATAAGAATACATTAGATAACGGTCTGATAGCATTCTTTAGAAGAATGAAATTTAAAGTATATAATGAAGTTTCTATTCATGAAACAAATATCTTAGAATTACACAAACTAAAATCTCTTTCATTCCAAACAATATAGACATAACAATTCAAACATTCAAAACAGCAAATATATGAATAATAAAAGAACATAAAAGAAGACACTTACTAAGTGACAAATAAAGAACTTATAGCACTTTAAAAATCCCAGAGTAAGTCATGACTTTGTCAACACCAGTCACGCTGATAAAAGCGGAGCTGTAATTGTTTAAAGTAGAGAAAAATACCTTACAGAAGTTAATAAACATCGAAAAAATTCAGCATTTACCGGTTCTATCTAATAACCACTCCATAGAATATATAAATACCTACATAACTCACTTAAAGAAATACATTTTTTAATTATTCATAAAAAATCATAAATACTTATAACCGTAAGTTCTAAATGAGCTCGATTTTATTTAATCACCAACATATATAAAATGAATAATCCAGCTAAATCAGTCATCATCATCATCATGTCGTGCATACAGCACGGGTATCCATGACAATTTTTCGCCAACCTTCCCTATCATTCATTGCACCTGGGAGCTCCTCTGCGGAGCAGCCAGCATCCTCACATAGCTGGTCAATGTAGGTCCTTGCTGGGCGCCCCACACTTAGTAATCTCTTCAATCAACTGACAAACTACTAAAATATTCGTGTATGTTCATCACTATATACACCCTTCTTACAAAATGTTAAATCCTACATACATATTTCCTCAATAGAATCAGCAATTTTTAATCTGGTATATAATTCTGCCATGCGATATGTATATTGTTTATACTCGAGTAATGAACGATCCCTAACTTTTATCCACGGAAAGTTATTTTTATAATATATAGCTTGTAATTGTCAAATAATAGATCAGCTGTATCTATTATGTTTGAGGTAGTGAAGAATTTGAAGAAGTGAATTAGATATTGTAATCAGATACATTAGATCAACCGAATGTGAGATTGACTGAGAGATGTTTGGTCAACTGGTTGTGTGATTGATCTTAAGATCAATTTCAAAAAGTGGCTGTAATTGGATAATCTCAGACATGTGATCAAAAGTTTTAGAAATTGGTTCCGAAAACCTGAGGAGCACAAATGTGTTAAGATGGTGTGCGCATGTTCTTCTATCAAACTAACAAGTGTTAACTAACTAGGATTCGCGACCCAGCTGATATGTAAGTATAGGATGAATGTTTATAGCTTAATTAATAGAATAAATGTGCCTTCTAAAGTAACTTTTTTGTTCATTCTTTACATTTGAACGTCAGAGCAAAAATAGCATAGGGCCCGTGTGACGAGACTGAAAGGCCGCCCTATGAACAAGCGGATTCCCAGCCACCACAAACAAAGCGCGTCAGGATATGTTTGGCCTGTGGCGAGCGACTACGGATACTCGAACTCGCTACCTCCTCGTAGCTGAGGTGTTGTTAGTAGAGACCCAAATAAAGTATATCCGAATTTGCATAAGCGCATTCGAACGAGCAGAAATAAAGAAGGGCTGTCGCTGACAGGGCGAGTGAGGAAGAAAGTGTTTGGACGCCAAGTGAAATCTGACGACTGCTATTTGAAATGAGAGTGGCGTGTTCAGTTGGGAAAAGAATTGCATTTCATTTGCTGGAGAGACTTGCAAAGGATTGATATTACCTTGAATTTTTGGACCCTTTCAAAGAACCCGCAAAGAAAGAAAATGGGTTATCGAAATATCATGGAGGTCAGAGAGATCATTATAATCGTCATCATTCGATGAACAGTAAAAGCAGACCTTCATCTATATAACAAAATTAAAAAAAAAAACTAAATTTTGGCTATGCTAGCCAGGAAAATGTCTATAATATCCAAATATTGAAAATATTCAAAAACTTATTTATACTTTCGAAACTACTTTGATTCCACCAATACCGTAAATAAACTATGTATTATAGACCTTGATATAACCTGCCATGTCTATTTGGATATTCCAAACATTAAAATCCCACCACAGATATAAACTAGCATTGATAATATAATAATTACGAATGTAATTGATTAAGTATTTTATTACGCTAACAGCTACTCAACTAACCAATATTTCACTTCATTGATGATAAGACGACAATATTAACGTAGAAAGCTAAAATGTTCAAAACATTCTAAATCCCACACAAAAGAGTCGAAGAAACAAGACTGTTTTTCAATATTTTTCAATATAAACTTCTTGACATCAATACACTTAATTAAATATTGCAATCACATCACGGAAAAAGATGGAATTCTGGGAATCCAAAAGCTCCATTTGTTACATAATTATTAGATACCTAATATTTATGTGCAATAGTGTAGAAATCAAAATGGCCGTTATAAGCTGCAGCCCATGGCCTTGAAGGATTTGAATGACAAGGCTTCACCTGTCCTGATCCTTCCTTCCGGTGGATACCGTGAGAACCGGTAGAGAGGACCCTCTCTTCCGGTTTAGATAGTAAGTTTCAGTCAGTTAGAAGGTAGCAGCGAGCTCGAAGGGGTAAGTCGCGTTATACGCGCGTTCTCTCATCTGCGCAGATTGTCTGGTGGGGATTTAAAAATAAAGTAAAATCAAAGCAAATCGGAATCTTGTGTTATTACCTCTAAAAACTAACAATGACACAGGGCTTCTGATAAAGAGAAATCCCCAATAGAAGACCAGACCCGAAGTCCCCAAGAAAGTCCAGACCTTAGAAGATTCCAGGCCAAGACAAGATGTTATAAGATTCCAAAGACGGCCAGAAGAATAGAAGTAAGAATTAAGTAATGAGAAGGGTATGTAACACATCAAGGCACATATGACCATATTGTATCAAATAGGTGGGATTTGAGTTTACAAAAAAGGAAGAAGTTCTATGGAGCTAAGCCAAATGAATAAGAAGAATTGGGTAGCAATTCAAAGTTGGTTGTTTCAGTTACTGAAACCAATGAGTGTGAACGGGCACTTTATCTTCAGCAAGGGAACATATGCCCTCATCTTCCATCTGAATTTCGACTTGTTTTATTCTTTCAGTTGTTTTAATTCTGATGCATAGTACTGTCAATTAACAGTTTTTCCCTTTCTATATATCATGATTACGCCTTCAGAATTAACAGAAAAGAAGCCATCATCCAGCCAATAGATGCTCTCTGCTAGAACTTTTCGGGGATGGAAAAACAGAGAGTTTAGAAAATTTGCATTGAATCTTTGATTTAGATTCAATGGTGTGAATCCATCTTTCATCTTGAGTTACTAATTTGCAGTGGAAATTCTTAAGATTAGTCTGGAAGCTAGTCTAAGAGTTCTCTGAAAATGTCTCTGAATGTTTGAGATGAGGCTTGAAGATTAGTATTATCTGTGTTATTCGACTATTGTCCCTATCTTCATTGTTATTTGTACAACGTTTCGGCCGATATGCCCTCCGGTCTTCTTTAGGTATTTCTTGTCGGACTCGGGAACCTTCTCGGACTCGGAACTTCTCGGATTCGGGAACCTTCTTTTCGAACTCGGGAGCTTTCTTGTCGTAATCGGGAGCCATCACGGAACTTTGAACCTAACCCTTTATTTAGTCCACGGGTATCTTGTTCTCATTCCGCTAACCATAGCTGGGGTAGGAGTTGTGTTAATTATTTTTCTAACTGCCTCTACTCAGGATTGAACTCAGGATCCAGAGATAACTGTCACTTAGAACTGTCTTAACCTAAGTACCTTATCCACTATGCCATGTGTCCCGAGTCCGAGAAGGTTCCCGAGTCCGACAAGAAATACCTGAAGAAGGCCAAAGAGCATATCGGCCGAAACGTTGTACAAATAACAATGAAGATTGGGACAATAGTCCGAATAACGCAGATAATACTGATCTTCAAGAAAATGTCAACTCTTTTCTGCTTATGCTCTACCGTTAGCATTCTTTGAACATCTTACGGACAGTTTGTTCCTCACAGTTAAGCAGGTTTGGACAAACTAGGCTTAGACTTAACCATCTGCTGGACAGTAGGACGTCTTTCATCCAAAACAAATCGGTGAATAGCATAAACTTGCTTATCAGTGGTTGAGATTTCTAGACGACCAGAACGAGGGTCACATCCTATGTTGTCCTTGTCCCGATTCAGTTGTGCAGACCACTTATTCTCAGTTATATAGGACGGAGAGTCCTCATCAAGTATCCGTACCACTCCCCATGGATTTCTTTGGGTATCATACATTTCCTTTGTAGATACTTTATGAGTACTCGGGACTCTGTTAGGTCAATTTATAGACGTGTCACACCTCTCACCTGCACGGACATTCAGACAAAAATAGGAATTTGTTTCTAGTTTCATTAGAGGTGCTAGTATGTTGGCACAACAAACATGTTCAGCTATAGCTCTTCTGTATGATTCTGAGTGATTCGCAGAATATTTGAATGACCCACGTACCTATAAACAAAAAGATATTGTTTGCAATGTCAGTATCTTAAAGCTCCGGAGATAGGATATATATATATAATATATATATTATATATATATATATATATATATATATATATAGTAAAAGTAAAGTCGTCGGGGCGGCCTAATGTCGGTATCAGCCAGTCAGCGAGGAAGTCTATGCCTTTTCAATAGCGCTAGACCAAGGGGATTGTTTTTGGCGTCTGAGGTGGAGCGCCACACCTACCATCAGCTCTTACTTTACCGCACAGATCCCTGTGCTACTCATACGCTGAGTTGGCGAGGACCGGTATTGAACTAGGAACCTTTGGTTTCTAGCCGAACGCTCTACCGACAGAGCTAATATAAGGATTTTGAAAATAATTACACACTTTTATTGATCAGCAATTTTCGAAAGAGAAAAGTGCAAATGAAAACTTAAGGGCCTTTCAACTGGTGCTTTTCTCAAAAGTAACGACCGGTAGATAGTTTAAAAGTCACAATGTAAATTTAAATGGGTAAAAGAGAGATTCAATCAACGAAATGGTGGGGTAATATGAAGGCAGATAGGGGGAAGGAAAAAAAAAAAAATATATATATTGTAAATACCTTCAAGTAATTCCTACCTCAGCAATCACATCCCCGGCAAAAATTACCAGTTAGTGTTTAGGATGTTTTGTCTACACAAGGACGGGCAGTAAAAAAATGGAGACTGCCTCAAGGACATTGAGATGGTCACTTGTCCTTGCCTTGTGTAGAACAGAAATTTGCTGATCATTGTAGTTTATTTTGCAACTATTTGTACTACAAAGGTGGTCGTCACCATGGCAGAATCATGTGCCTGGGAGAGCCCGGATATGCTTTGGGGGAGGCTTCTTATACCCCTCGGGACGTGTTGGTTTATTCGGACGCTCAAAACTCTGCGTTGTTCTACCAAGATAACTGGCAGCACACCGGTATTGGTATTTGTAAAAGACGTAACTTTGTTCAAAGATTCGCAGGGCGTCTTTTGAGCAGAGCGGAAAGCAGGTATGGTGGTAAAAATTGTCCGGACTTTAACTGCGTTAAAA
This sequence comes from Doryteuthis pealeii, assembly GCA_023376005.1. Taxonomy (NCBI): domain Eukaryota; kingdom Metazoa; phylum Mollusca; class Cephalopoda; order Myopsida; family Loliginidae; genus Doryteuthis; species Doryteuthis pealeii. The sequence continues at coordinate 92,231,002 of CM042144.1, forward strand.
CAGTGTGTTATGGCTAATTTGACCTTGTTTGCCAATGTATTATATATATATAAAGTTGGAAAATGGTAGTGATCCGACAATTTCAAATATAAAATATGAACGAAAAAGACTGATTAAAAAGTATCACTTGGAATTACGTGTGTCAAAAGGAAACATTGTCACACCATAAGTTACTACTTGCTCAATTTTGACACTGCTCTACTTACGGGCTTCGAGTACTCTGATTTTTACCCCTAAACTTTTGCTCCATGCATTTGTTGTATTATGTGTGTGTGTGTGTGTATATATGTGTGTGTGTTGGTATATATGTGTGTGTGTGTGTGTATATGTGAGTGTGTGTATATATAATATGTGTGTGTGTGTGTGTATATATATATGTGATGTGTGTGTGTGTATGTGTGGTGTGTATATATATATGTGTGTGTTGTGCTGTATACAATGTGTCTATATATATATATTATATGTGTGTTTATATATATATATATGTGTGTGATATATATATAATAATTGTATGTGTGTGATATTATAATGTATGTGTGTGATATATACTATATATGTGTGTGGCTTTATATATATATATATGTGTGTTTATATATTATATATGTATGTGTGTTATATATATATATGTGTGTGGTGTCTATATATATATATATGTGCGTGTGATCTATATATATATATATATGTGTGTTACTAATATATATATGTGTTTGTGTGTGTGTTCTATATATATATATCATGTGTGTGTATATATATATATGTGTTTGTGTGGTGTTTTTATATATATGTGTGTGCAATCAGATGTGTGTTGTATATATATATATATATATATATATATATAGCATTAAAGAAAAGCAGAGAAAAATAGACTCAAGTAAAAATTTTCTTGGTATTGGAGTTTAACATCATGTATTTTTGATTCCATCAAAATCAATTTTGTAATTGAACGAACTGCCGCCTGTCAGTTTTGAATAGATATGCATGCCTGCCAACATTTTAAGACAAGTAAGAGAATCAATTTTGGAGTGAGCTTAAAAATGTGAAGGCTAGCCTACGAAATTTGATCAAATGTTTCATTTCTTCTTATTTCTTATTTCTCATCTCTATTTTATTTTATTTACTTTTTTCTATGTTGTGTAAAATGACTTTGACTTAAGAAATCTGTCATTTTTCAAAAGAAATATTGCGTAAATCAAGACTTCACTTTTCTTTGTGGTGTTGAAGTTGTTGCATTCATTGAGTAGAGTATTGGTCTGTTAATGATTTTGATTACAGTACCCAAAGGCTTAAGATCATATACATTGGCCATAGTATTTTAATACAGCATAAGAACGATGATAAAACATACATAAATCCATAACATACATATGAGATGCGCCTGCATTTAACGTTATCGTCGTAGAAAATGGAATTGAAAGACCCGGGATAAAATTCTGGACGAAAATGTGTATCTTCATTTTGCGCTAATGTCCATGACAAACTAATTCATGGAATATGTTATCTCTCAACGTATGTGTAAATAATTGAAAAAATGGGTCTTTTGACCTGGTGGAACAGTACCCAAGCTCTAAGTGAAGTAAACTCAAACCAGCTGTACTCCGATTAAAAATTTTAAACCCTTGTGTCAAATCCTACCTCGGTGAAAAGTATGGTCAAATAGATTTATACATTGGACTCTCTCGTCGATTTTCGACGCATGAGTGTTCATCCAATGAACAAACTACACAGTGATTTATAGTGAGGTGAAGGCTTGTGTAGGACACTTCCACAGCTTTTTGTCACCACGTCAGATAGGAAAAGAATTGGGATGTATCAAGGAAATGCCACTACCCCAAATCAACGACTGAACTCAGGAATTTTGAATTCAGATTTATCCCTTCCTAGACTTTACCTACCCAAGGTATTAAACAAGCCCAAGTCTGCCCTACTATTTAACCCATCAGCTGGAGGAGAATATTATAGAATTCATATATCTTTTCCCACGCGTATTAGCTGCTATGGTGCAAGTTGCCAAACAGCTTCGATATAGGAATGAACTCAAACCGGAAGAGTCCATTTCCTTCGACTCTAAACCACTAGCCACTAATTCATAGAGATACACAGACATATATTAAATATTTTATGCGCACTTATTTATCATAGTTTCTATGATTTAATTTAATTCCTTTTATCCCTAAGTTTCATCTAACAAGAAGAACGTGAGCGCAAGGCCCAATTCACAAGCAAATAAAGCTTGTTATCTCCTAAATTGGTACATAACCGACTGTACTACTTTTACCCTTAGCTGTGGTTGGAATAAATCAGATTGATACATGCCTTTTCAAGGTATCAGCCTCGACCGAAATTACCCCATCTAGCCAATTTATTTGCGGGGTGTTCTTTGTCAAGAATGAAACTTGATGCTGTAAAATTATCCAGTTCCTGACCCACTCGGAAGCAGTTTCCAGGCGAGCGTGAAGAGTTAACTAGTGTCCAGAGTACTCGCTATCTGTCTTCTGAAAAAGGTTGAGAATATCAGTAGAGGACCAGTGACAAAACATTTGATTGACCAAAAGTACTCATACAAATAGTTTTGAAACTGGGCCAAAGGCATAAACATGAAGGTCAACCACAAAAGTTCTGTTTTACAGGGGGAACTCGACGACAATCCTCAATCAGGAGCTTGACGCGCCAACATGAAAAGTAGCACGGTATTATGGATTGGCTGGTACATACTGGAGGTATCTATATTGTTCGAGGTAGAGAGTCAAACGTTACAAAAAAATAAACGAAGATGGCTTATAATATACTTCCATCAAAGAGACCTGTAATCTAGGCTACAATAAGAAAAAAAAATCACTTTTAGGAGAACCATCATATTTATGCAATATTTCTTCGCAATTCAGTACATAAACTACGTAAAAGTATTAGTATCTGCAAAATTCCGTCTTCATGATTTATGGGAAATTAAAAACTTGGGGGCCAGCCCCGACCAATTATCCAAACTTAAACCCCGAATTAAAAAACGGCCTGTGTTTATGATAATGATACCAATTTAAAAGCGCTTGTATGACACTCCAGGTAGAAAATAGTAATGACGTTTAATTCCGGCGAAATTACATAAGGGAGGAATGAAGAAATTCAATTTCTGTATTTCAAGTGTTTCCTTTTTTTAAAACCCCTACAATTCTTAACGAAAATTCTGCCATGGTACATGTTATCATCTACTCTCTCTGATAATTTTCGTTAAATTCCAAACGGGACTAGGATAGGAGAAAAAAAGTGTATTTCGTTTAATATGTGACAACGGATCAGTGCTATTTATGAAAAAAAAACCCACTCCTGAATGGATCGGCAGAATGCGAAACATTCTGGCTGTAAATTTCAGGAACGCCTCCGATAAGTATTCAGACTATCTTTAGACATTTCGTTTGTTTTTCGGTGATGCATTTATTGAACATATTCATACTTATTATATAACATTGTTTCTATACGGGTCACTAAATTAGTAAAAATCTTTTATTTACTTTTTGGGAGGTTATCTTTTCTCTCTTCTTACATCTGCTCTTTACAATGATGCGTTTATCACATTACTCTTTGTGCGGACGCAAACTTAATATGTACTCTTTGTATTCATTTTATTGCCAATTTACTGACATAAGTTTCATCATAATAATGAACTTGAATACCATGAAACCATGACTTAATGAAATCGGTGACTGTCAGTTCAGACCAATCTTTGGTCATCGCAAGAGAGAGAAGAAACTGTCACTAAACTCTGTGACTCGTATCTAGAACAAACAAGAACTAATTTCAATGTTAGATTCAAAAACTTCTGGTGTATAACGCAGTCTTAGAAGAAATACAGTTAATTCTATCAATTATGCGTATCAATAATTAGTGTTTTTTAATCTGCTTGACATGACTAGCTGATTGATCTCCTCTCTTTTT
>CM042144.1:92235028-92242528 GCA_023376005.1 Doryteuthis pealeii
AAATGATTATTAATGCCAGTACAAATTTTCTTTCATCCACTACGCTAATACCATTTGTAAAAGTGTTATGAATCACATATATTCTCCTTCCAGTGTATTGTAAAATATAGGTTCAGATATACTGGTGTCTCTTTCACCTTGTTAGGTAACCAGTCTGTGTTAGAGGTTAATAACTCCTTAATTCAAAATGTCTGCTTGAATGTCTGTCGTTTATTTGTTTTTGTGCTGATTCCTTATTCGACCAATTTTTTCCTATCGTAGCTTTTGCCAAAAATTCCTTATTTTCCAACCAAGCCTTCACCACTATAAACATCACTTTGTGTTTGTTGCATTGTATTGAACGCTCTCATTGCTGTGACTAAATCTACTGATATGATGTCCAATAATATATAATATATACATATATACACATAATATATATATACCACACATATAATACATATAGCATATATTATATATATACATATACGTATAGTATATATATACATATATATCAGTATAGATATACATATATATAGTATATATAGTGATATACATATAGTATTACACATGATATATTATATATATATTATATATTATACCACCACACACATTATATAGTAGTATAGCACACATATACAATCACACCACACATATATTAGTATATTATCACACATATAGCAGGCACAATCACGACCACATATATATATATATACACAAGTTATAGTATAGTATATGTTAATAACACACACACATATATAATAATATATATACACACATTATATAATATATACACACAACAAGCATGATTAGTAGTATAGTATATGCAGCACACACATATATATTATATATATCACACCATATATCTATGATATATACACACACATATATATAGTATACACACACACATATAGTATATTATATCACATGCACACATTATATATATAGTATACATCACACACAACTAATATATATTTATATCACACACCACACATATAATATAATTATATATACACCACACATTTATATGTATTAGTGTATATATACACAACACACCATATATATATATAATTATCACACACATATATATAGTTATTACCACACGAATACACACATGATATATATCATATACACACAGCACATATTATATATATCACACACACCACACATATATATAGTATACACGACGTACCACACATATATATGATGATACTAGCACACACAGCACATATATATATATATTATATATATACACACAGCACATATATAGTATATATGATATACAACCACACGCACGTATATATATATACAAGCGACACATACACACACATATATATATAGTATATATGACACACCATATATATATATAATACACATATATATTATATATATACAGCACATTATATATATTATACCAACACCATATATATATATATATAATATACACACATATATATTATATTATTATACATCACACATATATATATATATAGTACACACACACACACATTATGAGTATATTATAATATAGAATATATATACAGCACATATATATATATAGTAACTATCACATCACACACTATATCTTATATATTATACACACGCACACCTATATATATAATATATATGATATATATATACATCACCATTATATATATATATACACAACATCACATATTATATATATAGTATCACAGCGACACACATATATATATGATACACACACACAGCATATATATATATACACACACAACACACATATGATATATATATAATGATATAGTATATATATATATATACCAACCATATATATATTATATACACACACACATTATATATATAATATATTACACACATATATATTTATATAACCATATACACACATATATATATATATATCATATACAGCAGTATAATATATGATATAAGTATATATATATAATATACACACGATGATATATATAATTACACATATATATAGTAATTATACATGCACACATTATAGTATAATATATATACAGCATATAGTATATATATACACACAACATATATATGATATATATTACACATTATATATATAGTATACACACACACATATAATATATATATACACAGTATATATATATGACATACACACACACATATATATATAATATATATTATACAACACACACATATATATAGTATTCATATATATATATTATATAACACACGACACATATATATATATATATTATATATATATTATACAGCCACACATATTAGTATATATATATATATATATATTATATACACATCAGCACATATGATGTAGTATATATATATATATATATTATATATAGCCACACACACATAATATATAGTATATAATATATATATATAATCCACACACACATATATATGATATATATATAGTATAACACACTCACATATATATTATAGTATATAAATATATACAGCAGCACACATATATAGTATATATATATAATAATACACACACACATATATATATATAATATATATTATTATATATACAACACCACATATGTATATATATATATACAACACAACACATATATATATATCAGTATATCACAGCCTATATATATACATATATACATCACATATTATATATATATCATATTAACACACACATACTATATAGTAATACATATATACACACATATTATATATATATACATATATACACACAGCCATATATATATATACATATATACAACATATATATACAATATACACACATATAGTATTTATACATATATATCACACATATATATAGCATAATATACAAACACCATATATATATTACATATTTACACAACATATAATAATACATATTACAACACATATATATTACATACATATATACACACACATATTATATACCTATAACACACATATATATATATACATATATAATACACAGCACATACATATATACATATATGATACACACAATACATATATATACACACCATACTATATATTATATTAACACACACATACAATATATATTATATATATATATATATATATATTGTGATAATACTCTTCATTCTTAGGCTAGACCAACTATATATCATATTTCTTTTAAAGCGTTCCCATGACCTAATATATTACCTTTAAGTTAAATTTTCATTTTAGAGAACATAATCTGGTCTAATGAGTATGATGGATGTTGCACTTGCAGAATCCTTTTTTTCGCATGATAATCAAATGTATTTTGACTGCTGAACAAAAGGTATCAAGAATTGGTACTCAATCATGTACATAGCACTGTAGATATTTACATATAGTCATTTTATCACATGAGTTACTCAGTCTTGCAGGCGTCTTTATTTAAATTCTATATCTAGAATTGAAAACAAATGTTTTAAAGTTGATACATTTTGAAAAAGAATTCACCTCATATTGCAGATATATCCCCTTATTTAGTGACACTTGTACTCAAAAATCATTAAATCCCCTTCACATAACCATTTTAGACATACACTTCCTAACAAATTAAAAATTTCACATCCCAATACACCCTTACACCATTCATATTTTACATAAAAAGTATTATTTTTAGATAATTAAATAAACATTTCTTTACTGTAAAAATCCGTTACTAACCGATCATGAACGGGTTAAAACTGTTCTTTTTTTAAAAAAAGAATTTTTCTATTTTTGAATTTGAAGTATGTATTTTTCTTTCAAAAACTATTACACTGAAGAAATACAAAGTAGCAACATGTTCATGACGTTAGTGGAAAACACGCAGCGGGTGTACAAATGACAAAGCGATCGCATAGCTTACACGCTTTTTGGAACAACAATGCTTCCGGTTTGAATTTAAATTATTTTCTGTTTCTCTCTCGATGAGTCCGGATTAAAAAACAAGCTCTGATGATGATATTTTTATAAATCAAAATATTGTTCAATATTAGAAAAATCATATGACCTTTATCATTTTTTAATTTTACAATTCCTAAAAATAAGATAAAACTATATTTTTTAACTTTCAGAAAAACAGTTGTACTAAATAAAAATGATCTTAATAATGGTCTTAGCTGGTATTTCATCTATTTTCATGTCTAAGCCACTGGACTATTTATTTTGTCTAGTGATTTCGGAGTCACAAGATATTTACACATTAGCTAACACAAAATAAAGAACGTATGATTCACTTAATGTTGAAAAGACACATTTACTTTAGCCTTTCAACAAAATAAAACAAAACAGACGTAAATCCTCATAAAAGCGTAAAAGGAATAAATAAATACAAAAAAGTAATAATAACACGCACCCCTCTTAACTTTATACATTCATTGTCATTTTTATGCTGTCATTTCTGGACAAACTCACGCTCATTTGCGCATGTTCACAAGGCAAAGTTCAAAAAGACACCCAGCCAAAGCATCATGGCGGCAAGAGATAGAAATAATGGCGGAATTTAGTCAGGCAAACGGAAAGAAGAAAAAAAATGGTGCATGGCCTTTACTCTAGAATTAGGAAAATGTAAAAGAAATGTCCGCTGAAAGAAGATTAACTTTGCATCAGAGATGAGAACTTTCGGTCAAAATGGATGAGGGAATCGCAAACAAAAGAAAAATAGATAAAAATAAACAGAAATATTACTAACATCAACAAAAAAGGCGTATAAAAAAGTGGGGTTCAAAGTTGTAAATGGAAGCTCAAGTTTCTAATCCGCTTTCTTTAGTCTTTATCCAGCTAAACGACCGCTGATTCGAATCTACCTAATTCATAGTAGAAGTTCACATTCCTCTTTTGAATATTGTGTCTATTACATTCTCCAACATTTAGACGCTTAAGAATAATTTTGAATGTCTTTTAACCTATTCAGAAAATCACTACTTGAAATGTAGAACTAAAGTGCGTGATATTCGTTTTATGTTTTATCGACAGTTTCATTGACATTAACAATATTATCATACTAATTTTACAATGCAATCATCCGTGAGTTTTACAATATTATAATCGAATTTAAGTGACATTCTTTCTTTTTTGATAAAATTCTAAAAAGTTTTTAAGACATTTGTATGTTCTGAAAGTTTTTATAAAAATGAGCTTTGAATTCATTCAATGTTTTTGACACAGTATATATATATATATATATAATATATTATATATATATATATATATATATATCATATTGCTCTGTATATAATCTAAAAAGTTTATTATACATTTAAGCTCTCTTTAGGGATTTAAAGATTCGCTGTATTTATACATACTGAATCATACAATATTAATACAGTATATCTTAGAAATCACATATAGAATCATCCCTTACTACCAAGTTTTGGATAAATCTCATATATATGTATATATATATAGTTAAGATGATCGCAAAGGTGATTTACTCTATCCCAATAGAAAATTTTCTTTTAGGTATACCTTATTAATTATGATATGATAACTGTCCGAAATCACTGATGGTATATACAAAAATAAAGATTGAAAGTAGGTATACTCGGGATATAACAGCAGTGCTTTCGGACAATTTTATATACCCTTCGTGCTCATTGGCAGTATTTCGCCAAAGACAATGAAACGGTTAATAAAATGCTCAACTCTAGATCCTAGTCTGTCATATAGAATAATAATAATAATAATAATAATAATAATATAATAATAATAATAATATTATTCTTATTTTAAATTCAAAACTGAATTTTCTTTATCCTTTGATTATTTTTTGTTATTTTTTAAACTTTTGAGTGAGGTCCCTTGGAAAGGATTCTTCATTTATTCCACTCATCTCATTCATTTTTATCTCATTTATTTATTCATTTTGCCATTAATTCTTAACTATATATATATATATATATATATATATATATATATATATATATATATACTCTCGCTGAATGTGAACAATCTTCATTTAGAGATATAAAAATTACATATTATATATATATATGTGTGTGTGTGTGTGTATACATATATAGACTCTCTCGTCAATTTTCGACGTATGAGGGTTCATACAAGGAACACCCACACAGGGATTTGTTTATAGTGGTGAAGGCTTGTGTTGGACCATTCCACACTTTTTGTCACAGTCGATAGGAAAGAATTGGTGCATCAAGAGTTGCCATAAACCCATTCAACGACCGACCTCAGGAATTTTAAATTCAGAGTTATCCCTCTCGTAGACTGGTTACCTACCAAGGCTGAGGGGCCCAATCTATCCTACTATTTATCCAATTGTTGGAGGGAGAATATATGGATTCATACCTTTCCCAAGGGTATTAGCGCTATGTGAAATGCCAACAGCTTCGTCTAGGAATTTAATTCGAATCGACGAGTCCATTTCCACGACTCTAACCACTAGCCTACGTGCCTACATATATATATATATATATATCCTTAAAGTATTTGGAGTAGTCTCTTGTCGGTATCAGTCGAAAAGTGAGTAGGTTTGCCTTCTTTTTGCTAGTGCAAGAACAGGGTAATTATTCTTACTGATTTGTCTGTTGCGACAGTAGAATATGCAAACTACAAATCTACAGAAGTGCTCCCAATTCGCTCACTGTAATACCCGAGAACAGGATTCTAGGGACTGGTAGGTCTGTGACCTAGGTACTAAGTGGTCCCGTGACTAGCATATCCACTTCAACGCTTTTTTGGACTAGACAGTCGGTTGAAGAGGCCCCAACCAATCAATCAGCTAGTCATGTCAAGCCAGATCAACTAATTTATTGATACGCATTAAGTTGATGAAAATTATTTCTTCTAAGCTGCGTATACACATGAGTTTATGAAAAATCTAACATGAAAATTAGTTCTTAGTTTAGTTCTAGATACAGTCAACAGAGTTTAGTGACTGTCACTTTCTCTCCTTTGCGATGACCAAGATTGGTCTGAAACTGACAGTCACCAAATTTCATTAGTCAAAGTTTCATGTATCAGTTCATTATTATATGAAACTTAGCAGTAAATTGGCAATAAAATGAATACAAATACTAAATATTTTCCGCACAAAGTAATTGATAATCGCATATTGTAAGAGCAGATGTAAGAAGAGCGAGAAAAGAAACCTCCCCAAAAAGTAAAATAAAAGATTTTTACTAATTTAGTCCGTATAGAAACAATAATATAATAATATGAATATGTTCGAATAAATGCACACAAAACAACAACGAAATGTCTAAAGATATTCTGAATAACTTATCAGGTTCTAAATTTTACAGCAAATGTTTCGATTTCTGCCGATCCATTCAGAGTATTTTTTTTTCATAGAATACACTCCGTTTCAAATTATTAACGAAATGACACTTTTTCTCTCCTATCCTAATCCCGTTGGAATTTAACGAAATTATCAGAGAATGATGATAACATGTACATGCACATATTCCGTAAGAATTGTAAGGTTCTAAAAAAGGAAACACTTAAAATACAGAAATATGAATTTCTTCATTTCCTCTGATGTAATTTCACGTGATACGTTTGCTATTTTCTACCATAAGTCATCCTAGCTTTTAAATTGGCATCCAT
>CM042144.1:92247528-92265028 GCA_023376005.1 Doryteuthis pealeii
TCAAGATGAAAGATGGATTCACACCATTGAATCTAAATCAAAGATTCAATGCAAATTTTCTAAACTCTCTGTTTTTCCATCCCCGAAGAAGTTCTAGCAGAGAGCATCTATTGGCTGGATGATGGCTTCTTTTCTGTTAATTCTGAAGGCGTAATCATGATACATAGAAAGGGAAAAACTGTTAATTGACAGTACTATGCATCAGAATTAAAACAACTGAAAGAATAAAACAAGTCGAAATTCAGATGGAAGATGAGGGCATATGTTCCCTTGCTGAAGATAAAGTGCCCGTTCACACTCATTGGTTTCAGTAACTGAAACAACCAACTTTGAACTGCTACCCAATTCTTCTTATTCATTTGGCTTAGCTCCATAGAACTTCTTCCTTTTTTGTAAACTCAAATCCCACCTATTTGATACAATATGGTCATATGTGCCTTGATGTGTTACATACCCTTCTCATTGCTTAATTCTTACTTCTATTCTTCTGTCCGTCTTTGGAATCTTATAACATCTTGTCTTGGCCTGGAATCTTCTAAGGTCTGGACTTTCTTGGGGACTTCGGGTCTGGTCTTCTATTGGGGATTTCTCTTTATCAGAAGCCCTGTGTCATTGTTAGTTTTTAGAGCTAATAACACAAGACTCCGATTTGCTTTGATCTTACTTTATTTTAAAATCCCCACCAGACAATCTGCGCAGATGAGAGAACGCGCGTATAACGCGACTTACCCCTTCGAGCTCGCTGCTACCTTCTAACTGACTGAAACTTACTATCTAAACCGGAAGAGAGGGTCCTCTCTACCGGTTCTCACGGTATCCACCGGAAGGAAGGATCAGGACAGGTGAAGCCTTGTCATTCAAATCCTTCAAGGCCATGGGCTGCAGCTTATAACGGCCATTTTGATTTCTACACTATTGCACATAAATATTAGGTATCTAATAATTATGTAACAGATGCTTTTGGAGTACCAGAATTCCATCTTCTTCCATGATGCGATTTCAATATTTAATTAAGTGTATTGATGTCAAGAAGTTTATATTGAAAAATATTGAAAAACAGTCTTGTTTCTTCGACTCTTTTGTGTGGGATTTAGAATGTTTTGAACATTTTAGCTTTCTACGTTAATATTGTCGTCTTATCATCAATAAAGGAAAATATTGGTTAGTTGAGTCGCTGTTAGCATAATAAAATACTTAATCAATTACATTTGTAATTATTATATTATCAATGCCAGTTTATATCTGTGATGGGATTTTAGTGTTTGGAATATCCAAGTAGACATGGCAGGTTATATCAAGGTCTATAATACATAGTTTATTTACGGTATTGGTGGTGTCAAAGTAGTTTCGAAAGTATAAATAAGTTTTTGAATATTTTCTCTTCCTGTCATTGGATATTGAAGACATTTTCCTGGCTAGCATAGCTAAAATTTAGTGGTTTGTTTAATGTGTTATATAGATGAAGGTCTGCTTTTACTGTTCATCGAATTATAATGATCACTCTGACCTCCATGATATTTCGATAATCCATTTTTCTTTCCTTGCGGGTTTTTTGAAAGGGTCCAAAAATTCAAGGTAATATCAATCCTTTGAAAGTCTCTCCAGCAAATGAAATACAATTCCTTTCCCAACTGAACACGCCACTCTCACATCAAATAGCAGTCGTCAGATTTCACTTGGCGTCCAAACACTTTCTTCCTCACTCGCCCTGTCAGCGACAGCCGTCTTTATTTCTGCTCGTTCGGATGCGCTTATGCAAATTCGGATATACTTTATTTGGGTCTCTACTAACAACACCTCAGCTACGAGGAGGTAGTGAGTTCGAGTATCCGTAGCCGCTCGCCACAGGCCAAACATATCCTGACGCGCTTTGTTTGTGGGGGCTGGGAATCCGCTTGTTCATAGGGCGGCCTTTCAGTCTCGTCACACGGGTCCTATGCTATTTTTGCTCTGACGTTCAAATGTAAAGAATGAACAAAAAAGTTACTTTAGAAGGCACATTTATTCTATTAATCAAGCTATAAACATTCATCCTATACTTACATATCAGCTGGGTCGCGAATCCCAGTTAATTAACACTTGTTAATTTGATGGAAAAACGTGCGCACACCATCTTAACACATTTGTGCTCCTCAGGTTTTCGGAACCAACTTCTAAAACTTTTGATCACATGTCTGAGATTATCCAATTACAGCCACTTTTTGAAATTGATCTTAAGATCAATCACACAACCAGTTGACCAAACATCTCTCAGTCAACTCACATTCGGTTGTCTAATGTATCTGATTACAATATCTAATTCACTTCTTCAATTCTTCACTACCTCAAACATAATAGATACAGCTGTCTATATTTGACAATTACAAGCTATATATTATAAAAATAACTTTCCGTGGATAAAAGTTAGGATCGTTCATTACTCGAGTATAAACAATATTACATATCGCATGGCAGAATTATATACCAGATTAAAAATTGCTGATTCTATTGAGGAAATATGTATGTAGGATTTAACATTTTGTAAGAAGGTGTATAAGATGAACATACACAATATTTTAGTAGTTTGTCAGTTGATTGAAGAGATTACAAGTGTGGGGGCGCCCGCAAGGACCTTTGACCAGCTATGTGAGGATGCTTGGCGCTCCGCAGAGGAGCTCCCAGGTGCAATGATGATAGGGAAGGTTGGCGAAATTTGTCATTACCCGTGCTGTATGCACGACATGATGAGATGATGATTTAGCTGGATTATTTTTTATATATGTTGGTGATTAAATAAAATCGAGCTCATTTAGAACTTACGGTTATAAGTATTTATGATTTTTTATGAATAATTAAAAAATGTATTTCTTTAAGTGAGTTTATGTAGGTATTTATATATTCTATGGAGTGGTTATTAGATAGAACCGGTAATGCTGAATTTTTCCGATGTTTATTAACTTCTGTAAGGTATTTTTCTCTACTTTAAACATTACAGCTCCGCTTTTATCAGCGTGACTGGTGTTGACAAAGTCATGACTTCTCTGGGATTTTTAAAGTGCTATAAGTTCTTTATTTGTCACTTAGTAAGTGTCTTCTTTTATGTTCTTTTATTATTCATATATTTGCTGTTTTGAATGTTTGAATTGTTATGTCTATATTGTTTGGAATGAAAGAGATTTTAGTTGTGTAATTCTAAGATATTTGTTCATGAATAGAAACTTCATTATATACTTTAAATTTCATTCTTCTAAAGAATGTTATCAGACCGTTATCTAATGTATTCTTATAGTATTTAAGCCTTTTACTAAGTACATCGAATGGACGTGTGGGTGAATTTGTATTTGCTTAAGTTAATTACTTGTTTTTTCGAGACTCTCGGAATTTGATAATTTGTAAAGTTATCTTTCAAAAGTTTTATTGTTGCTGTTATTAATATTTTGTAGTTCTGGTCGGGGGCTACCTTGTTTTTTTAAAGTAGATTTAATCATGCTGCTAGATACCTAATTATAGGTGCGCTTCGTGTAACGGTTATCATCGTAGAAAATGGAATCGACGACCGAGTTTCAATCCTGGAAAGGTTGTTTTTGGTTTCACCTCACGCTCGCACTCTTTGAGAAAGACATGAATCATTTTGTTATTTAGCCTTGGTTAGAAACCGTCTAGTAGGAAAACTCTGAATTCAAAACATTTTTACTTTGCTTAAAAATTGATCTTGTGGTAGCATATATCGTATTGCCTTTCCTTATTTGTTGAAGTGATTCCGATGTTCATTTTGTTATTGTTACTCATTGGTGTTTCTTAAGTATAATAAAGTTGGATCGATGCCTGGAATTGTGGTCTTCGTGAAGAATTTCTTATTTTTTCATTACTAGGTTTTACAAGTTTTAGTATATTTGCAGGGACGTTGGTTTTACATAAATTCTCCAGGTTCCTGGTTAGTATTTGATCGTTTTAAATACCAAGTAAAGATAAATTTCGTTGTTAAAATAACATGTTTTGCTTGTTTTTTGTTTGGTTTGGTTTCAATTTTGACAGTTTTAAATCTTTATAAGTATTTAAAGGTCAACAGCATTTTATACATTTTAAAATTTCATATTTTCTCCCTTAATAATTAAAAAAAGGTTTCGTGTTATAGAAGTGGGACGTCAATGGATAGAGGTGCAACACTCTAATTCAAGAAGCTATAAATTTCTTTAATTTTGCATATATATTTGCATTCATATCAAGTGTCAAAATCCTATGTAAGTAATTTCGTTATTCTTGATAGGAATTATGCATTATAATAATATATATATATATATATATATATATATATTATATATATAATATATATATATATATATTATAAAGTCCTGTAGCTTGTATTTTGTAAGGAAAAGAAAATGAAAGATTTTAACACAAACAAGCACTTAGAAAGGTTAAGTACATTATATTTGTTGCCACACTTCTGAAAAATTAAAATCTTCGAAAGAGTTGCTTGTCTTTTTAATCTCTTTTTCAAAAAAGATCGCCATTAGTCTCAAATGACATCTAATGTATAAAATATATATATTAGTGTCCGGATATGAATTGAACAAGATTGCAATAAAAATTGCTAAATATGATTACAGAAATAATAAGTCTTAAATAAAATAATATTTCAATAACATTTATGTTATTTGTTCGGACACACGTTCAGATATAGACATTCCTACACACTTGATTCTATGTTTTAAGTGTGTATTTCACTTTTATTTTATTTTTTGCAGAAATTCAAGAGGAAAACACACTTAACATAGATATCAAGTGGTGTAGGATGTCTATATCTGAACGTGTGTCCCGAACAAAAAAACATAAATGTTATTGAAATATTATTTTACTTTAAGACTTATTATTTCTGTAATCAATATTTAGCATTTATTGCAATCTTGTTCAATTCATAATCCGACACTAATATATATATTTTATACATAGATGTCATTGAGACTAATGCGATCTTTTTTGAAAGAAGAGATTAAAAAGACAAGCAACTCTTTCGAAGATTTTTTAATTTTCAGAAGTGTGGCAACAAATATAATGTACTTAACCTTTCCTAAGTGTTGTTTGTGTTAAAATCTTTCATTTTCTTTTCCTTACAAAATGAAGCTACAGGGACTTAAAATATATATATATATATATTATAATATATATATATATAATATAATATATTAATATATATATATAATGATAATTCCTATCAAGAATACGAAATTACTTACATAGGATTTGACACTTGATAATGAATGCAAATATAGTATGCAAATATTAAAGAAATTTATAGCTTTTCTTGAATTGAGTGTTGCAACTCTATCCATTGACGTCCCACTTCTATAACACGAACAACCTTTTTTTATTATTAAGGGAGAAAATATGAAATTTAAAATGTATAAAATGCTGTTGGACCTTTAATACTTAAGATTAAACTGTCAAATTGACCAACAAACAAAAAACAAGCAAAAACATATTATTTTACCGAAATTTATCTTTACTGGGTATTTAAACGATCAATACAACCAGGAACCTGGAGAAATTTATGTAAATCCACACGTCCCTGCAATATACTAAACTTGTAAAACCTAAGTAATGAAAAAATAGAAATTCTTTCACGAAGACCGGCAATTCCAGGCCCAATCGATGCCAACTTTATTATACTTTAAGAAACACCAATGAGTAACAATAACAAAATGAAACATCGGAACACTTCACAAATAAGGAAGGCAATACGATATATCGCTACCAAATCAATTTTTAAGCAAAGTAAAATGTTTTGAAATTCAGAGTTTTCCTACTAGACCGGTTCTTAACAAGGCTAAATAACAATGATCATGTCTTTCTCAAAGAGCGCGAGCGTGAGGTGAAACCAACAACCTTGTCCAGGATTGAAACTCCGGGTCGTCGATTCCATTTTCTACGATGATAACCGTTACACAAAGCGCACCTCATAATTAGGTATCTAGCAACATGATTCAAATCTACTTTAAAAAAAACAAGGTAGCCCCCCGACCAGAACTACAAAATATAATAACAGCAACAATAAAACTTTTGAAAGATAACTTTACAAAATTATCAAATTCCGAGAAGTCTCGAAAAAACAAGTAATTAACTTAAGCAAATACAAATTCACCACACGTCCATTCGATGTACTAGTAAAAGGCTTAAATACTATAAGAATACATTAGATAACGGTCTGATAGCATTCTTTAGAAGAATGAAATTTAAAGTATATAATGAAGTTATCTATTCAGAAACAATATCTTAGAATACAACAAAACTAAAACTCGTTCATTCCAAACAATATAGACATAACAATTCAAACACTTTCAAAACGCAAATATATGAATAATAAAAGAAGCATAAAAGAAGACACTATACTAAAGTGACAAATAAAGAAGACTTATAAGCACTTAAAAATCCCCAGAAGTAAGTCATGACTTTGTCAACACCAGTCACGCTGATAAAAGCGGACTGTAATTGTTTAAAGTAGAGAAAAAATACCTATACAGAAGTTAATAAACATCGGAAAAATTCGCATTTACCGGTTCTATCTAATAACCACTCCATAGAAATATAAAATACCTACATAAACTCACCTTAAAGAAATACATTTTTTTTAATTAATTCGATAAAAATCATAAAATTTTACTTATAACCGTAAGTTCTAAATCGAGCTCGATTTTATTTAATTCACCAACATATATAAAATGAATAATCCAGCTTAAATCAGTCATCAATTCATCATTGTCGTGCATACCAGCACGTATTCCATGACAATTTTTCGCCAACCTTCCCTATCATTCATTGCACCTGGGAGCTCCTCTGCGGAGCAGCGCATCCTCACATAGCTGGTCAATTGTAGGTCCTTGCTGGGCGCCCCACACTTAGTAATCTCTTCATCAACTGACAAACTACTAAAATATCGTGTATGTTCCATCACTATAATACACCCTTCTTACAAAATGTTAAATCCTACATAACATATTTCTCAATAGAATCGCAATTTTTAATCTCGGTATATAATTCTGCCATGCGATATGTATATATTTTATACTCGAGTAATGAACGATCCCTAACTTTTATCCACCGGAAAGTTATTTTTATAATATATAGCTGTAATTGTCCAAATAATAGATTTCAGCTGTATCTATTTATGTTTTGACCGGGTAGTGAAAGAATTTGAAGAAGTGAATTAGATATTGTAATCAGATACATAGATCACCGAATGTGAGATTGACGAGAGATGTTTGGGTCACTGGTTGTTGTGATTGATCTTGAAGATCAATTTTCAAAAAGTGGCTGTAATTGGGATAATCTCAGACATGATGATCAAAAGTTTTAGAAAATTGGTTTCGGAAAACCTGAGGACACAAATGTGTTAAGATGTGTGTGCGCATTGTTCTTCTATCAAACTAACAAGTGTTAACTAACTAGGATTCGCGACCCAGCTGATATGTAAGTATAGGATGAATGTTTATAGCTTTAATTAATAGAATAAATGTGCCTTCTAAAGTAACTTTTTTGTTCATTCTTTACATTTGAACGTCAGAGCAAAATAGCATAGGGCCCGTGTGACGAGACTGAAAGGCCGCCTATGAACAAGCGGATTCCCAGCCACCACAAACAAAGCGCGTCAGGATATGTTTGGCCTGTGGCGAGCGACTACGGATACTCGAACTCGCTACCTCCTCGTAGCTGAGTGTTGTTAGTAGAAGACCCAAATAAAGTATATCCGAATTTGCAAAGCGCATTCGAACGAGCAAGAAATAAAGAGGCGCTGTCGCTTGACAGGGCGAGTGAGGAAGAAAGTGTTTGGACGCCAAGTGAAATCTGACGACTGCTATTTGAAATGAGAGTGGCGTGTTCAGTTGGGAAAAGAATTGCATTTCATTTGCTGGAGAGACTTGCAAAGGATTGATATTACTTGAATTTTTGGACCCTTTCAAAGAACCCCGCAAAAGAAAGAAAATGGGTTATCGAAATATCATGGAGGTCAGAGAGATCATTATAATCGTTCATCATTCGATGACAGTAAAAGAGATATCTATATAACAAAATTAAAAAAAAAACTAAATTTTGGCTATGCTAGCCAGGAAAATGTCTATAATATCCAAATATAGAAAATATTTCAAAACTTATTTATACTTTCGAAAACTACTTTGATTTCCACCAATACCGTAAATAAACTATGTATTATGACCTTGATTATAACCTGCCATGTTCTATTGGATATTCCAAATTAAAATCCCACCACAGATATAAACTTAGCATTGATAATATAATATACGAATGTAATTGATTAAGTATTTATTTATTACGCTAACAGCTACTCAACTAACCAATATTTCACTTCATGATGATAAGACGACAATATTAACGTAGAAAGCTAAATGTTCAAAACATTCTAAATCCCACACAAAAGAGTCGAAGAAACAAGACTGTTTTTCAATTATTTTTCAATATAAACTTCTTGACATCAATACACTTAATTAAAATATTATGCAATCACATCACGGAAAAAGATGGAATATCTGGGAATCCAAAAGCTCCATTTGTTACATTAATTATAAGATACCTAATATTTATGTGCAATATGTAGAAATCAAAATGGCCGTTATAAGCTGCAGCCCATGGCCTTGAAGGATTTGAATGACATGGGCTTCACCTGTCCTGATCCTTCCTTCCGGTGGATACCGTGAGAACCGGTAGAGAGGACCCTCTCTTCCGGTTAGATAGTAAGTTTCAGTCAGTTAGAAGGTAGAGCAGCGAGCTCGAAGGGGTAAGTTCGCGTTATACGCGCGTTCTCTCATCTGCGCAGATTGTCTGGTGGGATTTAAAATAAAGTAAAATCAAGCAAGATCGGAATCTTGTGTTAATTACTCTAAAAACTAACAATGACACAGGGCTTCTGATAAAGAGAAATCCCCAATAGAAGACCAGACCGAAGTCCCCAAGAAAGTCCAGACCTTAGAAGATTCCAGGCAAGACAAGATGTTATAAAGATTCCAAAGACGGCCAGAAGAATAGAAGTAAGAATTTAAGTAATGAGAAGGGTATGTAACACATCAAGGCACATATGACCATATTGTATCAAATAGGTGGGATTTGAGTTTACAAAAAAGGAAGAAAGTTCTATGGAGCTAAGCCAAATGAATAAGAAGAATTGGGTAGCAATTCAAAGTTTGGTTGTTTCAGTTACTGAAAACCAATGAGTGTGAAACGGGCACTTTATCTTCAGCAAGGAACATATGCCTCATCTTCCATCTGAATTTCGACTTGTTTTATTCTTTTCAGTTGTTTTAATTCTGATGCATAGTACTGTCAATTAACAGTTTTTCCCTTTCTATATATCATGATTACGCCTTCAGAATTAACAGAAAAGAAGCCATCATCCAGCCAATAGATGCTCTCTGCTAGAACTTCTTCGGGGATGGAAAAACAGAGAGTTTTAAGAAAATTTGCATTGAATCTTTGATTTAGATTAATGGTGTGAATCCATCTTCATCTTGAGTTACTAATTTGCAGTGGAAATTCTTAAGATTAGTCTGGAAGCTAGTCTAAGAGTTCTCTGAAAATGTCTCTGAATGTTTGAGATGAGGCTTGAAGATAGTTAATTATCTGTGTTATTCGGACTATTGTCCCTATCTTCATTGTTATTTGTACAACGTTTCGGCCGATATGCCCTCCGGTCTTCTTTAGGTATTTCTTGTCGGACTCGGGAACCTTCTCGGACGGGAACTTTCTCGGATTCGGGAACCTTCTTTTCGAACTCGGGAGCTTTCTTGTCGTAATCGGGAGCCATCACGGAACTTTGAACCTAACCCTTTATTTAGTCCACGGGGGTATCTTGTTCTCATTCCGCTAACCATAGCTGGGGTAGGAGTTGTGTTAATTATTTTTCTAACTGCCTCTACTCAGGATTGAACTCAGGATCCAGAGATAAACTGTCACTTAGAACTGTCTTAACCTAAGTACCTTATCCACTATGCCATGTGTCCCGAGTCCGAGAAGGTTCCCGAGTCCGACAAGAAATACCTGAAGAAGGCCAAAGAGCATATCGGCCGAAACGTTGTACAAATAACAATGAAGATTGGGACAATAGTCCGAATAACGCAGATAATACTGATCTTCAAGAAAATGTCAACTCTTTTCTGCTTATGCTCTACCGTTAGCATTCTTTGAACATCTACGGACAGTTTGTTCCTCACAGTTAAGCAGGTTTGGACAAACTAGGCTTAGACTTAACCATCTGCTGGACAGTAGACGTCTTTCATCCAAAACAAATCGGTGAATAGCATAAACTTTGCTTATCAGTGGTTGAGATTTCTAGACGACCAGAACGAGGGTCACATCCTATGTTGTCCTTGTCGATTCAGTTGTGCAGACCACTTATTCTCAGTTATATAGGACGGAGGTCCTCATCAAGTATCCGTACCACTCCCCATGGATTTCTGGGTATCATACATTTCCTTTGTAGATACTTTATGAGTACTCGGGACTCTGTTAGGTCAATTTATAGACGTGTCACACCTCTCACCTGCACGGACATTCAGACAAAAATAGGAATTTGTTTCTAGTTTCATTAGAGGTGCTAGTATGTTGGCACAACAAACATGTTCAGCTATAGCTCTTCTGTATGATTCTGAGTGATTCGCAGAATATTTGAATGACCCACGTACCTATAAACAAAAAGATATTGTTTGCAATGTCAGTATCTTAAAGCTCCGTGGATAGGATATATATATATATATATATTATATATATATATATATATATATATATATATATATATAGTAAAAGTAAAGTCGTCGGGGCGGCCTAATGTCGGTATCAGCCAGTCAGCGAGGAAGTCTATGCCCTTTTCAATAGCGCTAGACCAAGGGGATTGTTTTTGGCGTCTGAGGTGGAGCGCCACACCTACCATCAGCTCCTTACTTTACCGCACAGATCCCTGTGCTACTCATACGCTGAGTTGGCGAGGACCGGTATTGAACTAGGAACCTTTTGGTTTCTAGCCGAACGCTCTACCGACAGAGCTAATATAAAGGATTTTGAAAAATAATTACACACTTTTATTGATCAGCAATTTTCGAAAGAGAAAAGAGCAAATGAAAACTTAAGGGCCCTTTCAACTGGTGCTTTCTCAAAAGTAACGACCGGTAGATAGTTTAAAAGTCACAATGTAAATTAAATGGGTAAAAGAGAGATTCAATCATATGAAATGGTGGGGTAATATGAAGGCAGATAGGGGGAAGGAAAAAAAGAAAAAAATATATATATTGGTAAATACCTTCAAGTAATTCCTACCTCAGCTATCACATCCCCGGCAAAAATTACCAGTTAGTGTTTAGGATGTCTTTGTCTACACAAGGACGGGCAGTAAAAAAATGGAGACTGCCTCAAGGACATTGAGATGGTGACTTGTCCTTGCCTTGTGTAGAACAGAAAATTGCTGATCATTGTAGTTTATTTTGCAACTATTTGGTCTACGAAGGTGGTCGTCACCCATGGCAGAATCATGTGCCTGGGAGAGCCCGGATGGGGTTTGGGGGAGGCTTCTTATACCCCTCGGGACGTGTTGGTTTATTCGGACGCTCAAACTCTGTGTTGTCCTACCAAGATAACTGGCAGCACACCGGTATTGGTATTTGTAAAAGACGTAACTTTGTTCAAAGATTCGCAGGGCGTCTTTTGAGCAGAGCGAAATGCAGGTATGGTGGTAAAAATTGTCCGGACTTTAAACTGCGTTTAAAACAGTGTGTTATGGCTAATTTGACCTTGTTTGCCAATGTTATATATATAGTATAAGTTGGAAAAATGGTAGTGATCCGACAATTGAAATATAAATATGAACGAAAAAGACTGATTAAAAGTTCAACTTGGAATTACGTGTGTCAAAGGAAACATTGTCACACCATAAGTTACTACTTGCTCAATTTTGACACTGCTCTACTTACGGGCTTTCGAGTACTCTGATTTTTACCCCTAACTTTTGCTCACTGCATTTTGTATATTGTGTGTGTGTGTGTATATATGTGTGTGTGTGTGTGTATATAGTGTGTGTGTGGTGTCATATATGTGTGTGTGATGATATATATATATGTGTGTTGTGTGTGTGTATGGTGTGTGTGTAATGTGTGTGTGTTGTATATATATATGTGTGTGTGTGTATACATATGTGTGTTTATATATATATATATGTGTGTTTATATATATATATATGTGTTGTAATATAATATATATGTATGTGTGTGTATATATATGTATGTGTGTGTATATATATATATGTGTGTGTATAATATATATATGTGTGTTTATATATATATATGTATGTGTGTGTATATATATATATATATATGTGGTGTGTCTATATATATATATATATGTGTTGTATATATATATATGTTTGTGTGGTGTGTCTATATATATATATATATGTGTGTGTATATATATATATGTGTTGTGTGTGTGTGTCTATATTATATGTGTGTGTGTGTGTGTATATATATATATATATTATATATATAGCATTAAAGAAAAGCAGAGAAAAATAGACTCAAGTAAAATTTCTTGTGAGTGGAGTTTAACATCATGTATTTTGATTTCCATCAAATCAAATTGGTAATTGAACGAACTGCCGCCTGTCAGTTGAATAGATATGCATGCCTGCCAAACATTTTAAGACAAAGAAGAGAATCAATTTTGGAGTGAGCTTAAAAAGTGAAGGTAGCCTAACGAAATTTGATCAAAGTTTTTCATTTCTTTCTTATTTCTTATTTCTCATTTATTTTTTTTATTTACTTTTTCTATTTGTGTAAATGATTTACTTTAAGAAATCTGTCATTTTTTCAAAAAAGAAATATTGCGTAAATCAAGACCTTCACTTTTCTTGTGGTGTGTTGAAGTGTTGATCATGAGTAGAGTATTGGTCTGTTAATGATTTTGATTAAGTACCCAAAGCTTAACATCTATACATTGGCCAAGTATTTAATACAGCATAAGAACGATGATAAACATACATACATCCATACATACATATGAGATGCGCCTGCATAACGGTTATCGTCGTAGAAAATGGAATTGAAGACCCGGGATAAAATTCTGGACGAAAATGTGTTTCATTTTGCGCTAATGTCCATGACAAATAAATATGAATATGTTATCTCTCAAGCTATGTGTAAATAATTGGAAAAAATGGGTTCTTTGACCTTGGAACAGTACCCAGTCTAAGGAAGTAAAACTCAAACCAGCTGTACTCCGATTAAAAATTAACCTTGTGTCAAATCCTACTCTCGGTGGAGAAATATGGTAAATAGATTTATACATGGACTCTCTCGTCGATTTTCGACGCATGAGTGTTCATCCAATGAACAAACTACACAGTGATTTATAGTGGTGAAGGCTTGTGTAGGACACTTCCACACTTTTTGGCACAGTCGATAGGAAAGAATTGGTGTATCAAGGAATGCCACTAACCCAATCAACGACTGAACTCAGGAATTTTGAATTCAGATTTATCCCTCTCCTAGACTGGTTACCTACCCAAGGTTAAACAGCCCAGTCTGCCCTACTATTTAACCCATAGCTGGAGGGAGAATATATAGATTCATATCTTTCCCACGTGTATTAGCGCTATGTGAAGTGCCAACAGCTTCGTATAGGAATTGAACTCGAACCGAAGAGTCCATTTTCCTCGACTCTAACCACTAGCCCACTATATACATACACAGACATATATTAAATATTTTATGCGCACTATTTTATCATAGTTTCATGATTTAAAATTTAATTGTCCTTTTACTCCTAAGTTTCATCTAACAAGAAGAACGTGACGCAAGGCCAATTCACAAGCAAAATAAAGCTGTTTTATCTCCTAAACTGGTTACATAACCGGACTGTACTACTATTTACCCTTAGCTGTGGTGGAATAAATCAGATTGATACATGCCTTTTCCAAGGGTATCAGCCTCGACCAGAAATTGACCCATGTAGCCAATTCTATTTGCGAGGTGTTCTTTGTCAAGAATGAAACTTGATGCTGTAAATTATCCAGTTCTGACCCATGGAGCAGTTTCCAGGAGCGTTGAAGATGTAACAGTGTCCAGGAGTACTCGCTATTGTCTTCTGAAAAAGGTTGAGATATCAGTAAGACCAGTGACAAAACATTGATTGACAAAAGTACTCATACAAATACGTTTGAAATGGGCAAAGGATAACATGAAGGTCAATTTCCCAAAAGTTCTGTTTACAGGGGGAACTCGACGAAATCCTAATCAGAGCTTGACGCGCCAACATGAAGTAGCAGGTATTATGATTTGGGCTGGTAATACTGGAGGTATTATACTTGGTTCGAGGAGAGAGTCAAACGGTACAAAAATAACCGAAGATGCTTATATATACTTCCTCAAAGAGAACCTGTAATCTAGGCTACAAAAGAAAAAAATCACTTTTAGGAGAACCATCATATTTATGCAATATTTCTTCGCATTCAGTACATAAAACTACGGAGTATCTGCAAAATTCCGGCTTCTGTGGATTTTGGGAAATTAACTGGCCGACCAATTATCCAAACTTAAACCCAATTAAAAAACGGCGTGTTTATGATAATGGATACCAATTTAAAAGCTTGGATGACTTATGGTAGAAAATAGTAAACGTATCACGCGAAATTACATAAGAGGAAATGAAGAAATTCATATTTCTGTATTTTAAGTGTTTCCTTTTTTTAAAACCCTACAATTCTTACGAAATATGTGCATGTACATGTTATCATCATTCTCTGATAATTTCGTTAAATTCCAACGGGATTAGGATAGGAGAAAAAAGTGTCATTTCGTTAATAATTTGAAACGGAGTGTATTCTATGAAAAAAAAACCCACTCTGAATGGATCGGCAGAAATCGAAACATTTGCTGTAAAATTTAGAACCTGATAAGTTATTCAGACTATCTTTAGACATTTCGTTGTTGTTTTTGTGTGCATTTATTCGAACATATTCATAGATTTATATAATGTTTCTATACGGACTAAATTAGTAAAAAATCTTTTATTTACTTTTTGGGGAGGTCTTCTTACATCTGCTCTTACAATATGCGATTATCAATTACTTTGTGCGGAGAATTATTAGTATTTGTATTCATTTTATGCCAATTTACTGCTAAGTTTCATATAATAATGAACGATACATGAAACATTGACTAATGAAATTTGGTGACTGTCAGTTTCAGACCAATCTTGGTCATCGCAAAGGAAGAGAAAGTAAGTCACTAAACTCTGTTGACTCTGTATCTAGAACTAAACTAAGAACTAATTTTCATGTTAGATTTTTCATAAACTTCCTGTGTATACGCAGCTTAGAAGAAATAATTTTCATCAACTTAATGCGTATCAATAAATTAGTTGATCTGGCTTGACATGACTACTGATTGATTGGTTGGGGCCTCTTCAACCGCCTGTCTAGTCCAAAAAAGCGTTGAAGTGGATATGCTAGTCACGGGACCACTTAGTACCTAGGTCACAGACCTACCAGTCCCTAGAATCCTGTTCTCGTATTACGGTGAGCGAATTGGGAGCACTTCTGTAGATTTGAGTTTGCATATTCTTACTGTCGCAACAGACAAATCAGTAAGAATAATTACCCTGCTCTTGCACTAGCAAAAAGAGGCAAACCTACTACTTTTGACTGATACCGACAAGAGACTACTCCAAATACTTAAGGATATATATATATATATATATGGAGGCACGTAGGCTAGTGGTTAGGTCGTGGAAATGGACTCGTCGATTCGAATTAAATTCCTAGACGAAGCTGTTGGCATTTCACATAGCGCTAATACCCTTGGGAAAGGTATGAATCCATATATTCTCCTCCAACAATTGGATAAATAGTAGGACAGATTGGGCCCTCAGCCTTAGGTAGTTAACCAGTCTACAAGAGGGATAACTCTGAATTTAAAATTCCTGAGGTCGGTCGTTGAATGGGTTTATGGCAACTCTTGATGTACCAATTCTTTCCTATCGACTATGACAAAAAGTGTGGATGGTCCAACACAAGCCTTCACCACTATAAACAAATCCCTGTGTTGGTGTTCCTTGTATGAACCCTCATACGTCGAAAATTGACGAGAGAGTCTATATATGTATACACACACACACACACATATATATATATATAATTAATTTTTATATCTCTAAATGAAGATTGTTCACATTCAGCGAGAGTATTATATATATTATATATATAATATATATTATTATATAATATATATAGTTAAGAATTAATGGCAAAATGAATAAATAATGAGATAAAAATGAATGAGATGAGTGGAATAAATGAAGAATCCTTTCCAAGGGACCTCACTCAAAAGTTTAAAAAAATAACAAAAAATAATCAAAAGGATAAAAAAATGCAGTTTTGAATTTAAAAATAAGATATATTATTATTATTATTATTATATTATTATTATTATTATTATTATTATATTATATGACAGACTAGGATCTAGAGTTGAGCATTTTATTAACCGTTTCATTGTCTTTGGCGAAATGCTGCCAATGAGCACGAAGGGTATATAAAATTGTCCGAAAGCACTGGTGTTATATCCCGAGTTATACCTACTTTCAATCTTTATTTTTGTATATACCATCAGTGATTTCGGACAGTTATCATATCATAATTAATAAGGTATACCTAAAAGAAAATTTTCTATTGGGATAGAGTAAATCACCTTTGCGATCATCTTAACTATATATATATACATATATATGAGATTTATCCAAAACTTGGTAGTAAGGGATGATTCTATATGTGATTTCTAAGATATACTGTATTAATATTGTATGATTCAGTATGTATAAATACAGCGAATCTTTAAATCCCTAAAGAGAGAGAGCTTAAATGTATAATAAACTTTTTAGATTATATACAGAGCAATATGATATATATATATATTATATAATATATATATATATATATATATATATATACTGTGTCAAAAACATTGATGAATTCAAAGCTCATTTTTATAAAAACTTTCAGAACATACAAATGTCTTAAAAACTTTTTAGAATTTTATCAAAAAAGAAAGAAAGTCACTTCAATTCGATTATAATATTGTAAAACTCACGGATGATTGCATTGTAAAATTAGTATGATAATATTGTTAATGTCAATGAAACTGTCGATAAAACATAAAACGCACTTTAGTTCTACATTTCAAGTAGTGATTTTCTGAATAGGTTAAAAGACATTCAAAATTATTCTTAAGCATCTAAATGTTGGAGAATGTAATAGACACAATATTCAAAAGAGGAATGTGAACTTCTACTATGAATTAGGTAGATTCGAATCAGCGGTCGTTTAGCTGGATAAAGACTAAAGAAAGCGGATTAGAAACTTGAGCTTCCATTTACAACTTTGAACCCCACTTTTTTATACGCCTTTTTTGTTGATGTTAGTAATATTTCTGTTTATTTTTATCTATTTTTCTTTTGTTTGCGATTCCCTCAT
>CM042144.1:92272528-92322528 GCA_023376005.1 Doryteuthis pealeii
TTCAAAGTCCCAGAGAATTTTACGCGTTTCGTTCTCAAGAACAGATTCTGGTTTATGCATATACCATTTTGTTGTATGGTCAAAATTAAATCTCTTGCATAATTCCCAGTGGATCACCTTCCCAACCCAGTCATGTCTAGTTTGTACTCCCTTTGTGCTAGTTTGCTACATTCGCACAGTACATGTTTATTATTATTATTATTATTATTATTATTCAAATAATTCATTTAACATGCTCTAAGAGTATAAATCACATAACTGAACGCTAATTCTGCGTGCGATCGCTCTGAAATTTATTTTGAAATTGTCCAAATTCTCGACATAAAACAGAGATAGATGAAATGCTAAGTCAAATCTTTTACTCCTGAATAAATATAAGCATCAGTATAATCATAGGTCGCTATTACACCTGGTACCTAACGCATTTATAGGTTGTCTAATATATATATATATATATTATATATATATATATATATATATATAAAAATAATAAAATTCGAAGGCAATACAATGCGTAAAAAATAAAGACAAAAAGATGTTTTATATGTCTAATCGATTTCAAAGCAAAGCTTTATCATCAGAGTTCAATTTTCTGAAATTGAACTCTGATGATAAAGCTTTGCTTTGAAATCGATTAGACATATAAAACATCTTTTTCTCTTTATTTTTTACGCATTGTATTGCCTTCTAATTTTATTATTTTATAACATACTTAACAATGCTTCAAGCAAATTACCAATTACTTTATATATATATATATATATATATATATATATATATATATATATATATATTAAAAGTTGCTACAATATTTTCATTGTAGTAGCATCAGTAGTTAATCCAAAAGTGCTCAATATATTTCGTAAAATATAGAGTATTTATTGTTGTAAAAAAAGTTTTTCTTTCTACCATGGTGTTCGTTGTTCCGGGGACACTTTCTTCGGGAGGTGTACCTTAAACGCCGAAACCGTGGTAGAGAGAAAAGCTTTTTTCTACAACTATATATATATATATATATATATATATATATATATTATATATATATATATATATATATCAACTGTGTCCAGTTTAGCACAGTCGGTAGTTCACCTACCTCGGTAATCACAACGTTTGATAGTGACCCACGCCAACTTAGCACACGAGCGAGTAGGACAGATTGCGTAATCTGATCTATGCTGTAATGTGGGGAGCTGACGGTATGTGTGACATTCCACCTCATCAGAAACAACCTCCCTAGACTAGCGCTAACGAAAAGAAAACAGACTCCCTTTCCGCCCAACAATACTCTATTCTGCCAAGTTCACTTACTTTTTATATGTGAAATGTAGTCTGCTGCATCGTAATTACTTGCATTTTTAATAAGATTTTTATTATTATAATGTTTGATTAATATTTACTACTGAATTAAGTCTACCGCAAAGGAATTAAATTTGAGAAACGGATATCGGTTGTGAAAATTAAAAGATAGATAGATTGATAGATAGCTTTGAAGAAACGAAGATACATAAATTGACAGATATATAGATAGATAGATCTGGTTAGATAGATAGATAGATCTGGGTAGATAGATCTGGATTGATAGATACAGCTGGATAGATAGAAAGATAGGTAGATAGATACATCTGGGTAGATAGATAGAAATATGAATAGATAGATCCGAATAGACAAAGAGAGATAGATAGATAGATCTGAGTAGACAAAGATAGATAGATAGATAGATAGATCTGAATAGACAAAGATAGATAGATAGATAGATCTGAATAGACAAAGATAGATAGATAGATAGATCTGAATAGACAAAGATAGATAGATAGATCTGAATAGACAAACATAGATAGATAGATAGATAGATAGATCTGAATAGACAAACATAGATAGATAGATAGATCTGAATAGACAAACATAGATAGATAGATAGATCTGAATAGACAAACATAGATAGATTGATAGATCTGAATAGACAGACAAAGATAGATAGATAGATCTGAATAGACAGACAAAGATAGATAGATAGATCTGAATAGACAGACAAAGATAGATAGATAGATCTGAATAGACAGACAAAGATAGATAGATAGATCTGAATAGACAAACATAGATAGATAGATAGATCTGAATAGACAGACAAAGATAGATAGATAGATCTGAATAGACAAACATAGATAGATAGATCTGAATAGACAAAGATAGATAGATTGATAGATAGATCTGAAAAGAGATAGATATATAGATAGATCTGAAAAGAGATAGATATATAGATAGATCTGAAAAGAGATAGATAGATCTGAAAAGAGATAGATAGATAGATAGATCTGAAAAGAGATAGATAGATCTGAAAAGAGATAGATAGATAGATCTGAAAAGAGATAGATATATAGATAGATTTGAAAAGAGATAGCTAGATCTGAAAAGAGATAGATAGATCTGAATAGACAAAGATAGATAGATAGATAGATAGATAGTTAGATTGAGAGATCTGAACAGACAAAGAAGGATAAATAGATTCAAAGAAAAAAAAAGATTTCAGGATAGATAGATAGATAGACAGAAGGAAAGAATGTTACCCTTTGATTGTTGGCATTTTTATCCAAATCTCCTTACAGAATCGTCTTTGAATATTCTTTCTAACAATATCATTTGTCTCCTTATGACTTATAACTGATTCTAATTTTTCCCTCTCGACTGACAGCTTCCCCCCCCCCCCAGGATCTGCCACCGTTTTTCTCTTCTATTCTTTTGTTAATATCTGACGGATATTTGTTGTTTTTCCCTTCTGTTGATGTGTAAGTGGCCTGCTTGGCGCGCGCTAGATTTTCCTTCGTGCCACAGCCGTTCAACTGATCTGATCTCCTTGGCGCTGATCAAAGCTGATTGACGGGCGGATATCGAACATTGTCTGATTATTGTCTTGTTTTGTTTTATTGATGATATTTTGGTGCGCGTGATCGATCGTCACTTACTGCCTCTAGAAAATTTTGGATAAACTAGAGAGTTGGCCTCAATAAACCCAAGTGTACGTATATGCATGTGCATGTGTGTATGCAACTAAACATGCATTGTTTCAGAAAGAACACAATCCTAAGGTTTGAATTGCCCCACTTGGACTTTCAATAGCGACTGCACAATAGTTTGTCTTCCATCTCGCAAATCATTAAAATTAGACAAACACGATAGGTTGAGCACTATTGGAGCATTGTTCTGTTTTGTTTTTTCGGTAAATCATGATTATCAGATTCACAACCATGCACAAAATGTTGAATCTCTAAGTTTTTATCTTGTTTTCATGGTTGTAAATCTGAAATTAGTAGACCAGCCCATATATATATATTTACCAACCCCTCCGCACGAGCAGGATGCGACACAAGGTCAATTTCTTAAGTGGAGTTTAACAGGTTTGAATTCAGTTTTCCTTCTCCTAGACTGGTTACCTAGCCATGGTTAAAGAGTCCAGTCTGCCCTGCTATTTACCCATAGCTGGAGGGAGAATTGGATCCATACCTTTCTCAAGGGTATTAGCGCCATGTGAAATGCCAACAGCTTCGTCCAGGAATTGAACTAGCGGTGACGAGTCCATTTCCTACGACTCTAACCATTAGACCACGCGCCTCCATATACCTCGGTCATCATCATCATCATGTCGCGCATGCAGCACGGGTATTCATGACAATCTTTCGCCAACCTTCCCTATCATTCATTGCACCTGGGAGCTCCTCTGCGGAGCAGCCAGCATTCTCACATAGCTGGTCAATGTAGGTCCTTGCTGGGCGCCCCACACTTGCATGTCCATGTATTGGCTTCCACGGGAGAACGTCGCTTATGAGTTCATCCTTACTTCTCCAGCAGTGTCCTGTAAGTCTTGTCCGTCTCACTCGAATAGTTTGTGAGATGGAGGGCAGGTGACCGTACAGCTGTTTCCTTGTGGGGTGCTGTTTCCATGACATGTTCAAGACTGCGCGCAGCATTCTTGTGCAGCTCCCATCTAGCTTATTCTCAAGACGCTTTGTTACGGTCCAGGTGGTGCAGCCATATAGCAGCACCGACACAACCACAGCCTACCTCGGTAGCAATATCTAATCTACTAAAAGCAATGTCAAGATACGCAAGGTAAAGGTACGACATCAAATTTGCATTTGAGATGAATTATTAATTTCAGAAACAATAAAAAGTGACTGGTAACAAGGTCTGGTGAATATGTATGATGCTGCTAATTCACACATTTCTTGTGTTTTACCAAAGACTGCTGAACAAAATGTATCGAGACGTATGATAAAAAATATTGAGACCTATGATAAAAAATTTATTGAGATTGCCGACTTAAAGATATTGTGAATTAGTACTGACAGCAGTGAATTTTATACTTTATCAAAGTTTTTTTAGTTTTGTACATATTTTAGTTTACATTTTAAATTTTAAAATCAATAAAATTTAAAGATTTAGTCTCGTTATATTTTCACCTCACCAAGTATTTTCTGTTCGAATAATGATAAATGTACATAGACTAATGTACATGTTTTATCCGGATTAACACTCAATTGTGATAAACCTACAAGGTTATATCTATAACCTTATCTACATTTTAAAGTTTTATTTGACGTAGGCTTCGCTCCATTTTTTATATTTTTATTTTTCTCTGCGATGTATTTCAATGAAATATCTATTTAGAAAATCCTGATTGTTCAATGAAATTCATCAGACAAATATTAGGTGTTTAGTTTTCGTTTTAAAAACATCTCCGATAAAGGGAAACGGAAATTCTTCCAAGATGTAGATGTATCGTTACATGGTAATACTTAAATGAAAGAGAGAGAGAGAGAGAGAGAGAGAGGAGAGAGAGAGAGAGAGAGAGAGAGAGAGAGGGGGGGGGGTGAATCCGTATTGTTGGCACGCCTTGACTATGATGCGGATAATAACTGTCCTTGATTGTCTCTTATTATTGTAAATTTAATTTAGATTTAACAAAAACTTAGTTCTAAAATTAAAACTGAAAGAAGAATACGTCCATGTTAGTACCCATTAGAAAGTAAGTTTTAATGATGTAGTATCTAAACTGTTTTAAGAGACGTTTTCATCGAACAAATTTTAGAAACTCTTTTTTAATTCCTTCTATTTATTAAACTGTCTTGTTCAAATCAGAGACTTTTTTACTTATTTTTTAAAATTCTATTTTATTCTCTTTCTTTTTCTATTTATATTCACTTTTATATTTCATTCTTATGTAAACAAGGGCTAAACACAACAACAACAACAATAACAACAAAAACCGGATCTTAAACAACACCTTTCATTTTATTTGGAGGCACTCGTCCTTTACGGACAAGTGCCTCCTAATAAAATTAAAGGTGCTGTTTAATATCCGGTTTTTGTTGTTGTTGTTGTTGTTGTTGTGTTTAGCCCCTGTTTACATAAAAATGAAAGGTGTTGTTATCAGCGTTGAAAATGAACACGGCGAATCGAGTTCAAATCCTGGATGAAGTTGTAAGCATTTCACATAGATCTTATACCCTTTGGAAAAGTATGAATCCAACTATTCTCCCTCTAGCTATGGATAAATAGTAAGGCAGAGTGGGATCTTTTAAATAGGTATAGCAACCGATCTTGGAGAAGGAAAACTCTGAACAAAATATGTCAATTCAGTTGGAGTAGATTTTTGCGCGAGTGGCAAACAGATTCATCTTCCTCATTGAGAAAAATGCATAATTAATTAGGTTGATTATATATAGATATAATATTCTAACTGAAAAATTACTCTATCCAATGTACAAGTCTTTTTTTTTTGTTTTGTTTTTGTTATGCGAATTATTAGAAAAATGGTATACTCATTTTAGCATAATCTTTTCTATAGGGTGATGGTAGTGAAAATTCATTTCTAAAATAAGTTGAGTTATGGGTACTTTTTACAGATTGTCTCAGTTATCTCCGCCGTCTTCGCACTTTCGAAAATCAAAATCAAAGACTAAAATAAGTAGTGGTACAATTAATGTTGGCATTGTAAAAGATGATAAATAAGTGAAACTAAAATAGAAAAAATTAAATGAACTTAAGCTGAACATGCAAAAACATGTGAAAAACCATAAGACGTAAGGTTTTTAACATGTTCTTATTTTAATTTATAGCTGAAATAATGACACTGCTTCTGCATTTTTTGTGGCATAGAATTGTATTTTATGATTTAGAAAAGTTTAGTTGCATATTTTAATTATATGTATATAATATATATATATCCTGGGGAACATATTTTATTAAAGATGACAGACCAACGATTTGGTGTTGAGTTATTTTTATTAGCATTTTCATGTAGCAACTGTGGATAAAGCTAGTTTAAAAACTTGTCCGAATCCTCTGATTCCATGAGTTCATTCACAATTGTTGACATCTCGCTCTCATGAAAAGGTCAATGAAAAAGCAACCATATCTTTGTCAATCATAAATATAATATGGTATAGGAAAATATGGCTGCCTACTATAATATGATATATATATATATATATATATATATAATATATAATGAATAGTGAATGAAAAAAATGAGAAAAGTATTTGGCATGGAAAGGGTGCTCAATGCTAATAAAACGCAGTAGCAGTTTTTATAATTAATGTTGATATTATGATTTCACACTCATAACTTCAAGTTTCCTTGTAGTCCAACATCAGATGAGAAGTGGTCTGGGAGATGTAAAAACACAGTCGTGAAAATGGTAAAATCAATTTTGTAGCGTTTCATAATGCCAGCGTTTTTTCACGCGATGGGAAAAAATCGCAAAGCTAAAATTGTTTTTTTTAAAACTCGTGGCTTGTTTAACGTTTTATGTGACGTGTTGATTGTATTCAACGTGATGTGATGTCAAATACGTTAATTTGTATTTAAAAAACATTAATAATCAAAACAACTGCATTGGTGTTAAATGCACGCGTTTCAGAATGAATTTTTTTTTTTTTTTTTAAATAAATAAATAAATAAATAAAAAAATAAATAAAAAAAAGGACGAGCGAAAAATTTCAGGGATACATTAGGGTCAGTGGTAAGTGACACAGTAAAAATTTGTTTTAAATGCCTACATTTCGAAACGAGTTTCACTTCTCTTATTTAATAAGTTATTGCTTGCATTTTGTAGTATGCACAACTTTTCTTATAAGCAAAGATCGCAACGTTGTCCGCCTTTGTAATGCCTGGGCTTTTTTTATTATTTCCATTTTACTGGTAGGTGTTCTTTGCCCGTTTTTTCCCTTGATCTTGCCATTATATTTTGATAAGGTGGTACTATTTTCCATATCTTTTGTTGTTTGACTTAAAATTTTGTGGTTGTACCACCGAACTTTTCCAATTGTTTTTCAGTGGCACCAATGTAATGTTGTTTTCCTCGTTGTTATTTACATTCACAATAAAGGACATGCTAAATAACAAAACGGAAAGGAAAAAAAAAACATACATTGGGTGCCACTGAAAAACAATTGAAAAGTCGGTGGTACAACCACAATTTAAGTTTCAACAACAAAAGATATGAAAATAGTAACGCACCTTAATCAAAAAATAATATATGGCAGATCAAGGAAACGGGGCAGACACCTACAGTAAAATGGAAAATAATAAAAGCCCAGGCATAACATAAGGCGGACAAACGTTTGCCGATAAACTTGCTTAGAAGAAAAGTTGTGGCATACTACAAAATGCAAGCAATAACTTATAAATAAGAGAAGTGACTCGTTTCGAAATGTAGGCATTTAACAAATTTTTAACTGTGCCTTACGCAACCTGACCCTAATATGATCGCCTGAATTTTCGCTCTCCTTTTTTTTTTTTTTTATTTTTTTTTTTATTTATTTATTTATTTATTTATTTAAAAAAAAAAAAAAATTCATCTGAACACCGCGTGCAATTAACAACCAATGCAAGTTTGTTTTTGATTATAATGTTTTTTTAAATACAAATTAACCGTCATGCATCCATCACGTGAAATACAATCCACGTCACATAAACGTTAAACAAGCCACAGTTTAAAAAAAACAATTTTTAGCTTTGCATTTCCCATCGCGTGAAAAACGTGCATATAAACGCTACAAAATTTGATTTTTACGCAATTTCAACGAACTGGGTTTTTTACATCTCAACCACTTCTGCATGCATGATGATTGGACTACCAGAAACTTGAAGTTATGAAGTGTGAAATCATAATTCCAACATTAATTATAGTATATATATATATATATACTATATAAATATATATATATATACAATGGGAAGAAATATGAAAGGAGGTTAATCTGACAATATGTGGAGAAAGTAGACAAAAACGGATTTGACTGGAAACGCGGATGTTTATTGTCGCGAAATACAACGCTTTTCGATCAATATTAGACGGCTCTTCAGAGAACTCGAATATAATTCTTGCTTCAAATGAAGACATTTTTAAAAGAGAGAAATAAAATCCACTAACCCCCACCTCCAACCACCCCCTGCCCCTACCTGACAAACTTAAACTGTTCTCTCAATTTTAAAAAATGTCCTTCACTGAAGCAATAAATATATTCGAGTCCTGAGAAGTTCTAAATTATCGAAACGTCGAACAATAAACATCGCAGTTTTTCCATAACATCCCATGTTTGTCTACTTTCTCCATATATATATATATATATATTATATATATAATATATAATATATATATGTTATATATATGTATATATGTTAAATATATGTATATATATATGTATATATGTAGTATATGTATATGTATATATGGTATATATATATGTATATGTATATATTATATATGTATATATGGTATATGTATATATTGTGTATAATATGTATATGTATATATGTATATGTTAATATATGTATATGGTATATATATGTATATATGTACAATGTATATAATGTATATATATGTATATATGTATATATGTATATATATATATATGTATTATGTATAATAATATAATATAATATATGTATGTATATATATATATATGTATGTTACTAATATATATATATATATATAATGTATGTATATATATATATGTTGTATATATTATATATTATATGTATATATATATATATATGTATATATATATTATGTATATATGTAATATATGTATATATATATATGTATATATAAATTAAGGGATACAATGTTCTTGACATCGTCGACCGTGAATGGGGCAATGACCTAGTACGCATCAATATAAAATGCTTTCTTCAAATTCAAGCCTCTAAATTACATTCGCTAGGTACATTGTTTTTCCAATTCCTCTATCCCTTCGCAAACATCCAATAAAGAAATACCGCGTAAAATGGTGGCCCTTTCCCGATTAGGCTATGAACTCTTCGAGAATCCCTCCAATATGGTCAGTGTTTGTGGTTTACAATAAGTTTTGTGTACCCAGTGTAATGGACAAAGGAAAGCTAATGTCTTTCCTTGGGTTGATATTGTTGTGATGATCCACTTCGTCTGTATATTAGTTCTCTAGCATCCACCCGCCCTGTCGGCTGGAGTCTAAGAATGTACCGACTGCACCTCTGCAGAGGGGTAAAGAACTACCCCAAATGAGGCCAACCTGTTGGCGCGTGGGTGGCGACCCGTGATGCTTAAAGGATAGAGCCCAGTGGATGAGCAGTTCATTGAGTTTTTGAAATACTCCACTTTGGCCGCTATCTTGGAACTAAGACGGGTTGTCGAGAGGCCGCCCTCCGATCAATCGCTGGTCCACGTCAAGCAACTAGCTCCTATATATTTTCCCAACCCTATTGCCCTTATGGCAAGCCCAACACCATTTTTTTATCATATGGGGTGTAAGAAGGCGTGGCCTGCGGTCTACAATGTCTGGAAATGACGTTAAACTCTATCTGATGTGAAGGTTCCAGTTTTGGAGTTGGGAATAATGGAGCACCCCTTCAATCACCATTGCCTCCCTGTCCACTCTGGACCCGGAGTGTAGTAACCATTAGGGTCCCAAATCTATGGGTTAAATAGAAAATGTATTTATAAAAAAATTGTATTATCCATTAAGAATTGATTTATTTCAAAAACGTTTATCGGCATTAAATGACCCAACTGCAGGTTGATAAATATGCCGTAAAACAAAACAAACTAAACCAAAATTAGCATCAACAACGTGTTCATTCAAGCCCTTCCCATGTCATTCATAATGATCTTGGAGATATAGATAACTTCCACACATATTCTTACAAGTGTACATAATGGATGCCTAACAATTATGTTTGTTGGAAATTTATCTCGGTAATCCAAGTTCAAATGCCTGGACCGAACTGGTTACCTTTTAACCTTTTCGCTTAATGCCATTGAGAAAGAAAGAAAATTCATTTTCTTACTCCTCCCTTAATTAGGGGAAAATGTTAGGGGTTGGTTGAGTCCTTAAGCCTTGAATGCAGCAACAGGATCTAAAAGGAAAAACCCCAAATTCAAACTAGCTGTACTTCGCTTCAAAAAAATAACGCTTATGTCGGCCTCATCCCCGTGGTTGAAATGGGGTTCGTTAAGTACATACTTATTGTATAATCGCTGATTTATTTTTATAAAGAAGTGGTGAATCCCTGTCGGTGACCGCCAGATTCATAAAAGAAATTAAATGAGAATTTTCCTGAAATTGATAAAACCTTATGGGATTTTTTCTTTTATATTAGGAGAGATATTTCGTGTATTGTAATTTTACTAAATATTTTTGAGTTTGCCAATACCAATTTGCATTGTCGTTTCTTTGACAGTTTATTATTGTTTTAATTCCTTGATTTTGTTTGCCTGTCTCTTGAATGTTAATCCGACGTCTGTTCCTCTTCTGCATTAACACATTCTCTTTGCACAAAAAAGATTTGAAAGACAAATAAATACAAATTTGCTATTTTTTTGGTTGGAAAGCTTCTCGACTATTTTCCTATTTTTTCACTCTTTCCTTTTTGACATAAATTACATTGTTATTTAGGAATTCATTCTTATTTGCGCTTTGCTTTTTTATTTTTCAAATTCATAAACACAATTTCTTAATTTTTTTTATCTTTTCTCTTTATTCATCTGCCAATCTTGTTTTAAATTTTCTATTTATTTGTTTTCTCCATAATATTTCATTAATTCTCAATTCTCTTGATAACAGCATTTTAAACATTCTTGTTATTTATTTTGCTTCTTATTCCTTTTGCTTCCATATTTTCCTCTTTAATTTTAGATCTGTGTTTTTTTTCTTTCATATCTTTTTTCATAGGACGTGTTTCTTCTATTCATCTGAAATATAATTTTCTTTCATTCTTTCTTTCTTCTTTTATCTTTCTTTCTTTCTTTGCTTTTCTATGATTTAAACTTTCTTTTTTCCTTTGTTTCCTTTGGTTTTCCATTTTTGGTCTTCTCTGTTCATTTCTTTCTTACTTTCATTGTCTTGTCTCGTTTTCAATTCTTCTTTTTTGTTTCAATGTTTTATTTTCTTCTTCTTTTTAATTTTTTTTTAATCTTCTTTTTGTCTTTTCTTTGTTTGTCTTCTTTCTTTTTCCTTCTGATTTGGTCTTTCTTTTCCCTTCTTTTTCCATGTTTTCTTTCTTTCTTTCCCTTTTTCTTCATTCTTTTTTTCGTCTTTCTCTTCTTTCTTTCTTTTCCCAAGTTTTCTTTCTCTTTATCTTCTTCACCCTAATCCATTTCTTATGTATAGAATAGTTATTGAAATATGTAATTCCAGATTAGTTCTTGGAATAAGAGAGTTTAAAAAAGAAACGATATAAGACTGCTTGCCCTTGAATATCACATTTAAAATCTCGGCCTATATCTAAGCCCATCACTGGTCATTGTCCCTCAAAGTGTTAAATATCAACTGGCGATTTGCTAAGCTTTGGTTACCCTGATAGAAAGTTATCAAAATGTTGAACACAATTTGAGCAATCCTACATACCGACACTTTCCAGAGAACTGGTCAATATTTCTCTTTACAGTCATATAGGTAATATGTTGAGAGTTCAACATTTTATGTTTGTATTAAATGTCTTGGTTTTCATGCAGTGCAACAACAGATTGACCCCTTTAAATCATTCTACTTAATTTTTTCTTTCCCTTTATTCTTCTCATATTTTCACTTTTCCTCACTTTTTTATTTCTTTCAATTTCTGTCGTTCTTCTTTTTCCTCTTTCTTTTTGTTTTCTATTTGTTTGCATCACTTCTGTTTCTTGGGGGTTTTTTTTTTGTTCTTTGATTTTTTACTCTTCTCATATTTTCTGTTGTTTCCCCTTCTATTCCTTTCACTTTCATCATTAAATACCTTCTTTTTTTTATTTACTTCTTTCTTTTCATCAATCTCCATTTCTTCTTTAGCCCATTTTATCCTTTATTCGGTAATATCTTTCTGTCGCCGTCTTATTTTCTGACTGGTCAAATTTCATTTTTTGCTTCCTTACTCTCTATCCGTTAAATGCTTACTTTCTAATCATCTTCGTCTTTTATTTTTCATCCTTCTTTCTTTTTTCACCCTCATCTCTCTAATTTCCTTCATTCTTTTAATTCAATTCAATTTCCCTCATGTAGTCGGTCATGCGTATCAAGACTTTTCTGCCACATTTACGCCGGATCGAGGCTCACCGTCAGGGTCTTAAGCCTGTTGTCAGAATAAAAATCTGGAAAAGAAAAACTTTGACTCTAATCGTCCAGTGACAGCCACCATCTAAAAGCTGCCTGTTCAGTGGTGTGGCAGCGTTGGCGTCGGCCAGGCGGAAAACAATCTGGATGATGAGACAAAAAACAAAATACTCACCTTAATGGTCTTGTGAATCTATTAAGCTACTTTTTCGATCCGTCCTGCCTAACGCGGTTATGATTTCCCAAACTTTGGCATTAAAATGGTTCGAACTAAAAAGACTTCGTCTTTTTGCCAAGTGCTCTCACTGGGTTGGAGCTGATTGATAGGGAGTGACATCAAAAGATGAAATGAAATACAGGAACGACAAAAGAAAGTAGCTGTAGAGTGTGGAAAAATAAAAAATAGACGCGAAAAGAAAGACGGTGTTTGCTTTTTAAGTATAAAAGGAAAGTTGTAAATAGAGGGAGAATAAGAAAAATGGAAAAAAGGTAGCTGGAGAAGATACGTGAGAAAAAAGGTAAAGAAAATTCGATGAAAAAAAAAGGAAGTACTCTTTGTTTTAGGAAGAAGAGAAAATAGAAATGATAACAAAAGTGAGAAGAAAAAAAAGAGATAAACAGAAAAATATTTGAAAAATGAAGTTAAGTGAAAACAGGATGAGATGGGATTAAAAAGATAGATATAGAAAAATATGGGAGATTCGAAAATTGAAAATGTTTATACGAAACAGTGAAGTGAAAAAACGAAAAAGGGAGAGTTAAAAAAAGGAAATGAAAATGTTTGAATGAAGATTAAGCCATAGAAATTCAGGAATTGCCGGAACGAAACGCAAAAAAAAAAAAGATAAAGACGAAGTAAAAAAGCAAAAAAAAAAAAAAAAGAAAATACGAAAAGAAAATTTAAAATATTCAATAAATGAAGAAAATATAATCATTATAAATGTAAAAAGAACAAAGGAATAGAAAAATGAAAAAAAAGGAATCAAAAAGTGTCCGAAAACAGAATTGAAAACAAATATAGAAGAATTGAGTTAACTCTTCTTATAAGTGTTCCATGTGATCGGAGTAATCTGTGATAGGTCCCATCTACTCAAGTCTTCAATTCACTGCCCATTTTAAAAGCAAAGGTTTAAAGAGCAAAAAGATTCTTGCCTCTGATTGTCAAGCATAGAGTTGATGTGATATTTTGTGAAAAGGACAAGAAATGAAGATGAATTTAAACTCAAACCAAATAATGATTTAACCTCATTTTCTGTTCTGTTCTCTTTTCTTTGTTTATTCGACTTTTCTTTTGATTTCTGCCAAGTGGCATTAAAATACTTTGTACATCCCCAAACGATGCTACCAATCACCCAACCACACCAGTGATTCTTCTCTCTCTTCCTTTCTTCTTCTTCTTCTTCTTCTTCTCTCTTCTTCTTCTCTTTTCATTATTTCCCTATCTT
Organism: Doryteuthis pealeii; assembly: GCA_023376005.1. Classification (NCBI taxonomy): domain Eukaryota; kingdom Metazoa; phylum Mollusca; class Cephalopoda; order Myopsida; family Loliginidae; genus Doryteuthis; species Doryteuthis pealeii. The sequence goes on from CM042144.1 coordinate 92,286,541, forward strand.
ATATATTATATATAGAGAGAGGGAAGAAGAGATGAGATAGAGGGAGAGATAAGATAGATAGAGGGAGAGGGAGAGAGATAGAATGAATAAGAGGGAGAGGGAGAAGAGAGAGAGAAGACATTAAAGGACACAACACGTACGATAATGTGCACAAAAAGACACCTAAAACACAAACACATCACACACACTCAGCACACACACACATATAATGTGGCGTCTTGAAACTGTGTTCCGAAGGTATCAAAATATCTCAGTGTGACTATAATATATATATAATAATAATCAATGCTGAAGAGACAACAGATCAGAACACGTGTCGCCATTCATATGTAAGTTTAATAAAAAATGTTTTGCATTCCATATGTAAGTTAATAAAAAATTTTTAAAAACATACTCCTTTTTGCAAACCTTCCTTTTTTATAAAAATATATATTTTCCTCCAGTTGGGACACATAACAACACTTATATATATATATATATTAATATATTTAATATATATATAGTCATAGCACAGTTTATCGACTATCTCTTTAGTGTGGCTAGCATTCCATGAGCTACTACAGCTGGTATAAAGAACTCGACGATCGACTTCAGAAATAGTCGGACAGCTTAAACCGCTCGGCATCGTCACCCCACATAATGCGAGGGATTTAACCTTTAAACACACATCTATATGCATGTAAGCCGCCATAAAGAGTGCTCGACCTTGTTATAGGCGAGCGTTTGCGTTAAGATTTAGTTGGCGGTCATCAGCAAAACCCATATACATATAATACTATATATATATATATAGAGAGAAGAGAGAGAGAGGGGGGAGGGGGATTGTAATAATTAAATTCACGTCAAAGCAAAACTCGGTGAATAACTCCGTGCGACTTGCGGATACACTGAGACAGCTCTCCCCCTCTCTCTTCTCTCTCTCTATATATATATATATATATATATATATATATAATATATATATATATATTACTGGCAACCTTTTTTTCTTTTAATTACTGTTGTGTTATCACGACGGAACTTTAAATATCTAATGAAGTTTCTTCTTCTCGAATATTTTCCAGTTTTGGTCACCAGTTTTTAAAACCGCCAGGGTGGGGTTGGTTGATAAGTTCATCAGCTTTTATAACTGGCACATTCAGTACTTTGTCGTGGCACCCTCTGGTGTAAAAGTAATAAAGTTGAATTCCTAGTTCTTTTTTAACACGCAAACGTGGTAAGACAACTGAGTAGCGGTTGGGATAAATAGAAGGATCCCCCACAGAAATTAAATATGAAAGGTGTGGTGATTAAGGGGGAGAATGAGTTTCTCGAAAATCGCCGACATGACTGGCTATAACTTCACTCTTAATTTAAGAAGGGTTTTTTACTAGTGCTTTGACGATGCTATAAAAGTATTAATGGACAATTCAAAGCTTCCATTAAATAAACAAATAAATGAAACAATTCTATCACAGCCAATGAAAATACGTTCCATTTTATCTACCGGACAATGTTCCATTAAGTTATTTTGGTTATCAATACAGATTTTAAAAAAAACTTATGGAGGTTATCAGCATTTTGTCTCAACGGACAAGATTAATAGGTTGCTGGCAACAAAATTTTTAATTGGATAATCGGGTTTCTAAGGGTTAATGATAAGTCTTCCAGGGTATTAATCGCACACATACACATGCGTGTGCTTGCCCCACACACACACCAACATAAATAAATATATATATATATATATATTATATATATAAATATATATATATATGGTGTTTGTGATAAACTGACAGTTTCATAAGGAAAAAAGAAAAAGTGTTTGGTAAAAAAAACAATTTAATGGATTGTAAAGAAACTCCCAAGAACAGGCACGAAAATTACAACCTAACTGTCACAGGTTTCACTCTAAACAACCTATTAGCGTCGGATACACAGTCTCAATCATTGCTCCGGACCTGGAGCAAGCTGATGTTACAGTTTCCCTGAGAAGTGTCCCTCAAAAACTATCAATAATTCTGTCGATTAACTAGGCTTTGTAGTACTGGCGCAAAGTGATTGGTGTCTTTCTCAAAACGCCAGTCTATCATGGGTTAATATTGGGGAAGTTCGAGGTGCCAAACATTGAAACTGGTGTAGGAAAAAATTCGCCGACAACCTTTTTTACTTTTCCCAGAGGTGTGGCAGGGGGCCGAATCTTCATGCCATATATATGGTCTACCATTGGCTACCCTTTTATCCAGGGCTTGAATACAATGTTAAAGCACTCTACGTTAGGCATCTGAGGGTCCTGCCAACAAATTTCTTCTGCAGATTAATGAGGAATTCTGCCCTGGTACGAACGGAAATCAGATCGCCTGTTATGTGCTTTCTTCTAGCCACACGCCTCGTAGTCTCCCATTGCAATTCCTCCAGTTCATTGCCTGATTGTTTTTATTGTTCAGGGAGCATTGGCAGCAAACCATAATCTGCTTATTTGATTGCCGGCGCAGATCAACATAATACATGTTACTACTCTCTTCCGTGATTCCGTGGGTTCCAGTCATGCCCATTCTATGTCAATCACGTACATGGATGAAGAAGGTCCAAGCTTTAAAATGAATGCGTAGTGTGCGTCAATAATTCCAACTACGGAAGAAAAAATAACCCAAATATAAAATATGCGCAAAAACTTATCCAAACACTCTGTATTTAATTTGAAAAACCTTTCTAATTTTTCATTTTTTCCGACACTTCTCTTTAAAATAATGTGAGATTTTGCTCTTATAAATGTTCTTTTCTTTATTGTTATCCGTTAAGTTGTTAAGCTGTGCGCTTATCTTGAATCAAAGTTTGATATTTTGAAAAATTTAAAAAAAGCTCTACTAAACATTTTTTAATGCGGTTCCTTAAATTAGTAATGTGAAAGTTTGCCATATTTATATTTGGTTATTTTTCTCCGTGTTTTGGAAATTATTGACGCACAACTACGCATCATTTAAAAGCTTGGACCTTCTTCATCCATGTACGTGATGACATAGAATGGATGACTGGAACCCCACCGGAATCAACGAAAGAGAAGTAACATGTTATTATGTTTGAGTGCTGGCGCCGGCCATCAAATAAGCAGATTATGGTTGCCTGCGCATGCTCGCCTGACAAAAGTAAAAACAATCAGGCATGACTGGAGAATTGCAATGGAGACTACGAGGCTGTGGCTAGAAGAAGAGCAACATAACAAGGCGATCTGATTCCGTTCGTACAAGCAGGAATTCCCTCGATAAATCTGCAGAAGAAATTGTTGGAGGACCCTCAGATGCCTACTAGGAAGTTGCTTAACATTGTATTCAAGCCCTGGATATAAGGGTAGCCAAATGGTAGACCATATAAGAGTGGCATGAAGATTCGTGACCCCCCTGACCAACACCTCTGGAAAAGTAAAAAATGGTTTTTGGTCGGCGAAATTTTTTCCTACACCAGTTCCATTTTGGCCTCCGATCCCTACACTCCCCAAAATATTAACCCGCAATGGATTATTATGTATCTGGCGTTTTTGAGAAAAGACACCAATCACTGGCCCAGTACTACAAAAGCCTAGTTAATCGACAGATTATGATAGTTTTTTGAGACACTTCTCAGGGAAATACTGTAACATCAGCTTGCTCCAGGTTCCGAGCAAGATTAGACTGTGATCGACGCTAATGATGGTTGTTTAGAAGTGAAACGCCTGTTGCAGAGTGTAATTTTTTCGTGGCATGTTGATTTCTTTATAACAATCCATTAAATTTGTTTTTTACCTGAAACACTTTTCTTTCCCTTATGAAACGTCCAGATTGTATCACAAACACCCTATAATATATATATTATATATATGATATAATATTATATATATATATATATATTTATTTATGTGTGTGTGTGTTGTGGGGGGGCAAGCACACGCAGTGTATGTGTGGATTAATACCCTGGAAGACTTAATCATTAACCCTTAGAACCCATTAATCCAATTATTTGTGAGCAAAGCCTATTCAATCTTGTCCGTGAGACAAAATGCTGATAACCCCATAAAGTTTTTAAAATCTGGTATAGATTAACCAAAATAACTAATGGAACATTGTCGAGTTAGATTAAAATGGAACGTATTTCATTTGGCTGTTGTATAGAATTGTTTCAATTTGTTTATTTAATGGAGCTATGAATTGTCATATACGTTTTTAATAGCAATCAGTCAAGCCACTAGTAAAAAAAAACCTCTTTAAAATAAGATGTTTTTGAATATAGCAGTCATGTCTGCAGATTTCGAGAACTCATTCTCCCCTTGAATCACCATAAAAAAAAAAAAAAAAAAAAAAAAAAACCTTTCATATAATTCTTGTGGAACCTTCCTAATTTATGCCCAACCGCTACTCAGTTTGTCTTACCACAGTTGCGTGTTTAAAAAAGAAGCTAGGAATCACTTTTATTACTTTTTTTACACAGAGGGTGCCAACGACATAAAGTACATGAATGTGGCCAGTTATAAAAGCTTTGATGAACTATAATCAACCACCCACCCTGGCGTTAAAAAAAAACTGGTGACAAAAACTGGAAAATATCGAGAAGAAACTCATTAGATATTAAAAGTTCCGTCGTGATTAAACACAACAAGTATAAAGAAAAAAGGTGCGAAGTATATATATATATATAATATTATAATATATAATTAATTATATATATATATATAGGAGAGAGAGAGAGAGAGAGGGGGGGAGAAGCTGTCAGTGTTCCGCAAGTCCGCACGGAGTATTCACCGAGTTTGCTTGACGTGATTATTTAATTATTAACAAATCCCCCCCATCCCCCCCTCTCCTCTCTCTCCTCATCTATATATAATATATAGTAGATATAGTATATGGGTTTCTATTGTAGTGGCTGATGACTGCGCCAACTAAAGCTTAAAAGCAACTGCTCGCCTATAAAAGGGTTCGAGCACTCATGGGCGGCCTTAACATGCAATATAGATGTGTGTTAAAAGAGTTAAAATCCCCTTCGCATTATGTGACGATTGGCACCCGAGCGGGATTAAGCTGTCCGACTGATCCTGAATCGATTCGGAGTTCTATACCAGCTGTAGGTAGCTCATGGAATGGCTTAGGCCAAAACTTAAAGAGACTCTGATAAGTCAAACACGTGTCTGATGGATGACTATATATATATATATATATATATATATATATATATATATATATATAAAAGTGTTGTTATGTGTCCAAACTGGAGAAAATATATATTTTATAAAAAAAAGAAGGTTGGCAAAAGAGTATGTTTTTAAAAAAATTTTTTATTAACTTACATATAATGCAAACATTTTTTTTTATTAACTTACATATGAATGCGACCACGTGTTTCTGATCTGTTGTCTTCTTCAGGCATTGAATTATTATTATATATAATATATAGTCACACTGAGAATATGTGATACCTCGGACACAGTTTCACAACGCACATATATGTGTGTGTGTGTGAAGTGTGTGTGTGTGTTTGTGTTTTGATGTGTCTTTTTTGTGCACATATGCGTACGTGTGTGTCAACTTAATGTCTCTCTCATCTCTCTCTCCCTCCCTATATCATTCTTATCTCTCTCCTCTTCCTCTATCTATCTATCTCCTCCCTCTTATCCTATCTTCTCCCTCTCTCTATATATATAATAAGATGGGAAAAAATGAGAGAAGAAGAAGAAGAAGAAAGAAGAAGAAGAAGAAGAAGAAAAGAAGAAGAAGAAGAATCACTGGTGTTGTGGGTGTTGGTAGCATCGTTGGGGGGATGTAACAAAGTATTTTAATGCCACTTGGCAGAATCAAAAGAAAGTCGATAAAACAGAAGAAAAGAGAACAGAAACAGAAATGAGGTTATCATAATTTTGGTTGAAGTTAAATTCATCTTCAATTTCTTGTCCTTTCACAAAATATCACATCAACTCAATGCTTGACAAATCGAGCAGAATTTCTTTTGCTTCTTTAAAACCACTTTGCTTAAAATGGGCAGTGAATTGAGACTTAGTAGATGGACCTATCCACAGAGACTCCATCACATGGAACACTATAAAGAAGAAGTACTCAATTCTTCCTATATTTGTTTTCCAAATCCTGTCTTTCGAACACTTTTGATCCTTTTTTTTTCATTTTTTATTCCTTTGTTCTTTACATTTAATTGATTATATTTTCTTCATTTATTGAATATTTAAATTTTCTTTTACGTATCTTTCTTTTTTTTTTTTTTGCTTTTTATTCGTCTTTATCTTTTTTTTTTGGCGTTTTTCGTTCGCATTCCTGAAATTTCTATGGCTTCTCTTTCATTTCAAAACATTTTCATTTCCTTTTTTTAGACTCTCCCTTTTCGTTTTTCACCTAACTGCTTTCGTAATAACATTTCATTTTCCGAATCTCCATATTTTTCTATATCTAACTTTAATCCCATCTCATTCCTGTTTTTCACTTAAACTTTCCATTTTCAATATTTTTTCTGTTTATCTCTTTTTTTTCCTTCTCAACTTTTGTTATCATTTCTATTTCTTCTTCTCCTAAACCAAAGAAGTACTTCCTTTTTTTTTTCATCGAATTTCTTTACCTTTTCTCACGTATCTTCTCCAGCTACCCTTTTTCCATTTTTCTTATTCCTCCCTCCTATTTTACAATACCTTTTCCTTTTATACTAAAAGCAAAACACCGTTCTTCTTATTTCGCGTCTATTTTATTTTCACACTCTACAGCTACTTTGCCTTTTGTTTCGTTTCCTTATTTCCATTTTCATCTTTTTGATGTCACTCCCCTATCAATCAGCTCCAACCCATGAGAGCCACTTGGCAAAAGACGAAGTCTTTTTAGTCGAACCATTTATGCAAAACGTTTGGACAAAAAAATAAAAAAAGAAATATAAATAAAAAATCATAAAGCCCGTAGCAGACGGATTCGAAAAGTAGCTTAATAGATCACAAGACCATTAAAGGCGAGGATTTGTTTTTTGTCATCATCATCCAGAATTGTTTCCGCCTGGCCGACGCCAACGCTGCAACCACCACTGAACAGGCAGCTTTAGGATGGTGGCTGTCACTGAGCGACTAGAGTCAAAGTTTTTCTTTCCAGATTTTTATTCGACAACAGCTTAAAGACCCTGAACGGTGAGCCTCGATCCGGCGATAAAAATGTGGAGACAAGTCTTGATACGCAATGACCGACTCATGAGGGAAAATGAAAAATGAATAAAAAAAATGAAAGGAAAATTAGAGAATGAGGTTGAAAAAGAGAAGGAATTGAAAAAAAAAGACGAAAAGATGATAGAAGTAACATTTTTTAAGCGGATAGAGAGTAAGGAACAAATAAATGAAATTTGACAGTCAGAAAATAAGACGGCAAGACAGAAAGATATTACGAATAAAGAGAAAAGGGCTAAAAGTGAATGAGATTGATGAAAAGAGAGAAGTAAATAAAAAAAGAAGGGATGTAATGATAGAAAGTGAAAGAATAGAAGGGGAACAATCAGAAAATATGAAGAAAGAGTAAAAAAATCAAAAGAACAAAAAAAAAAACCCCAAGAAAACAGAGAGTGATGGCAAAACAAATAGAAAACAAAAAGAAAGAGAAAAAGAGAAAGAACGACAGAAATTGAAAAGAATAAAAAATGAGGAAAGTGAAAATATGAGAAAGAATAAAAGGAAAGAAAAAATTAAAGTAGAATGATTTTAAAGGGGTAATCTGTTGTTTGCACTGCAATGAAAACCAAGACATAATAATACAAACATAAAATGTGACCTCAAACATATTACTATAGACTGTAAGAAGAAAATATTGACGCAGTTCTCATGGAAAGTGTCGGTATATTCCTGTTTTTGTTAGTTTGAGCTCAAAATTGGTGTTCAACATTGATAACTTTTCTATCAGGGTAACCAAAGCTTAGCAATCGCCAGTTTGAATATTTAACACTGAGGACAATGACGCAAGTGATCGGGCCTAGATTATAGGCCGAGATTTAAATGCTGATAATTCAAGGCAGGCATGTCTTATAATCGTTCCTTTTTAAAACTCTTCTTATCCAAGCTAAATCTGGATTACATATCAAATAACTATTCTATACAATAAGATGATAGGGTGAAGAAGATAAAAAGAAGAAAAACTGGGAAAAGAAAAAAGAAAGAAAAGAGAAGAGAAAAAAAGAAAGAAAGAAAAAGGGAAAGAAAGAGAAGAAAACAGGAAAAAGAAGAAAAAGAAAGAACCAATCTGGCGAAAAAAGAAAGGAAGGACACAAAGAAGACAAAAAGAAGATTAGAAAACAAAATAAAAGAAGAAAGAAAATAAAACATGAACAAAAAGAAGAATGGAAACGAGACAAGAACAATGAAAGTAAGAAGAAATGACCAGAGAAACAAAAAATGGAAAAACAAAAGGAAAACAAAGGAAAAAAGAAAGTTTAAATCATAGAAAAGGCAAAGAAAGAAAGAAAGAAATGAAAGAAAGAAAGAAAGAAAGAACATTATATTTCAGATGAATGAAGTAAACACGTCCTATGAAAATAAAGATATGAAAAGAAAAAAACCAATTAAATTAAAAGAGGAAAATATGGAAGCAAAAAAGTGAATAAGAAGGCAAAATAAAATAACAGAATGTTTAAAATGCTGTTATCAAAGAATGAGAAAGTAATGAAATATTATGAGGAAAACAAATAAATAGAAAATTTAAAAAACAAGATGAAGATGAATAAAAGAGAAAAAGATAAAAAAATAAGAAATTGTGTTAGAATTGAAAATAAAAAAAAAAGCAAAAAGCGAAATAAGAATGAATCCTAAAATAACAATGTTAATTTATGTCAAAAAGAAAGAGAAAAAATAGAAAATAGTCCGAGGAAGCTTTCAATCGCAAAAATAGCAACATTTGTATTATTAGTCTTTCAATCTTTTTTGGTGCAAAGAGAATGTGTTTAATGCAGAAGAGGGAACAGGACCGTCGGATTAAAACATTCAAGAGACAGGCAAACAAATATCAAGGAAATAAACATAATAAACTGTCAAAAGAAACGACAATGCAATTGTATTTGGCAAACTCCAAAAATATTTGTAAAAAATACAATACAACGAAATATTCTCTCCTTAAAATATTAAAAGAAAAATCCCATAAGGTTATCAATTCAGAAAATTCTCATTTAATTTTCTTTATGAATCTGGCGTACCGACAGGGATCACCACCTTTCTTTAATAAAATAAATCAGCATATACAATAGTATGTACTTAACGAACCCCATCACCACGGGGATGAGGCGACATAAGAGGTTATTTTGAAGCGAAGTACAGCTAGTTTGAATTTGGGGTTTTCCTTCTAGACTGTTGCTGCATCAAGGCCTAAGGACTCAAACCAAACGCCCCTAACATTTCCCCTAATTAAAGGGAGGTAGTAAGAAAATGAATTTTCATCTTTCTTCTCAATGGCATTAACGAAAAGGTAAAGGAACCAGTCCTCGTCAGGATTTGAACTTGGATTACCGAGATAAATTTCCAACAACGATAATTGATTAGGCATCCCATTATGTACACTGTAAGAAAATGTGTGGAAGTTATCTATCTCCAGAATGCATTATGAATGACATGAAGGGCTGAATTGAACTGTGTGGATGCTAATTTTGGTTTAGTTTGTTTGTTTTACGGCATAATCAACCTCAGGGGTCATTTTAATGCCGATAACGTTTTGAAAATAAATCATTCTTAATGGATAATAAATTTTTTATAAATACATTTTTCTTTTAACCATAGATGGGACCCTAACTGGTACTACCACTCCGGGTCAGAGTGGACAAGGGAGCAATGGTGATGAGGGGTGCTCCATATTCCCCCAAACTCCCAAAACTGGAACCTTCACCATCAGATAGAGTTTAACGTCATTTCCCAGGACATGTAGACCCGCAGCCACCGCCTTCCTAGCACCCATATGATAAAAATGGGTTGGGGCTTGCCATAGAGGGCAATAGGGTTGGGAAAAATCATATAGGAGCTAGGGCCTTGACGTGACGCAGCCGAATTGATCGGAGGGGGCCTCTCCGACAACCCCGTCTAGTCCAAGATAGGGCCAAAGTGGGAGTAATTGCAGTCTGAACTGCTCATCCCCACCTGGGCTCTATCCTTAAGCATCACGGGTCGGCCACCCACGGCCAACAGTGGCCATTGGAGTCTTAACCTCTGCAAGAGGTGCAGTCGGTACATTCTAAGACTCCAAGCCGACAGGGCGGGTGTGATTGCTAAGAGAACTAATATACAACGAAGTGGAATTCATACAACAATATCAACCCAAGAAGACATAGCTTTATTCTTTTGTCCATTTACCAAGGTACACAAATACTATGTAAACACAAAACACTGACATATTGAGGGATTCTCGAAGTTCATAGCCTAATCGGAAAGGGGCCACCATTTTTGACGGGTATTCTTTATTGGATTTTGCGGAAGGGATAGAGGAATGGGAAAAACAATTGTACCTAGCGAATGTAAATAAGAGGCTGAAATTGAAGATAGCATTTATATTTGATGGTACTAGGTCAAATTGCCCGCTAATTCAGTCGACGAGTCAATAGAACATGTATCCATATATTATATACATATATATATATACATATATATACATATATTACATATATATATATTACATATATATATATATATACTTATATATATAATATATACATACATATTATATATCATACATATATATATATATATATTATAAACATACATATATATTAATATACATAACATAATATATATATATATACATACTACATATATATATAATACATATATACATATATACATATTATACAATATACAATGTACATATATACATATATATAACTATACATATATACAATATACATAATATACAATATACAATATATACACATATATAGCATATACATATATACATATATATATATACATATATACATATATTATACATATATACATATACATATATACATATATACATATATTATACATAATATAACATATATACATATATATATACATATATATATATAGTATATATATATATATATATATATATATATATATGAGAAAAGTAGACACATGGATTTATGGAAACTGGATGTTTATTTGTCGACGTTCGATAATTAGAAACCTCTTCAGGACTCGAATATAATTTATTGCTTCAGTGAAGGACATTTTAAAATGATGAGAACAGTAAGTTGTCAGTAAGGGGCAGGGGTGGTTGGAGGTGGGTAGTGGATTTTATTCTCTCTTTAAAAATGTCCTTCATTGAAGCAAGAAATTATATTCGAGTCCTGAAGAAAGGTCTAAATGATTCGAAACGTTGTATCGTCGACAATAACATCCGGTTTCCATAACTCCGTGTTTGTCTACTTTTCTCCACATATTGTCAGATTAAACCTTCCTCAATATTTCTCCCATGGTATTATAATATATATATATATATTATATATATAGTTAATATATTAATGTTGATATATGATTTCACACTCATAACTTCCCAAGTTTCTTGGTAAGTCCAATCATCAGAATGAGAAGTGGTTGAGATGTAAAAAAACCAGTGTGAAATGGTAAAAATCAAATTTTGTAGCGTTTATATGCAGCGTTTTTTTCACGCGATGGAAATGCAAAGCTAAAAATTGTTTTTTTTAAAAAAAAAACTGTGGCTTGTTTAACGTTTATGTGACGTGGATTGGTATTCACCGTGGATGTGATGTCCATGACGTTTAAATTTGTATTTAAAAAAGCATTAATAATCAACACTTGCATTGGTGTTAAATGCACGCGGTGTTCAAGAATGAATTTTTTTTTTTTTTTAAATAAATAAATAAATTAAATAAATAAAAAAAAAAAAAAAAAGAAAAGGAAGCGAAAATTCAGGGATCAATTGGGTCAGGTGGTAAGTGACAGCAGGTAAAAATTTGTTTTAAATGCCTACATTTCCGAAACGGTTTCACTATCTCTTATTCTAATAAGTTATTGCATTGCATTTTGTAGTAATGCACAACTTTTCTTCTAAGCAAAGATCGCAACGTTGTCGCCTTTGTATGACCTGGGCTTTTTTTTATTATTTCCCATTTTAATGTTAGGTGTTCTGCCCGTTTTTTCCTTGACCTGCATAGTATATTTTGACTAAGGTGGTACTATTTTCAATCATAATCTTTTGGTTGTTGAAACTTAAATTGTTTGGGGTTGTACCACCATGACTTTTTCCAAAATTGTTTTATCAGTGGCACCAATGTATGTTTTTTCCCTCGTTGTGTATTTACGATTGTCCTTATTGTATGTAAAATAACAACGAGGAAAAAACATACATTGGTGCCAAACTGAAACAATTGGAAAAGTCGGTGTACAACCACAATTTTAAAGTTTCAACCACAAAAGAATATAAAAAATAGTACCACCTTAATTCAAAATATATATGGCAGATCAAGGAAAAACGCAGAACCACCTACAGTAAAATGGGAAATAATAAAAAAGCCCAGGCAATAACAAAGGCGGACAACGTTGCGATCCTTTGCTTAGAAGAAAAAGTTGTGCGATAGTCCTACAAAAATGCAAGCAATAAACTTATTAAATAAGAGAAAGTGAACTCGTTTCGAAATGTAAAGGCATTTAACAAATTTTTACTGTGTCACTTACCACACCTGACCGCTAAAATTGATCCCTGAATTTTTCGCTCTCACTTTTTTTTTATTTTTTATTTTTTTTTTATTTATTTATTTATTTATTTAAAAAAAAAAAAAAAAATTCATCTGAAACACCGCCCGTGCATTAACCCAATGCAAAGTTGGTTTGATTATAATGTTTTATTAAATATACAAATTTTAACGTCATGACCATCACATCACGTGAATACAATCACGTCCATAAACGTAAACAAGCCACAGTTTAAAAAAACAATTTTTAAGTTCTTTGCATTTCCCATTGGCCGGGGGGCGGTGAAAAACGCTGCATATAAAAACCGCTACAAAGATTTGAATTTTAACCAATGTTCACGACTGGTTTTTTTACATCTCAACCACTTCTCTCTGATGAATTGACTACCAAGAAACCTTGAAAGTTAATGAGTGTGAAATCAAATATCAACATTATTATATAAACTGCTCCTGATTTAATTAGCAATTGAGCACCTTTCCATGCAAATCTTTCTCCATTTTTCATTCACTATCTCAATTAATATTATATATATATATATATATATATATATATATATAGTAGGCAGCATATTTTCCTATACGCCATATTATATTATGATTGACAAAGATATGGTGCTTTTTCATTGACCTTTTCATGAGAGCGAGATGTCACAATTGTGAATGAATCTCATGGATCAGAGGATTCGGACAATTTTAAACTAGCTTTTTATCCACAGTTGCTAACATGAAAAAATGCTAATAAAATAACTCAACACCAAATCGTTTGTCTGTCATCTTTAATAAATATGTCCCCAGGAATATATATATATATATATATACATATAACTTAAATATGCAACTAAAACTTTTCTAAATCATAAAATAACAATTCTATGCACAAAATTGCAGAGCAGTGTCATATTTCAGCTATAAAATTAAAATAAACAATGTAAAACTTACGTCTATGGTTTTACACATGTTTGATGTTTCAGCTTAAGTCATTTAATTTTTTCTATTTTATTTCACTTATTTATCATCCTTTTACAAATGCAACATTAATGTACCACTTACTTATTTTAGTCTTGATTTGATTTCGAAAAGTGCGAAAGACGGGGAGATACTGAGACAATTCTGTAAAAAGGTACCAATAACTCAACTTATGTTTAGAAATGAATTTCACTACCATCACCCTATAGAAAAGATTATGCTTAAAATGAACCATTTTTCTAATAATTCGCATACAAAACAAACAAAAAAAAAAAAAGACTTGTACATTGGATAGAGTAATTTTTCAGTTAGATATTATATCTATATATAATCAACCTAATTAATATGCATTTTTCTCAATGAGGAAGATGAATCTGTTTGCACTCGCGGCAAAAATCTACTCCAACTGAATTGACATATTTTGTTCAGAGTTTTCCTTCTCCAAGATCGGTTGCTATACCTATTAAAAGATCCCACTCTGCTTACTATTTATCCATAGCTAGAGGGAGAATAGTTGGATTCATACTTTCCAAAGGGTAATAAGATCTATGTGAAATGCTTACAACTTCTCCAGGATTTGAACTCGATTCGCCGTGTTCATTTCAACGCTGATAACAACACCTTTCATTTTTATGTAAACAGGGGCTAAACACAACAACAACAACAACAACAACAAAAACCGGATATTAAACAGCACCTTTAATTTTATTAGGAGGCACTTGTCCGTAAAGGACGGTGCCTCCAAATAAAATGAAAGGTGTTGTTTAAGATCCGGTTTTTGTTGTTATTGTTGTTGTTGTTGTGTTTTAAGCCCCTTGTTTTTTACAAATAGGAAATGAAAATATAAAAGTGAAATATAAAAGAAAAAAAAAAGAAAGAGAATAAAATAGAATTTTAAAAAATAAGTAAAAAAGTCTCTGATTGAACAAGACAGTTTAAATAAATAGAAGGAATTAAAAAAGAGTTTCTAAAATTTGTTCGATGAAAACGTCTCTTAAAAACAGTTTATGATACTACAATCATTAAACTTACTTTCTAATGGGTACTAACAGGAACGTATTCTTCTTTCAGTTTTAATTTTAGAACTAAGTTTTTGTTAAATCTAAATTAATTTACAATAATAAAGAGACAATCAAGGACAGTTATTATTCCGCATCATAGTCAAGGCGTGCAAACAATACGGATTCCACCCCCCCCCCTCTCTCTCTCTCTCTCTCTCTCTCTCTCTCTCTCTCTCTCTCTCTCTCTCTCTCTTTCATTTAAGTATTACCATGTAACGATACATCTACATCTTTGAAGAATTTCCGTTTCCCTTTATCGGAGATGTTTTTAAAACGAAAACTAAACACCTAATATTTGTCTGATGAATTTCATTGAACAATCAGGATTTTCTAATAGATATTTCATTGAAATACTCGCAGAGAAAATAAGAAATATAAAAAATGGAGCGAAGCCTACGTTCAAATAAAACTTTAAAATGTAGAATAAGGTTTATAGATATAACCTTGTAGGTTATCACAATTGAGTGTTAATCCGGATAAAACATGTACATTAGTCTATGTACATTTTATCATTATTCGAACAGAAAAATACTTGTGAGGTGAAAATATAACGAGACTAAATCTTTAAATTTTATTGATTTTAAAAATTTAAAATGTAAACTAAAATATGTACAAAATAAAAAAACTTTGATAAAGTATAAAATTCATCTGCCTGTCCAGTACTAAATTCACAATATCTTTTAAGTCGGCAATCTCAATAAATTTTTATCATAGGTCTAATATTTTTTATACATACGTCTCGTATACATTTTGTTCAGCAGTCTTTGGTAAAACACAAGAAAATGTGTGAATACATAACAAACAGCATCATACATATTCACCAGACCTTGTTACCAAGTCACTTTTATTGTTTCTGAAATTAATAATTCATCTCAAATGCAAATTTGATGTCGTACCTTTACCTTGCGTATCTTGACATTGCTTTTTAGTAGATTAGATATTGCTACCGAGGGGTAGGCTTGTGGTTGTGTCGGTGCTGCATATGGCTGCACCACCTGGACCGTAACAAAGCGTCTTGAGAATAAGCTAGAATGGGAGCTGCACAAGAGAATGCTGGCGCAGTCTTGAACATGTCAATGGAAAACAGCACCCCACAAGGAAAACAGCTGTAGCGGTCACCTGCCTCACATCTCACAAACTATTCGAGTGAGACGGACAAGACCTTACAGGACACTGCTGGAGAAGTAAGGATGAACTCAATAAGCGACGTTCACCCGTGAAGCCAATACAATGGACATGGCAAGTGTGGGGCGCCCAGCAAGGACCTACATTGACCAGCTATGTGAGAAATGCTGGCTGCTCCCGCAGAAGGAGCTCCCAGGTGCAATGAATGATAGGGAAGGTGGGCGAAAAGATTGTCATGAATACCCGTGCTGCATGCGCGACATGATGATGATGATGACCGAGGTATATGGAGGCGCGTGGTCTAATGGTTAGAGTCGTAGGAAATGGACTCGTCACCGGCTAGTTCAATTCCTGGACGAAGGGCGTTGGCATTTCACATGCGGCTAACTACCCTTGAAGGGGGGGGGGGGGGGGGGGAAGGGNGTGGGTGGAGCATGATGTGGTATTTTTCTTCATTGTGTTAACTGTCATAAACTACAAAATTCCTACTGCTATTGCTTGTTTTAAAAAGCGAAGCAATGAAACATTACACCAGTTCCACACCTGATGATGTCAGAAAGTTCGGCAGAAAGTGCTCGTGAAAATACCTTTGGTGGATTGCTACCACCCAATCTCATCCGGATATTAAAAAGATTGCCAGACAGTTAGAAAGGAGCCGAAAAAAAACTCGTCCAACAAGAATTGTCGTAGAGTTTAACAAAACATGTTTAAAAGAAAAATGCTGGCCTATATATATCTATATATATATAGTATATATATATATATATATATATATTGGTGTAAGCAATCCACAAAGGTATTTTCACGAGCACTTCTGCAACGACTTTCTGACATCATCTCATATATAATATATCATAACATATATATATATATATATATATATATATAATATATATATTTATATATTTATATATATATAATATATATAATATATATAATAAATATATATATATATATATAATATATATATATATATATATATATATAATATATATATATATATATATAATATATATATATATATATATTATATATATATATATATATATAATATATATATATATATAGGTGATATATATTATATATTATATATAATATATATATAATATTTATATATAATATATATATAATAATATATATATATATATATATATATTATATATTTATATATATATATCCATATGATATATATAGATATATATTAATATAATATATATATATATATATTATATATATATATATATATATATATATATATAATATATATATTATATAAATAATATATTATAGTATATATATATGTGTGTGTGTGGGAGGTTGTGGTCTAATGGTTAGAGTCATAGGAAATGGACCCGTCACCTCAGTCAAATTCCTGGACAAAAACTGTGCTATTTCCAAAGCGCAAATCTATATATATATATATATATATATATATATATATGTGTGTGTGTGGTGTGTGTGTTGTGTTGTGTGTGTGTGTGTGTGTAAACCTGTGCCACGAACAGGATGTGACACAAGTCAATTCTTAAGTTGAGTAATAGGGGTTTGAATTCTCTCCTTAACTGGTTGCTAATGAAGGTATCTCCCATACTACTACTCGTAGTGGAGTGTGGAGAACCGATTAATTTATGCGTTTTATATGTGTATTACCACAAAGGGAAATGCAAACCGCCTTATTCAGTATTCGAACTCGGGTCACCAATTCCATTTCTTACGAAGGAAGCCGTAACAATAAATATTTTAGGATCCTATTCTTATTATAAAGTTTCAATACTGTACAGTTTGCTAATGAATATTGCCTAATAATATTGTTGTCATTGTAGAATTAATTTTCCTGGAGCTAATAATAATCGTGGTATCTTTAGTTAAGGAAAAGTTAAATTCCAAAAAAATAAATGGATATTATTTTACTTTTCGGCTATACTGATTTATGTTGCGTTTATATCTATGTAAATATCGTAACAATATGACGCTAATGTGATGGCAATCTTATTTTCTATTAATCTCCATTTGCAGGAGGAAAACTATAAGAAATATAAACAGCTAAATGAAAAGATGCACTTTTGAATGTAATTTTCATTTTTGAATAACTTTTTAAAAGTAAAAGAAAATTAAAAAAAAACAAACAATATTACTTACTGTGCACTAAACTTTGCCTTGTTTGTTAAAGCTAGAAAAAAAAAAATACCCGAAAACAGAAAAAGAAAACATTTTGGAAGATTATACAAAAATTATATTTTCAAATGCACAAATTATAAATAAACTATGGGATATTAGATGGAAGTTCGTAAACGGTTTTACGAAATTAAAACGCACAAAAGAAACAATGCAGAAAAGGATTAAAATTCGTATATATTTTTGTTAAATGTATCTCAAGAGTCTTAATCGGGCGTCTAAATCTAACATTTATAAATAAAATAAAAAAAAAGAAAGAAAATCCCGCAAAATAAACAGAAAAAACAAAATCTGAGCGGGAAAAGAAAAAACATGAATTGAACAACGTATTTAGGAGTATTTTTTCTCTTTGAAATACAAAAAATTTTAGAGCATTAAACAGAAAAAGAAAAAAGACTGATTAATCTTTTTATTCAAAAGAGAAACCAGAAGAGAGACAATTGATAAATAAACAGGATGACAACGGATTTGATAATGATATTGTAAAGTTTAAAAGTATACGAATGTACTGACGATGAGAAAAACTGCAGGCATCCAGGTTTTGCTGTTAAAAGTAAATTTCAAGTGATTTTATGCTGGAGTCATCACTTAAACAGGAAATAAGGATTCATTGCAGCCGGGAGTCCCATATTTCAACTTGAATGCCATTCTCACTGTACATCATGTGTCTCGTATTTTGTCTGAGAGTTATTCTATTAAAACACCGTAATAGGTACGAAAAATAAAATGAATAATCATCTCATATACGAATAATAAAACGAATAATAATAGCGAATATTAACAGTAATTTATTATAAAATGGTGGTAACTTGTAGCATCCGCACACGCACACACACACACCATATATATATATATATGAAATAAATATTTTTAGAAAAAAAACACAAGCAAATGATGTTATTAATTCGCTGAGAGAATCTGTTCGAGCTTTTTATTAAAGCGGTCCTTTCATCAAGAGCGAAAATGTTTGTGATAGAAAGACGGTGTAAGTAAACCGTTCACACCAAAAGTGGTACCAAACGAACGTTCATGTTTCGGAACCCGAAATTTTTTAAGATTTTGAAAATGCATATTCTGTTTTAAAAAATAAAATAATTTTTTTTTTCAAATCAGAAGCATTATAATCCTAATGCTATTACCATTTTGTTTGTCACGGTTTACTCACACCGTTTTTCTATCACAAACATTTCGCTCTTGATGGAAGACCGCTTTAATAAAAAGGTCGAAACAGATTTCTGTCAGCGAATTATAACATCATTTGTTTGTTTTTTCTTAAAAAATATTTATTTCATACTGTCGGATTCACTTCATTTACTTTTATATATATATATATATATATATATATATATATATATATATATATATAGTGCGATTATCGGAAGTATTGACTATTCTAACTTGCATCTACATATACTCTTTCACAATTTCTGATCACTCTTTATTTATATATATATATACATATATTAAAAATGAAGATGACTTATTGGAGAAAGAAAATAGAAAAATACAATTAGACAATATTGATTATATCGGGAAAAGAAAATAAAACCGAAATGAGTCATAATAAAAGAAATATTGAAAGTTCTCAATACGTACGTCGATCTGCTCCAGAAAACCAAATCAGTAATAGAACTACACAGGATTCCCTGAAAAGGAGCTTTGGAAAACTCTGACAGGAAGTCATTGGGACAAACATATACATATATATATATATACAAGAAGACTTTAGACAAAATGCATAAAAATGGAAGGTGACACACAGATTAAACAGTTAATGATTGGGCAGCCATTTACTTTTGTGTACAACCGTTTAAAATCTCATATTTCTCTGACTTAAACAATTTTTTGAAAAATGTAGCAATAATTAGTTTATCTTCTATACAGAGGGGAAAATGTATCATCCAGATTGTAATTATGAGCATTCATAACAATCAGGATAGAGTCTTCGCCATACTTGTTTTAGAAAATGCGGTAATATGCATGTACTTTACATGTACAAAGTTGGTTTTATAATTGTAAAAACCATTTTGGAAACTACCTTGAATCGAGTCCAGGTGTTATATAAAAATACGTGTGTAAGGCCATGCGTGTAGCAGTATTTCACTTCTGAAATTCATTTAACCAAAGACGATCCCAAACCTGGATAGTATTCTACGTCGAAGGCGGTGATCACATTTAGAAAATATGTTTTTGAACGATGGTGCTTATTACTTTGATTTTGCATGAATTAAAAAAAATGATGTATCATGTTGCTGATAAAATTTACCCTGCGTAACAAATCCTGTAGAAAATAATTAGACATTGTGAGTCATTTCCATGTCCTCCTGTTTATACACAGTTTTTTTACCAAAGCTGAAATTCCATCCCAAAATGAGTTCGGATTTTGGTGGTACAAAATAACAAAACAAAACAAAACAAAAGAATGAATTCCAGGGACTAAAAAGAAAGAAAAAATGAAAAAGAAGCTGGGAACATTAGTGGAGTTAAGTATTTTCTATCTTATCAAGTTGAAAGTGAAACAATGAAATATTTTTGAAAAAAGTCTAGTTTCTTTCTAGACACACTGTATATAAAGATTTAGATCATATATTCTATAGAAAAAGAAAAAAGCCTAAAAATAGTTACTTTGTTTCCCTTAGGGCTCAAAAAACAAGAAACATATATCAATCATTGGAAATAATTTTATTTGTTTTTCTTCTAAAGACAGCCAAACTTCAAAGAAAAGGGAAAGAAATTATCTGTCTTACAGAAATAATTATCTTTAATTAAATATTCCTTATTCTGTTTTTGTCTCCTTAAATTGGAGATGTAAAATAATGATGGCGAATTATTGCTGGGTAGGATTAACAACCCACACAAAAATGATTGAATAATGAAATCTCTTAAATGTGTTTGCATTGTTGGGTTTGCGACAAATTTGCACAGCAAAAAGAGATGAAGACATGACAACGATTTCATTAAAAGAAAAATCTTAGAATGTATTCCAAGAAAAAACCTACCATTTGGTTCCGACCCCATACGGACCCGGTCTCAAATCTAGAGAGTGAAGTGGACCTTTTAAAAATCCCAACACCCCGGGAGAGTTTCTCAACTTTACGCAAGCGTTATCGAGTTGAATCCATTGTTTTTTATTTTCCCTAGTCCCCACTCGTACCAGTCAGGCACAAAGGCCCTATTAACGTGGGAACCACCACAAACCGAAGTTCATGGGATGGCGGCGAAAATTGCTCTATTCCCCTCGGCATTCCCCCTCAAGGGGGGCACCTCAGGCACTGGGCAATAAACACAGCCTGTCCCTTTAAATCGAGGGGGCAGGTGTTGCCTGGGGGATGGCCCCTGGGATCGACGCTATTAGTTCAACATAATCGGTCCCAGCGGCCGAAGCTCACCGACCCCCGATCGAAACCGGGGTTGATCCTTTGTTGTTAGTCACCAAGTTTACCGGAGGTAAAAAGGCTGCAACTAAATTACAACTATCACCCAATTCTAAAGTATTTCTTTGTAAATCTTATCGGATTTTACACAGAATCATTTAGATTAAATATAAACCTCTTTATTCGGAAAATGGTAAATCTCTTTTCAATTATGTAGATTTATATTTTAATAGAAGCGGCTACCCGGCAAAGCCAGGGTAGAGAAAACAAAAAAACGTGGCGTAATGATTAACAAGCTAGTCTTGCAGATCCATTGCTTCTGAATATCGAGTTTGATCCTCGCAGGATACTCCATAAAAATCCCCACGCCCAATTTGCAGGAATTTGTTTTTGTTTTCGTCAGGGTAGAGGAAATGACATCACATATAACGATATAGTAAGACATTCTAATTCAATAATTAACTATATTTTAAAAATATATATAAATGAGGCGATTTGCTAAAGTGATCTTTCAAATAAAATTAAAAAAATTAAAAAAATAAATAAAGTGTTTTTAAATTTGAATAATTATTTAATTTAACTTTTTTATAATATGTGAAATTTTATTTACAATTTTTTTAAATTCAAAGTGTAGCCGATCGAATATCAAATTATTATAGTAAAAAATTGAAACATACTTAAAAAAAAAAAAAAAAGAATTTTGAATGTGCTTTAAAAGTTGAATATCAAATTACAGTATTGATTTTTGAACAAATGCAGAATAGCGCACAAGAAATAATATCATTAGAATCGCATTTTACGTGTTAATAATGTTAGTACGTAAGCCCCCGATCAGTCGGAGCGTTCGACTAGAAACTACAAGGTTCCGGGTTCAATACCGACACTCGCCAACTCAGCGTATGAGTAGCACAGGGATCTGTGCGGTAAAGTGAGGAGCTGATGGTTAGGTGGCGCTCCGTATCAAACGCAAAAACAATCTTCTTTGTCTAGCACTAGCGGAAAGCAGATAGACTCCCTCGCTGTCTGGTTGATACGCGACTTTAGGCCACCTCGACGACTTTTACCCTTAACCGAACGTTTCAAACGTTTCGGGTATTCCCCTGAAATGTAATACATGTAATACACTCTATACGTAATCTAATATTATCTCTTGCGCACCATTCTGCATTAGTACATGATTTTATTTGAATATTTAAATATAAATAAATTAAAGTGATTATTTCATAAACAATGGCTAACATGAAATAAAAAATGAATAAAAAGAAAAAATTTACAATAGTAAATGTAAATGTAAATGTAAATATAGAACATTGTTTCAGAAAAGAAAATAAGTAGAAAGGTTTATAATTTTTCATTTATCTATTTTGAGATGAAACTCTATCAAAATTATTAGCAATAATTATTGATAGAGTTCCATCTGAAAATAAAAAGGAAAATGCCCAACAATTAGAAAGATGGAGGAGGATACAAGTCAAAATTATTGATGATAAAATTAAAAGAAACTTGCTGCGATCCTAATATTTAACATTTTAGGCTGCGTAGACAGCTACAAGCTAGTAGAATGTTTGTCGCAATGTAGCTTGTATAATACATTGAATTGAAGATGAAATAATAATTTACGAGAGAAAAACTATAAAGACTGCAAAAGATAAGAACCAAATCCGAAGAAAAGAAGAAAGAAAGAAAGAAAGAAAGAAGTATTACAAAAGGAAAATAAATAAATAGAAATAAAAAGACAGTTTCTAAGATTGAGAAGAGAAACATTTTAAAAAAGAAGAAAAAAGAATAAACAGGGAAAGAAAAAAAGAAAGAAAGAAAGAAAGAAAGAAAGAAACTCATGAAATATAAAATAGAAATAGAAATAGAAAGAAAAATGTCTAAAGATTCGTTAAAATGATAAAAGGTAGCAAAATAAAGCAAGAAAGAAAGAAAGAAAAAAAATTTGGAGAGAGAGAAAAAATAAAAGAAAGAAGCATTGAATGAAAAGTATTTAAACAAATTAAAATAAATAGACAAAGGCGATTAAAAATGAAGGCAGAACACAAATCGCATAAAGAAATATGAAAGAAAAGTTGATGAAAAACGAAAAGAATGCAAGAAAATCTAAATGAAAAAGAAAGAAAGGTAGAAAAAGAAAAAAAAAAAAGGTAAAAACTGAAAAAAGAACGAGAAAATAATAAAGTGCAGAAAATTAAAATAAATAATGAATAAATGAATAATGAATTAAAAACAAAAGAATGAACTAGAAATAGATAAAAAAAAAAATAATCAAGGCAGGAAAAAAAACGAAAAAAAAAAAAGAAGAAGAAGAAACAGACACAAAGAAGATGTCTAGAAAGAAAAAAAAGATGCAAAATAATAACGATAAAAGTAGAAGTAGAGAGAGGAAAAACAAAACTATAAAACAAGAAAATTGGGTGAAATGAGAAAGAAAACAAAGCCAAAGTATGAAACATAAACATTGAAGACAAATGCTATCAGTCTAGATTTGCCTGCATACCACCGTAAAAGAAATAGTTCCGGAGACTTTTCATTATGGGCGCACCGCGAAAAAATCACGAGTCAAAAACCCATTAGACGTGATTCATACACTTTATAATCAACATAGCTTGAATAACTGGAAGTCTTATACGAAAAGCACCAGTTGCGTTTCGAGAGTAAAAGAAATGTACCTACAGCAGAACTCCATAGAAAATAATGCTGTTATTTGGTAGACATACTAAAAGAAAAGAATGTCTAACAGAGAGAAACAAACCTTTCTCTGGTTTATTTGAATACTTATCAGCTAGCTTTTCACAAAAAGAGTTTAATTGAATCACCCACATCTTTTACAGACATCACATTACATCTACATTAACATTGATGTAATATTATTACATGTATAGATGTGGCGATTTATATCAAACTACCAAATTCGATAACAGTATCTATATCTAAAAAGGCTTGTTCCGTTGTGTGACATTTTGTGACTTTTCTTAACCTTGAGTCATCTACAGTGAATGGATAAATAAAAAGTAAAAAGGTACAAGGTGATGGGCATTGTGCAAAAGTGACCAGATACAAGGTAAAATGTGAAGGATACCAGGTAAAGAGTAAACGATGATAGGTAAGGGTTTATAGGTAATATGTATTAAGCAAAAACATGATGCGAATCTACAATAATGTAATACTTTATATGTACTTTACAGAAAATAATAGGTAATATATAAGATCTACGTGCTTTAAGGTGAAAGCTGACTAGCTGAGAAAAGTTCGGAGATCTACTCTACTCTCAAACAAATTTTAGTTCAGCAGCATTCTCTGAGATAACAACCAATCTAACATTTCCTGTTATTTATAAAGACCAGAAGTGTTTATTCTGTGGAAACAATAGACATTTGTCGAGACTACCGGGGTTAGAATTTAACGTGACGGAAATGTTACGGAGTTGGACATTTTACAAAAGTATGTCGTTCTAATTTTTCTAATTCCATGGTAATGACTATTTTGTTTACAGATTTGTTTGCTGCAACTATCCTGATAAAAAATAAATGGCAATAAAGTCACGCGCAGACTTAGTAAGTACAGTCATATGCGAGTCCTTGGTTTTAAAGCTTTGTCTGCCCATTCTACCTGGGACTAGTATCGTATCCATGGCGTCCACATCTCTGAGCTCTCGAACGCTTGGTATATCCGGAGATGGAGAAGAAAAATATCTTGATACGAATTGGCTGATTTGTGTACTGATGTCTTGGACTAGATTTTACGGGGCAAATGTATCAGTATGAAATTTGGAGATAGGTCTCCATTAGATTTCTGTGGATAGACTACCTTCTCTGTTTCTCTCCCTCCGAATTTTGGCTAATCTTGCTAAAATTGTAAACCAACACCTGTCAAATTCAGGAAGTGTATAAAACCGGACAAAGAATTCATTGCAGTGAAGTAAAGAGACGCTAGCCAAAAATCCACACTTCCCCTTGGCGAACACAAGACATAGTGATACCCAACAAATTACATAAAAAGAGGAATGGTGGTCGATTACCTGCCTTTCCCCGCAGAGGACGTAAAAAGAATACCATTTGTGCCAAAGGCAAACCGAGTTTTTATCGACCAACCGCTTTACTTGTAATCAAGCAACCAAGCCATTCAATTTAAAGTACCTCTGCAATTTTTTCTTATGCCCGGTTTTATTTACGGTAATTGACGAATTTTCTCCCCACCTTTTGCATGTACAGATATTAATCAGAAACTGTTATCACATGACTCACCCGACTCTTTGGTATGCCAATGGACTTACATTTGGACAGAAGCTCCAACTTTATGTCTACTAAAGTGAAAAAATTCATACATAGGCATGAATTTCAACTAGCCAGTCCACTCCATATAACCCCAGGTAAATGCATAATACAAGAAGTACAACAGTATACTATGGACAGCAGTAACGTCTAGACTAAAAACTCAACGCTCACCTATAACCCAATGTGTTGCTAGATGTTTCACATTCGATGCGCTCTATATTTCAACAGCTACGAACGGTTATTCAATTAACTCCGGTGATACACGAGTTGATGTTTATGTTCCAACATGGCTGTCAACAAGGAAAATACAACCATATTGTGGAAAAGGCAGAAATTATAGAAGCATAACCTTGTTATGCGTACATTTTCACTTCAAAAACTGCAAGGAAACAACGGTATCACTCAGAGATCTATACCCCACTAATCTTGCTTTAATGAAATACAACACCTACCTCCACAAAATCCAAATAGATTATTAGAAGATTCCAACCAGAATACATCACCCCAAAAAACGAGATCTATTACAATTGGCACCGTAAATGAAACCTCAACATCTTGCACGAGATATAACCTGGGCACCTTACACTACGTGGCATGCAGAAGACTTAGCAAGATTACCAATATCTATCAGCTCTACGGGGACACTAAGTGGCTTGAAGAAGACTGCCAAGATTATCGATATTCATTAGCTCTGTTTTGACACTAGGTGGCATGAAGAAGACTTGCCAAGACAATTAATATTCATTAGCTCTGTGGGGACACTAAGTGGCATGAAGAAGACTTGCGAAGAGAATTAATATTCATTAGCTCTGTGTGGACACTAAGTGGCATGAAGAAGACTTGCGAAGAGAATTAATATTCATTAGCTCTGTGTGGACACTAAGTGGCATGCAGAAGACTTGCGAAGAGAACTGATATTCATTAGCTCTGTATGGACACTAATTGGCATGTAGAAGACTTGGCAAGATAATTAATTTGCTCTGTTGTGGACGCTAAGTGGCATGTAGAAAACTTGCGAAGATAATTGATATTTATTAGCTCTGTATGGACACTAATTGGCATGTAGAAGACTTGGCAAGATAATTAATTTGCTCTTGTGTGGACGCTAAGTGGCATGTAGAAAATTGCGAAGATATTGATATTTATTAGCTCTGTATTGGACACTAATTGGCATGTAGGAAGACTGGCAAGATAATTAATTTGCTCTGTGTGGACGCTAAGTGGCATGTAGAAAACTTGCGAAGATAATTGATATTCATTAGCTCTGTATGAACACTAATTGGCATGTAGAAGACTTTAGCAAGATAATTAAT
The DNA here is from genome assembly GCA_023376005.1 of Doryteuthis pealeii. Taxonomy (NCBI): domain Eukaryota; kingdom Metazoa; phylum Mollusca; class Cephalopoda; order Myopsida; family Loliginidae; genus Doryteuthis; species Doryteuthis pealeii. The sequence goes on from CM042144.1 coordinate 92,313,477, forward strand.
TTGCTCTGTGTGGACGCTAAGGCATGTAGAAAACTTGCCAGATTATCGATATTCATTAAGCTCTGTTGACACTAAGTGTCATGAAGAAAACTTGTTAAATGATTGATATTCATCAGCTGTGTATGGACACTATGCGACATGTAGAGACTTGCCAAGATGATCGATAACCGATAACGACGTATGACAAAAATGTTCAAGGAATCCATTGCTGTCGCCACGCATTACTGATGATAAAGAATCGTTACACGCTTTGACCACTAAACAATATTCATATATTTGGAATAAATGGAAACAAAATTTAAAATTCAATAATTAAAACAAAGATAAATATTGCATAGATTACGTAATCTCTATCAATAATTATGAAAGATGGCTGCAGTCTATAGGAGGACAAATAATTTGATGTAGAACTTATTTGATATGCATAATACGTAGAATTCTTTATCATCAGTAATGCGTGGCGACAGCAATGGATTCCCTTGAACATTTTTTGTCATACGTCGTTATCGGTTATCGTCATCTTGGCAAGTCCTCTACATGTCGCATAGTGTCCATACACAGCTGATGAATATCAATCATTTAACAAGTTTTCTTCATGACACTTAGTGTCACACAGAGCTAATGAATATCGATAATCTTGGCAAGTTTTCTACATGTCACTAGCGTCCACACAGAGCAAATTAATTATCTTGCTAAAGTCTTCCTACATGCCAATTAGTGTTCATACAGAGCTAATGAATATCAATTATCTTCGCAAGTTTTCTACATGCCACTTAGCGTCACACAGAGCAAATTAATTATCTTGCCAGTCTTTCTACATGCCAATTAGTGTCCATACAGAGCTAATAAATATCAATATCTTCGCAAGTTTTCTACATGCCACTTAGCGTCCACACAGAGCAAATTAATTATCTTGCAAGTCTTCTACATGCCAATTAGTGTCCATACAGAGCTAATAATATCAATTATCTTCGCAAGTTTTCTACATGCCACTTAGCGTCACAACAGAGCAAATTAATTATCTTGCCAAGTCTTCTACATGCAATTAGTGTCCATACAGAGCTAATGAATATCAGTTCTCTTCGCAAGTCTTCTGCATGCACTTAGTGTCCACACAGAGCTAATGAATATTAATTCTCTTCGCAAGTCTTCTTCATGCCACTTAGTGTCCACACAGAGCTAATGAATATTAATTCTCTTCGCAAGTCTTCTTCATGCCACTTAGTGTCCCCAGAGCTAATGAATATTAATTGTCTTGGCAAGTCTTCTTCATGCACCTAGTGTCAAACAGAGCTAATGAATATCGATAATCTTTGGCAGGTCTTTTCAAGCCACTTAGTGTCCCGTAGAGCTGATAGATATTGGTAATCTTGCTAAGGTCTTCTGCATGCCACGTAGTGTAAGGTCCCCAGGTTATATCTCGTGCAAGATGTTGAGGTTTCATTTACGGGTGCAATTGTAATAGATCTCGTTTTTTGGGGGTGATGTATTCTGGTTGGAATCTTCTAATAATCTATTTGGATTTTGTGGAGGTAGGTGTTGTATTTCATTAAAGCAAGATTAGTGGGGTATAGATCTCTGAGTGATACCGTTGTTTCCTTGCAGTTTTGAAGTGAAATGTACGCATAACAAGGTTATGCTTCTTATAATTTCTGCCTTTTCCACAATATGGTTGTATTTTCCTTGTGTTGACAGCCATGTTGGAACATAACATCAACTCGTGTATCCCGGAGTTATTGAATAACCGTTCGTAGCTGTTGAAATATAGAGCGCATCGATGTGAAACATCTAGCAACACATTGGGTTATAGGTGAGCGTTGAGTTTTTAGTGCCTAGACGTTACTTGCTGTCCATATATATACTGTTTGTACTTCTTGTTTATGCATTACCTGGGGGTTTATATGGAGTGGACTGGCTAGTTGAAATTTCATGCCTATGTATGAATTTTTTCACTTTAGTAGACATAAAGTTGGAGCTTCTGTCCAATGTAAGTCCATTGGCATACCAAAGAGTCGGGTGAGTCATGTGATAACAGTTTCTGATTATATATCTGTACATGCAAAAGGTGAGGTGAGAAAATTCGTCAATACCGTAAATAAAAACCGGGCATAAGAAAAAAATTGCAGAGGTACTTTAAAATTGAATGGCTTGGTTGCTTTGATTACAAAGTAAAGCGGTTGGTCGATAAAAACTCGGTTTGCCTTTGGCACAAATGGTATTCTTTTTACGTCCTCTGCGGGGAAAAGGCAGTAATCGACCACCATTCTCTTTTTATGTAAATGTTGGGTATCACTATGTCTTGTGTTCGCCAAGGGAAGTGTGGATTTTGGCTAGCGTCTCTTTACTTCAGCTGCAATGAATTCTTTGTCCGGTTTATACACTTCCTGAATTTGAAGGTGTTGGTTTACAATTTTAGCAAGATTAGCCAAAATTCGGAGGGAGAGAAACAGAGAAGTAGTCTATCCACAGAAATCTAATGGAGACCTATCTCCAAATTTCATACTGATACATTTGCCCGTAAAATCTAGTCCAAGACATCAGTACACAAATCAGCCAATTCGTATCAAGATATTTTTCTTCTCCATCTCCGGATATACCAAGCGTTCGAAGCTCAGAGATGTGGACGCCATGGATCGATACTAGTCCAGGTAGAATGGCAGACAAAGCTTTAAAAACCAAGGACTCGCATATGACTGTACTTACTAAGTCTGCGCGTGACTTTATTGCCATTATTTTTTATCAGGATAGTTGCAGCAAACAAATCTGTAAACAAAATAGTCATTACCATGGAATTAGAAAAAATTAGAACGACATAACTTTTGTAAAATGTCCAACTTCGTAACATTTCCGTCACGTTAAATTCTAACCCCGGTAGTCTCGACAAAAATGTCTATTGTTTCCACAGAATAAACACTTCTGGTCTTTATAAATAACAGGAAATGTTTAAGATTTGTTGTTACTCTCAGAGAATGCTGCTGAACTAAAATTTGTTTGAGGAGTAGAGTAGATCTCCGAACTTTTCTCAGCTAGTTCAGCTTTCACCTTAAAGCACGTAGATCTTATATATTACCTATTATTTTCTGTAAAGTACATATAAAGTATTACATTATTGTAGATTCGCATCATGTTTTTGCTTAATACATATTACCTATAAAAAACCCTTACCTATCATCGTTTACTCTTTACCTGGTATCCTTCACAATTTTACCTTGTATCTGGTCACTTTTGCACAATGCCCATCACCTTGTACCTTTTACTTTTTATTTATCCATTCACTGTAGATGACTCAAGGTTAAGAAAAAGGTCACAAAAATGTCACACAACGGAACAAGCTTTTTAGATATAGATACTGTTTATCGAATTTGGAGTTTGATTATAAATCGCCACATCTATACATGTAATAATATACATCAATGTTAATGTAGATGTAATGTGATGTCTGTAAAATGTGGTGATTCAATTAAACTCTTTTGTGAAAAGCTAGCTGATAAGTATTCAAATAACCAGAGAAAGGTTTGTTTCTCTCTGTTAACATTCTTTTCTTTTAGTATGTCTACCAAATAACAGCATTATTTCATGGAGTTCTGCTGTAGGTACATTTCTTTTACTCTCGAAACGCAACTGGGGTGCTTTCGTATAAGAGCTTCCAGTTATTCAAAGCTATGTTGATTATAAAGTGTATGAATCACGTCTAATGGGTTTTGACTCGTGATTTTTTCGCGGTGCCCCATAATTGAAAAGTCTCGGAACTATTTCTTTTACGGTGGTATGCAGGCAAATCTAGACTGATAGCATTTGTCCTTTCAATGTTATGTTTCATACTTGGCTTTGTTTTTCTTTCTCATTTCCACCCAATTTTCTTTGTTTTATAGTTTTGTTTTTCCTCTTCTCTACTTCTACTTTATCGTTATTATTTTGCATCTTTTTTTCTTTCTAGACATTCTTCTTGTGTCTGTTTCTTCTTTCTTCTTTTTTTTTTTTCGTTTTTTTTCCTGCCTTGATTATTTTTTTTTATCTATTTCTAGTTTCATTCTTTTGTTTTTATTCATTATTCATTATTCATTATATTTTAATTTTCTGCACTTTATTTATTTTCTCTCTTTTTTCAGTTTTTACCTTTCTTTTTTTTCTTTCTTTCTACCTTTCTTTCTTTTTTCATTTAGATTTTCTTGCATTCTTTTCGTTTTTCATCAACTTTTCTTTCATATTTCTTTATGCTGATTTGTTCTGCCTTCATTTTTAATCGCCTTTGTCTATTTATTTTAATTTGTTTAAATACTTTTTCATTCAATGCTTCTTTTTTATTTTTCTCTCTCTCCAAATTTTTTTTCTTTCTTTCTTCTTGCTTTATTTGCTACCTTTTATCATTTTTAACGAATCTTTAGACATTCTTTCTTTCTATTTCTATTTCTATTTTATATTTCATGAGTTTCTTTCTTTCTTTCTTTCTTTCTTTCTTTTTTCTTTCCCTGTTTATTCTTTTTTCTTCTTTTTAAAATGTTTTCTCTTCTCAATCTTAGAAACTGTCTTTTTATTCTATTTATTTATTTTCCTTTTGTAATACTTCTTTCTTCTTTCTTTTTTCTTTCTTCGGATTTGGTTCTTATCTTTTGCAGTCTTTATAGTTTTTCTCTCGTAAATTATTATTTCATCTTCAATTCAATGTACTTATACAAGCTACATTGCGACAAACATTTCTACTAGCTGATGTAGCTGTCTACGCAGGCTAAAAATGTTAATATTAGGATCGCAGCAATTCTTTTAATTTTATCATCAATAATTTGACTTGTATCCTCCTCCATCTTTCTAATTGTTGTGGCATTTTCCTTTTTTTATTTTCAGATGGAACTCTATCAATTAATTGCTAATAATTTGATAGAGTTTCATCTCAAAATAGATAAATGAAAAATTATAAACCTTTCTACTTATTTTCTTTTCTGAAACAATGTCTATATTTACATTTACATTTACATTTACTATTGTAAATTTTGTTCTTTTTATTCATTTTATTTCATGTTAGCCATTGTTTATGAAATAATCACTTTTTTATTTTATATTAAATATTCAAATAAAATCATGTTACTAATGCAGAATGGTGCGCAAGAGATAATATTAGATTACGTATAGAGTGTATTACATTGTATTACATTTCAGGGAATTACCCGAAACGTTTGAAACGTTCGGTTAAGGGTAAAAGTCGTCGAGGTGGCCTAAAGTCGGTATCAACCAGACAGCGAGGGAGTCTATCTGCTTTCCGCTAGTGCTAGACAAAGAAGATTGTTTTTGCGTTTGATACGGAGCGCCACACCTACCATCAGCTCCTCACTTTACCGCACAGATCCCTGTGCTACTCATACGCTGAGTTGGCGAGTGTCGGTATTGAACCCGGAACCTTGTAGTTTCTAGTCGAACGCTCCGACTGATCGGGGGCTTACGTAATCTAACATTATTAACACGTAAAATGCGATTCTAATGATATTATTTCTTGTGCGCTATTCTGCATTTGTTCAAAAATCAATACTGTAATTTGATATTCAACTTTTAAGCACATTCAAAATTCTTTTTTTTTTTAAGTATGTTTCAATTTTTTACTATAATAATTTGATATTCGATCGGCTACACTTTGAATTTAAAAAAAAATTGTAAATTAAATTTCACATATTATAAAAAAGTTAAATTAAATAATTATTTCAAATTTAAACACTTTATTTATTTTTTTTAATTATTTTTAATTTTTATTTGAAAGATCACTTTAGCAAATCGCCTCATTTATATATTATTTTTAAAATATAGTTAATTATTGAATTAGAATGTCTTACTATATCGTTATATGTGATGTCATTTCCTCTACCCTGACGAAAACAAAAACAAATTCCTGCAAATTGGGCGTGGGGATTTTTATGGAGTATCCTGCGAGGATCAAACTCGATATTCAGAAGCAATGGATCTGCAAGACTAGCTTGTTAATCATTACGCCACGTTTTTTTTTCTCTACCCTGGCTTTGCCGGGTAGCCGCTTCTATTAAAATATAAATCTACATAATTGAAAAGAGATTTACCATTTTCCGAATAAAGAGGTTTATATTTAATCTAAATGTTCTGTGTAAAATCCGATAAAGATTTACAAAGAAATACTTTAGAATTGGGTGATAGTTGTAATTTAGTTGCAGCCTTTTTACCTCCGGTAAACTTGGTGACTAACAACAAAGGATCAACCCCGGTTTCGATCGGGGGTCCGGTGAGCTTCGGCCGCTGGACCGATTATGTTGAACTAATAGCGTCGATCCCAGGGGGCCATCCCCCCAGGCAACACCTGCCCCCTCGATTTAAAGGGACAGGGCTGTGTTTATTGCCCAGTGCCTGAGGTGCCCCCTTGAGGGGAATGCCGAGGGATAGAAGCATTTTTCGCCCGCCATCCCATGAACTTCGGTTTGTGGGTGGTTCCCACGTTAATAGGGCCTTTGTGCCTGACCTGGTACGAGTGGGGTACTAGGGAAATAAAACAAATGATCAACTCCGATAACGCTTGCGGTAAATGTGAGAAACTCTCCCGGGGTGTTGGGGATTTTTAAAGGGTCACTTCACGTCTCCTAGATTTGAGACCGGTCCGTATGGGGTCGGAAACCAAAATGGTAGGTTTTTCTTGGAATACATGTCTAAGATTTTTCCTTTTAATGAATCGTTGTCATGTCTTCATCTCTTTTTCTGTGGCAAATTTCGTCGAAACCCAACAATGCAACACATTTAAGAGATTTCATTATTCAATCATTTTTGTGTGGGTTGTTAATCCTAACCCAGCAATAATTCGCCATCATTATTTTACATCTCCAATTTAAGGAGACAAAAAAGAATAAGGAATATTTAATTAAAGATAATTATTTCTGTAAGACAGATAATTTCTTTCCCTTTTTTTTTGAAGTTTGGCTGTCTTTAGAGAAAAACAAATAAATTATTTCCAATGATTGATATATGTTTCTTGTTATTTGAGCCCTAAGGGAAACAAGTAACTATTTTAGGCTTTTTCTTTTTCTATAGAATATATGATCTAAATCTTTATATACAGTGTGTCTAGAAAGAAACTAGACTTTTTCAAAATATATTCATTGTTTCACTTTCAACTTGATAAGATAGAAAATACTTAACTCCACTAATGTTCCCAGCTTCTTTTTCATTTTTCTTTTCTTTTTAGTCCTGGAATTCATTCTTTTGTTTTGTTTTGTTTTGTTATTTTGTACCACCAAAATCCGAACCTCATTTTGGGATGGATTTCAGCTTTGGTAAAAAACTGGGTGTATAAACAGGAGGACATGGAAATGACTCACAATGTCTAATTATTTTCTACAGGATTTTGTACGCAGGGTAAATTTTACAGCAACATGATACATCATTTTTTTTAATTCATGCAAAATCAAGTAATAAGCACCATCGTTCAAAAACATATTTTCTAAATGTGATCACCGCCCTTCGACGTAGAATACTATCCAGGTTTGGGATCGTCTTTGGTTAAATGAATTTCAGAAGTGAAATACTGCTACCACGCATGGCCTTACACACGTATTTTTATATAACATACCTGGACTCGATTCAAGGTAGTTTCCAAAATGGGTTTTACAATTATAAAACCAACTTTGTACATGTAAAGTACATGCATATTACCGCATTTTCTAAAAACAAGTATGGCGAAGACTCTATCCTGATTGTTATGAATGCTCATAATTACAATCTGGATGATACATTTTTCCCCTCTGTATAGAAGATAAACTAATTATTGCTACATTTTTCAAAAATTGTTAAGTCAGAGAAATATGAGATTTTAAACGGTTGTAGACACAAAAGTAAATGGCTGCCCAATCATTAACTGTTTATCTGTGTACACCTTCCATTTTATGCATTTTGTCTAAAGTCTTCTTGTATATATATATATATGTATATGTTTGTCCAATGACTTCCTGTCAGAGTTTTCCAAAAGCTCCTTTCAGGGAATCCTGTGTAGTTCTATTACTGATTTGGTTTTCTGGAGCAGATCGACGTACGTATTGAGAACTTTTCAATATTTCTTCTTATTATGACTCATTCGGTTATTTTCTTTTCCGATATAATCAATATTGTCTAATTGTATTTTTCTATTTCTTTCTCCAATAAGTCATCTTCATTTTTAATATATGTATATATATATATAAATAAAGAGTGATCAGAAATTGTGAAAGAGTATATGTAGATGCAAGTTAGAATAGTCAATACTTCCGATAATCGCACTGATATATATATATATATATATATATATATATATATATATATATATATGAAAAGTAAATGGAAGTGAATCCGACAGTATGAAATAAATATTTTTAGAAAAAACAAACAAATGATGTTATAATTCGCTGACAGAAATCTGTTTCGACCTTTTATTAAAGCGGTCTTCATCAAGAGCGAAATGTTTGTGATAGAAAAACGGTGTGAGTAAACCGTGACAAACAAAAGTGGTATATAGCATATAGGATTATAATGCTTCTGATTTGAAAAAAAAAATTATTTTATTTTTTAAAACAGAATATGCATTTTCAAAATCTAAAAAAATTCCGGTTCCGAACATGAACGTTCGTTTGTACCACTTTTGGTTGTAACGGTTTACTTACACCGTCTTTCTATCACAAACATTTCGCTCTTGATGAAGACCGCTTTAATAAAAGCTCGAAACAGATTTCTCTCAGCGAATTATAACATCATTTGCTTGTTTTTTTTCTAAAAATATTTATTTCATATATATATATATATGTGTGTGTGTGTGCGTGTGCGGATGCTACAAGTTACCCACCATTTTATTAATAAATACTGTTAATATTCGCTATTATTATTCGTTTTATTATTCGTATATGAGATGATTATTCATTTTATTTTTCGTACCTATTACGGTGTTTAATAGAATAACTCTCAGACAAAAAATACGAGACACATGATGTACAGTGAAATGGCATTCAAGTTGAAATATGGGACTCCCGGCTGCAATGAATCCTTATTTCCTGTTTAAGTGATGACTCCAGCATAAAATCAC
>CM042144.1:92327528-92335310 GCA_023376005.1 Doryteuthis pealeii
CCTAGAGGTAAAGGAATCGTGTTCATTGTGTGTTTATATCTATATCCTTTGTGTAGTTCTTTGGTAAGGGTTTTTTTTTCATACGGTCCAATCAAATATGAATAATTTGCAAACATATCTCTTTGACCATAGATGGGGCTCTACCAGGTATTACTGGTAAGAGTATAAACGCGCGTGCACACACACACACACACACACCACACACACATATATATATATATATATGTGTGTGTGTGTGTGTGTGTGTGTGTGCGTGCGCGTGTGTGTGTGAAGATGGTATAACATAGTTCGGGGAAATTTTAATTGTACCTGTTCATCTGTTAAATTACTACACACTTATTGTCATGTAAAGGAGTTAATAAGTATTGACATACTTATTAACATACTTATTAACTCCTTTACATGACATTATTTCTTTAAACCATGACATCATTTCTTTAAACCATAATACCCTCTTAGGATTACGGTCAGTCTAGAACTATTAATAAATATTTAAGGAAAAAAATAAGACTAAATAATAACAGCAAAAGAAGGGAAAAAATAGTTAAATAAGATATATAATTGAAGCAAAACACTATGCCTTTTGTAATTTAAATATTTGATTTATAATATTTAATCTATTTGAAATTTAAAAGGAAAATGGTTTGTTTTATTGTTTTGAATTTTGCATCAATCCTAATAAGTAATTATTATATGATATTTTAATATATAATTAATATAATATTTAATCTATTTAAAGTTTAAAGGAAAAAGAGAAAAAAAGTACTCATAAAAGATATTTTCTTAAAAAAAAATTATTTATTTTTTCTATCAATACTAATACATAATTTAAGATAATCTTTTATTTACTTATTTACTATAAAAAAATTTAAATTAGAGAACAAAGGGGGGAAAAAAGAAAAATAACACAAAAAAAAGAAAGAGAGGGAGAAGGAAAAAGAAAGGAAAGGGGAAAGCGAAACAAAAGCTAGTATGTAAATTTTTCTATTAACGGTTTTTATTTATTTATTTATTTTTTGTTTTGGAATTTTGACATGTCTACACACTGGCAACATATTCGCAACATACTTGCAACATTTGACCGGATGACAGCCGATATTAAGAATATTTGTTCTCCACAAACTTTTTTTTTTTTTTTAAAAAAAAGAGAGAAATAAGAAATTACAGTTATTCGCCCATTCCATTCATAAAGGAGGAGAAGAAGAAAGAGAGGAAAAAAAGGAGAGGAAAAGGAAAAGAAGAAAAAGTATAACCACACAAATAAAAAACATAAGCACGTCATTCTGAAAATAAACTCTGATGATGAAGTTTATGCTTCGAAATCGATAAGACATAACAAACATCTTTTTGTCTTTATTTTTTATACGCATTGTATTGCCTTCGAATTTTAATATTTAATAATATATATTATATATATATATATATATATTATATATGGGGGGGGGAGATTATGTGCTTAATTAAAGTCATACCTAATTTTGTTAATTAATTATAACTAAATGAATTAGGCGTGCATAATTAACAAATTAGGCATGACTTTAATTAAGCACATAATCTCCCACAAATTGTCGGGCCTTAGCCATTTCAAACACATTGTTTGACTACTTTATTATTATATATACTATATATATATTGTACTAAATGCTACTGACAATGATCCTAACCAATATTTTTATTCTTTGATCAGACTAAACAAAATTATTTGTTATTTTTTAATCTCGTTATGTCTGTTATTCAAGTTTTTGTCCCTCTCCTTAAGCGAGGGACTCATATTATATATACATACATACATACGTACATAATTCATATATATGTGTTTTGTGTGTGTGTGTGTGTTGTGTGTGTGTGGTGTTGTGTGGTGTTGTATACGTGTGTGTGTGTGGATAGATAGATAAAGCGAGGGAGAGAGATTTACTAACTAATACTGACAATGATCCTAATCAATATTTCTATTCTTTGATCTGTGGTATAGTAACCACGTTTGTTCTTTTAATAGCTCGCTACGACAAGAACACGTTTCACAGCCACTAAGTTACGGATGACAGAAAGCAAGACAACTCAGGAATGCTTAATATTCGTCTTGTTGATCGAAACGTCATCCTTTTTACAAAAGACAGGAATATAGGATATTATTACTAGCTCGATGTAGACACTAAGTCAGTGTTGCAAATAGACAAATCTTCATCTAAAGACTGTTATTAACCACTGACTTTACAGAGAAATACCGGACGGATTGAAGCAGGAAGACGGGTCTGATCCTGAAGACTTTGGGTTATTTTCAGGGTAGATTCGTCGATTTTTCTTCGAGATAGTTCCACATATTTCTTCCCGAGATAAATGCTTCATCGAACAGATAATCTTTATCTTTGTCCTTTGTCAAGTTTCGTCATAGGTGACGTGTCCTTTTGGCAAAATTGTACATATGAACGATGTGTGCAGTTTGATGTGTATTTAAGATCCGGCTTCAAATATTCACTTATTCGCTCTCTCAACTTACTTATCTATCATTGGAAATATTTTGATACGATACTCAAATAGGATGTTGAATTGTCAGTTATCTTGACAATATTGTGTCACAAACAGAAAATCGCTTTCATAGCTGACAACATTCCGAACAGGCGGCAAACTTCTTGGATGGAATATCTTTAAGATTACTGAAATTTTATATAACATAGATTTGCCATTACTGCAAGAAAATAATATAAAGAAATATACAGAATAATAAAGACGAGAATGATGAATATATTAATAGTATTAACAATGATGGTAATTTGTGTTAGAGATGGTATAACAAAGACTGTTCATGTTGAATTATTAACATGGTAAAATGTCGAAAATTGTTAAGAAAGTCTTATATTATATATATATATATATATATATATATATATATATATATATATATATATATATATATATATATATATACACTATTACGAACTAAGGACTATTACAATTAGAACTAACTCTGTGTTTGGAATCAAGTATATAGTGTCAAGTATTTCTATATAATACAAATAATCTTAGAATAAATCTATTTGAGAAATAGATGGGAACCTAAATGGTACTAATAATCGGGGTCAAAGTGGATATAGGAGTAATGGAAGTTAAAGGGTACTCACCCGTCCCCAGATCTCAGAAGAGTAGTCTTAACATCAGATGCCTAGAATACTTCTTTTTTTCCCTCTTCAAGCAATATAGCCGGTTGAATTCTAATCCTTACCCCAACATATTTATATATATATAACCATAACACATACATACATCTAGATAGATGATATTTATATACCCTTTACTGCAAACTCTTTTGAGTTTTTAATGATTATCATTTTTAAAATAAAATTTATTTTATTTTTAACATAAAATACGATTTTTTAAAAATTATTGAAAATTCCGGTAATGATCAGAGCGTTCTGTGCCTCCTGATTAATTATATATTTATTTCGTTTTTTCCGTTCACAATGTTGCTTTGATAAAGACGTATACGGTCGAAACAGATTTCTGTCAGCTTTAAACATTTTTTTTTTTCTACAAAACTTCTACACATAGATAGATAGATAAATAACTATTTTTCAAATAAATAAATAAGGGAAACTAGATAGCATTTCCTTATTAAGTATTTGGATGATTAAGATTTGACGTTTAGTGTGAATAAAATAATCATTCACTCGCAGATTGGACTTGCAGTTTCTTTAGTCTTTCAAGCGAGTGCATTTTAAGTGCATTATTTTAATAAAAATTTCACTGTGGTGAGCTGTTTGTTTTTCTAGTTCATGATTATATTTATATAAACATAATGTGATGTTTTTTTTCATATAGATATATTAAAGTAGGTATTTACCCGCCCCGTTCGTCACGGGTAAGCAGTGATACAAGGTTGCAAAGAGATACTAAAGTGTATAATTTTTTTAATTACAAAAAAAAAAAAAAAAAAAACACACTCCACCGTAAAGATTTTATGCTTCCTGTTCGTAAGTGTTAATTTAGTTAGATAAAAATGTCATTATGTTTCAGTTAGTGAAATATTTATGGCCAAGTTATGATTCGTAAGAAATCTACGAATATTTAAAGGACATGTAACATAAATATATGCCATTCCAAAAGTGTCTTTCAGTTCTTCTCCATAAAAACTCAACTTTATATTAAGGGTGGGGTCAACTTCACTTTCTATTAAAATAAACAATGATAAAGTCTTTAATAAAAAAAGCAACAAAACATTTGTACAGTTTAATATACACAATATTTGGATTATGATATCAACAAAATTATCTTGTTTCAACTTATTTCAACAAAATTATAATATTACAGTTTCCTTGGTATTACACTAAATACATCCATAGTAAGGGCCCCAGTTCCCGATATCTGAGGAGTGTGGGAGTACTCCTTTATTGACATAACTCCAGCTTCACTCTGAAAAGAAACGTAGCCGAAGGATAGAAAGACATGTAGACTGAGATTAATTAAAGAAACGTATCCGGAGAAGGATAGAATGAAAGGTATACTGAGCTGGATAGACAGAGTGAGAACTAACACCAAATGAGATGGATAGATAGAAAGTAACCGGAGAAGGATAGAAAGAAAGGTAGACTGACATCAATTGATAGAAAGAAAGGTAGACTGAACTAGATAGACAGAGTGAGACCTAACACAGAACGAGATGGATAGAAACGTGGATAGAAAGAAGGTAGACTGAGATCAATGATAGAAAGAAGGTAGACTGAGCTAGATAACAGAGTGAACCGAGATGGATAGATAGAAACGTAGCCGGAGAAGGATAGAAGAAAGGTAGACTGAGATCATTAGATAGAGAGAAAGGTAGACTGAGCTAGATAGACAGAGTGAGACCTAACACAGAACGAGATGGATAGATTAGAAACGTAACCGGAGAAGGATAGAAAGAAAGGTAGACTGAGACAATAGATAGAGAGAAAGGTAGACTGAGGTGGATAGACAGAGTGAGACCTAACACAAATGAGATGGATAGATAGAAACGTAGCCGGAGAAGTGGCGCTAGCTGTTAATGGGTCAAATTGATATGTTTTAAAACTTATTCGTATTCAATGCAAAAAAAAAAAAAACTCGTAACTAGGAAGAAAATGTATGCCAATAAAAATTAGTTTGTTTTCTTTTACGGCATATCAACCTCGGTGGGTCATTTAATGCCAACTAAGTTTTGGATTCGTAGCGGGTATTTTGGTAGGAAAAAAGTATATATATATATATATATATATATATATATATATATTATATATATATGGAATAATAAAATGAAACACACACGGTTGGACTTGAGAAAGATTTATTCTACTTAGAATACAGTTGCAGTTTTCCTGGGAGTTTATATACTTTTAGAAAGCTAAGGATTTACACAAATGGGAGATAATAATAAAACAGGGGAAGTAACTCTCAATTACTTACCACAGTATAGATTTTAATTATTGTTCAATTACTCATATTTTTTAGTACAATCTCACTTCTTTTAGGAAATGTAAGATCCTGAATGGTCTTATTTTTGTGAAAAGTTTTTTCAAATTACTTGCTTGGTGGTAGTATTTTGTTTGCACTAGATCAAAGTCTACACACCCTAGTAGTATATGTTTCACTGTAAATCTCTCTTAGCATATAGTGCATATTAGAGATTCTAGCTCAATTTCTTTTCAGTAGTAAATAGTTTCGAATCATAGTTGATAGTTTCTGGGCTCTTAAGCCCTGGTAATCCAACTGGTTGAGAAGGAAAACAAAAGTTTTATGACAGTCACATAATCAAAATTATCTGATTGTAGTAGTGAAACCGAATAAGTATGATAGGTAGTAATATCTCATCTACAGAAAGTGATGTCCAATATACGCATAAGAAAGGCAGAAACAGATTATCAAAGATATGGAAATCTGATCTCTCTGATAAGATTAAATGGGAATTCTTTCCAGTTGTAGCCGTGTCAGTGCTACTGTATAATTACATCACTTGGACTCTGCAGTGACCGTGGTTGTTGGCGAGTGTGTAGTTGAGGAGTTGAAGAAGATCGAGTTATGGTCTCCACAATTTAGATGTATAAGACTACGGAAATGTAGTTTCCATAGGTAACAAAAGAAGAAGACAAAATTGATAAAGGAAACAAACTTTATATACATTAATTTACAATTAGTATATTCAATTGTTCTTTCTGTGGTGTTGTAGACTGTATGTGTCTGTACATAGTTGTGTGTGACAAGTGTGACATGTATTGTTTATATTTGTGCAGTTTTGTCTTTGATTGAAACTTGTGGTTGAAATTTGTTGTTGTTGTTGAGCGAGAGAGAGAGAGAGAGAGAGAGAGAGAGAGAGAGAGAGAGAGAGAGAGAGAGAGAGAGAGAGAGAAAATAAATAACGAAAAAATAGACGGACCTGTTGAGTCGTATTTTATGTTTTCGGACAGCGTATTCTCCCCATTGTGTCGATTTGGGAGCATCACCTCCAACTCTATCGAGTCAGGAAGAGCGTAAGCTCCCACTGTCTCTCTGTTGTTTTTCAGCTCTATGGGAATTTTTATAATTTTCTTTTTGTCATTGTCTATTGTGATCATTAAGGTAAAATATTCATCAAGTATCAGGTGATTTGCAATGATGCAATATCGAATGATTTTGGTACATTCCGATGGCGTACTTATTTTCCAATGGAATTTAAACCATTCTTTCTATTGTTCCTAATATTTCTAAACTAATATTCATTCGATTCTCTTTTGTTTACCTAATTCTAAACTCATACCATACCATTGTAAAACTAGTTATTTTAAGAAAACTAAATTATTTTTAATTGGTCATTATGACATTTTTCAAAACTGCGGGCATCAATCACTATGTAATTAAGTAAATTTTTCGATGACAAAAAGTATGTTTTTCTTTTTTTAAAACACTTAAGAAAGGAAACCAATTATTCACATTGTATCCCCATTTCATTGACAGAGACTAAAATGTCTAAAACCTTTTAGTTTTTATACCATGTTAATTTCCGTATATTTTGCCCATATGCAAATATGTAATGTGCTACTGGTCTATTTCTTCTTAGATTATGAATAATGATGGATGTGGTGTGGCATTTTGAAGGCTTACCAAAAACAATGTACACATTTTCTGTTAAAGTCAAATTTATAATTTAAAAAATAAAAAATATAGTTACAGATGAAGGGAAAAAAGAAAAAAAAAAGAAAAAAAGTAACCTTAAAAAAGATGGGAAAAACAAGATAACAAAGAAAAAAAAAAAAAAAAAAAGAAAAAAAATAAAGAAAACGGGAAAAGATTTCAACTTATAGAACCCTTACATCAAACAAAGACATTCGTGTTGCGTGTGTGATCTATGAATATGCAGTTACCCATTGTTATACCCAGCATGACAATAGGGAGCTTGTGCAATATTCCTAAATAAATTGGAAGTGTCAAAAAAAATTAGAGTGCTACCTGCGATGTTTGGTCATTATCTCATTATTAGAAATGACTCCTGCTATTGACATTAATAGTAAGAGTAGCATAGCAATTAAAGGGTTTAATACTGATTGCAGATGATAGTTGATATTATTTTTATTAGGCTTACAATGTCTCCTTAGTGATGGCGTGTTCCAAAAATGTATCTGCAAATTTGCAGCATTGAGAACAAAACCAATTCAGAATACCAAGTTATTCACTAGATTTTCACTCATTAAGTATCTATGACATATAGCCAACTCCTTAAAAAATTGCCCTTGCTGCCATACCCAATACAACCTAAGTTATGGACAGCTTTGCGAACATTCCTGGATTCTCTCGTTCTTT
>CM042144.1:92335410-92360410 GCA_023376005.1 Doryteuthis pealeii
AAAGAGAGAGATAAGCATTTGAGAAATGTTGACTTATTTCAAAGTTTATTTTGTTTAAGATAGTTTTTTTTTGTTTGATATATAAAGCTTCGATTATTTGAAGTTTTTTTTTTTGTTCTTTCTTTATGTAGTGTGCGTGTATTTTCATTTTCTTTATGTAGTGTGCAGATTAACACTACATTTATCTGATTCCAGTTCCATTAATCAACACCTTAAAACACATTCATGCCCCCCTCTACCTACCGCAAAATTTTAACCGAAAATATATATAATAGATATAAATTCACCGGTAAGTCAACTTTTCCTTTATATATATAAAGGAAAAGTTGACTTACCGGTGAATTTGGTCACGATGGTTAGTAAGTGTGGAATTCAGAGGGGTAAGTCAGAGATATAACAAATAGAACGTGCTCAATACTAAGTAGAGCAAATTTATTATAAAATGGGTACAAGAGATAACCTACTTTAGTTTCTCCATAAGGATCTTCAGGGTTAAATCCACTGAATTAATCGAGACACCGATTAATAGCAGTCGATTTCACGTGTGTGGTCATTGCATTAGAATGTTTGTTGCAAAAGAACGCTGACTTTCGATTAAAAAATGTCTAACACTGGATGTTGATTTTTGGGATTCAAAAAGTAAACAATAAGTTAGAATTGATTTGTGTAAATCTATTTACTAGGATGCAGCTCTCTAACAATTGTATGTGTCATAATGTTTAAAAGCGGTTTCATTAAAAAAAGGTGAAACTTGAGTAGGTTATCTCTTGTACCCATTTTATAAATATATATATATATATATATATATATATATATATATATTGTAAACACGGTTTGTTTGGAATGGCTTTTTGCCGACAATTTTTGGGAGAATAAGTGCTTAATTGGAGTCGTACCTAATTTTGAAAATTAATTAATTAATAATGAATTAGGCGGGAATACCTATTTAAATGTATGGCTAAACAAATCGAGAAAAATCAATCTCTCTATGTACATTTCGGCCTATTGGGCCTCATCAGCAGAGCTATAGATCGGAAGACCGCCCTGTGCGTGATTTGAAACTGGTTTCATGTATTTTACATCGCCCGGAGGGTGTTTTTTATTTTGCTAGTATATATAATAAGACAATTGTAGAAAAATCTAGATAGGAACTACACAAGGATGCTGCATGCTGTTTTAAACAAAACCTGCAGTATGGTGAGGTTTGTTAATTCTAAGATCTTGTATATAATATACACTCTTAACTTTTGGGTTGGAAAATCTGTAAAAATAGTGCATCATCATTGGCATTGCAGTCTTGGAAGACTCTATAGTTCTTGTGTCCCTGAAGTTACAGCACCTCCTATGACGTAAAGTCCATTGTTTGAAAAACAATAAATACAAAAAATAAATACAGAATCTTAAAATTTTCTAATATTAAGATTTACAATTTAAATGAAGACGTGTGCATATACTGGTGACGTCTAGACATATAAAGTATACGTGCCAATTTGAAAACAATTATCATGCTAGTCTCCATGATTTTAAGCGGCACTTTTCACTTGTCATCAGTTGTCCTTTCGCTTTTAGTTTTTAATATTTCCGAAATGAAGGAGGGGGAAAATCCCCAATAGTATAAATTGGATAAAACCCAAGTTTCAAAGACATGAACACCATTTCACAATTAACATTTGAAAATAAAAACAATGGAAATATAAATCGTGTACCTGCATGTCGGACTATCGTTTAGACATTGTATCTATATTGCAAACCGAACCTCACCTTTTAAAAACATAGAAAATCAATATTTTCAAATCTGAAAAATTGACTGAGTAGAAAAAGTCTTTGGAATGCTAAGAAAAAAAAGTTAATTGCGAAAAAAGTTTTTCTACATTTTTAGACGGAACCACGCTAGTTCAGATTTTCGAGTGTATCCTTAAATTCCCCTATATTGAAAAAAAATCGATACTTAATGAAAGTTTAGGGAGAACCGTCAATTAATGTAATGAAAGTTGGACATAGGTAATGCGTGTCAGCATTGGTGATAGCAATATGATTGACAAGCCACAGTTGCCACCTCATGAAATGAAGAGCAGCTCAATTACTATAGCCACCCGTCTATGACCGATAAAAGATGGATTACACGGATAGAATTTTCCTGGCAATGACGTCATCATAGCTCGTGCTGAAAAATTGGCCGCCTTCGGTGGTGCAAACTTGTACAAATATGACATGCACTGGTAGTGACTCTTTGAAAAAAATGTCTGGAAACTGAAAACATTATCTATTCCATATTAATGGATTCTTTGCATGTGTTACCGTTTCCATTCAAGTAAACTGATATTTTTCGAGTGTCCATTGCATATATCTGTGTGTGGGAATATGTGAATATTGAATAAAGTTTGGTCTCACTTTTAGTGGTCAAGGCAATAATGAAAAAAGGGACCATATAACCTTTAGGCACCCCATCTGTGATCTGGATTCAGAAGGACATGTTTTCATTTACACCGTCAAAATCCGGTTGTTTGTTAACATACGATTTTCAGAGGGATTGTTTAAATTATAAAACTAACCCTAACCACTAACCCTAACCCTAATATATATATATATATATATATATATATATATATATATATATATATATGAGAATCATCAAAATAAATAACAGAAATTAAATGTTCCTGTTTGTCTAATCACATTTTGTTCATCTTAATATATATAATATATATATATATATATATATATATATATATATATATATATATATTATATATATGTCTGTGTGAGTGTGTATATGTGTGTCTGTGTATGTGTGTTTGTATGTGTGTAGAACATGTATATGCAGCCATGATAATATGTATAGATAGATAGATAGAGAGAGAGAGAGAGAGAGAGAGAGAGAGAGAGAGAGAGAGAGAGAGAGAAAGAGATCGACAAACATTACGTGTATACATGTAACTGTAAACCATCAGAGCGGTATATCACAGGCTGATTATTATTATTATTATTATTATTTACTCCTTTTGAGTTTACACATCAGTGTTAGCTGATGGTCTTACACTGGAGTTTGAGTGACAGTAAGTCTCCTCAGGTCTCCAGGACTCTTCTGAGTATTCTGGCAGTATATGTATATAATATTCATTAAAAGTTGCTACAACATTTTCATTGTAGTAGCATTAGTAGTTAATCCAAAAGTGCTCAATATATTTCGTAAAATATAGAGTATTTATAGTTGTAAAAAAAAAGTTTTTCTCTCTACCATGGTGTTCGTTGTTCCTGGTACAATTTCTTCAGGAGACTCCTGAAGAAGGTGTACCTTAAACGCTGAAATCGTGGTAGAGAGAAAAGCTTTTTTCTACAACTATATATATATATATATATATATATATATATATATAATCAACTGTGTCCGGTTTAGCACAGTCGGTAGTTCACCTGCCTAGGTAATCGCAACGTTTGATAGTGGCCCACGCCAACTTAGCACACGAGCGAGTAGGACAGATTGGGTAATCTGATCTATGCTGTAATTTGGGGAGCAGATGGTATGTGTGACACTCCACCTCATCAAAAACAATCTCCCTAGACTAGCGCTAACGAAAAGAAAACAGACTCCCTTTCCGTCCAACAATACGCTATTCTGCCAAGTTTACTTACTTTTTATATATGAAATGTAGTCTGCTTCATTACTTTAATTTTTGATAAGATTTTTATTAGTATAATGTTTGATTAATATTGACTACTGAATAAGTCTACCGCAAAGGAATTAAAATTGAGAAATGGATATCGGTTGTGAAAATTAAAAGATAGATAGATTGATAGATAGCTTTGAAGAGGCGAAGATAGATAGATAGATAGATAGGTAGATAGATCTGGATTGATAGATACATCTGGATAGATAGATAGATAGATAGATCTGGGTAGATAGATCTGGATTGATAGATACATCTGGATAGATAGATCTGGGTAGATATATCTGGATTGATAGATACATCTGGATAGATAGAAAGATAGGTAGATAGATAGATCTGGCTAGATAGATAGATAGATAAATGTATAGATAGATAGATCTGGGTAGATAGATAGATAGATAGATCTGAATAGACAAACATAGATAGATAGATAGATAGATAGATAGATAGATAGATCTGAATAGACAAACATAGATAGATAGATAGATCTGAATAGACAAACATAGATAGATAGATAGATCTGAATAGACAAACATAGATAGATAGATAGATAGATAGATCTGAATAGACAAACATAGATAGATAGATAGATAGATCTGAATAGACAAACATAGATAGATAGATAGATAGATCTGAATAGAGATAGATAGATAGATCTGAATAGAGATAGATAGATAGATCTGAATAGAGATAGATAGATCTGAATAGAGATAGATAGATACATACATAGATAGATCTGAATAGAGATAGATAGATACATACATAGATAGATCTGAATAGATAGATAGATAGATAGATCTGAATAGACAAAGATAGATAGATAGATCTGAATAGACAAAGATAGATAGATAGATCTGAATAGACAAAGATAGATAGATAGATAGATAGATCTGAATAGACAAAGATAGATAGATAGATAGATCTGAATAGACAAACATAGATAGATAGGTAGATAGTTAGATTGAGAGATTGGGAGATCTGAACAGACAAAGAAGGATAAATAGATTCAAAGAAAAAAAAATAGATAGATAGATAGATAGATAGATAGATAGAAGGAAAGAATGTTACCCTTTGATTGTTGGCATTTTTATCCAAATCTCCTTACAGAATCGTCTTTGAATATTCTTTCTAACAATATCATTTGTCTCCTTATGACTTATAACTGATTCTAATTTTTCCCTCTCGACTGACAGCTTCCCCCCCCCCCGTAGGATCTGCCACCGTTTTTCTCTTCTATTCTTTTGTTAATATCTGACGGATATTTGTTGTTTTTTCCCTTCTGTTGATGTGTAAGTGCCTGCTTGGCGCGCGCTAGATTTTCCTTCGTGCCACAGCCGTTCAACTGATCTGATCTCCTTGGCGCTGATCAAAGCTGATTGACGGGCGGATATCGAACATTGTCTGATTATTGTCTTGTTTTGTTTTATTGATGATATTTTGGTGCGCGTGATCGATCGTCACTTACTGCCTCTAGAAATTTTGGATAAACTAGAGAGTTGGCCTCAATAAACCCAAGTGTACGTATATGCATGTGCATGTGTGTATGCAACTAAACATGCATTGTTCAGAAAGAACACAATCCTAAGGTTTGAATTGCCCACTTGGACTTTCAATAGCGACTGCACAGTAGTTTGTCTTCCATCTCGCAAATCATTAAAATTAGACAAACACGATAGGTTGAGCATTATTGGAGCATTGTTCTGTTTTGTTTTTTCGGTAAATCATGATTATCAGATTCACAACCATGCAAAAAATTTGAATCTCTAAGTTTTTGTCTGTTTTCATGGTTGTAAATCTGAAATTAGTAGACCAGCCCATATATATATTTACCAACCCTCCGCACGAGCAGGATGCGACACAAGGTCAATTTCTTAAGCGGAGTTTAACAGGTTTGAATTCAGTTTTTCCTTCTCCTAGACTGGTTACCTAGCCATGGTTAAAGAGTCCAGTCTGCCCTGCTATTTACCCATAGCTGGAGGGAGAATTGGATCCATACCTTTCTCAAGGGTATTAGCGCCATGTGAAATGCCAACAGCTTCGTCCAGGAATTGAACTAGCGGTGACGAGTCCATTTCCTACGACTCTAACCATTAGACCACGCGCCTCCATATACCTCGTCATCATCATCATCATGTCGCGCATGCAGCACGGGTATTCATGACAATCTTTCGCCAACCTTCCCTATCATTCATTGCACCTGGAGCTCCTCTGCGGAGCAGCCAGCATTCTCACATAGCTGGTCAATGTAGGTCCTTGCTGGGCGCCCCACACTTGCATGTCCATGTATTGGCTTCCACAGGAGAACGTCGCTTATGAGTTCATTCTTGCTTCTCCAGCAGTGTCCTGTAAGTCTTGTCCGTCTCACTCGGATAGTTTGTGAGATGGAGGGCAGGTGACCGTACAGCTGTTTCCTTGTGGGGTGCTGTTTCCATGACTTGTTCAAGACTGCGCGCAGCATTCTTGTGCAGCTCCCATCTAGCTTATTCTCAAGACGCTTTGTTAGGGTCCAGGTGGTGCAGCCATATAGCAGCACCGACACAACCACAGCCTACCTCGGTAGCAATATCTAATCTACTAAAAGCAATGTCAAGATACGCAAGGTAAAGGTACGACATCAAATTTGCATTTGAGATGAATTATTAATTTCAGAAACAATAAAAAGTGACTGGTAACAAGGTCTGGTGAATATGTATGATGCTGCTAATTCACACATTTCTTGTGTTTTACCAAAGACTGCTGAACAAAATGTATCGAGACGTATGATAAAAAATATTGAGACCTATGATAAAAAAATTATTGAGATTGCCGACTTAAAGATATTGTGAATTAGTACTGACAGCAGTGAATTTTATACTTTATCAAAGTTTTTTTAGTTTTGTACATATTTTAGTTTACATTTTAAATTTTAAAATCAATAAAATTTAAAGATTTAGTCTCGTTATATTTTCACCTCACCAAGTATTTTCTGTTCGAATAATGATAAATGTACATAGACTAATGTACATGTTTTATCCGGATTAACACTCAATTGTGATAAACCTACAAGGTTATATCTATAACCTTATCTACATTTTTAAGTTTTATTTGCCGTAGGCTTTGCTCCATTCTTTTTCTCTTTCTCTTTTTCTCTGCGATGTATTTCAATTTAGAAAATTCTGATTGTTCAATGAAATTCTGATTGTTCTGATTCTGAAATTCTGATTGTTCAATGAAAATTCTGATTGTTCAATGAAATTTATCAGACAAATATTAGGTGTTTGGTTTTCGTTTTAAAAACGTCTCCTATAAAGGGAAACGGAAATTCTTCCAAGATGTAGATGTGCCGTTACATGCTGATACTCAAATGAAAGAGAGAGAGAGAGAGAGAGAGAGAGAGAGAGAGAGAGAGAGAGAGAGAGAGAGAGAGAGGGGGGTCCGTATTGTTAGCACGCCTTGACTATGAGGGGATGATAACTGTCCTTGATTGTCTCTCATTATTGTAAATTTAATTTATATTTAACAAAAACTTAGTTCTAAAATTAAAACTGAAAGAAGAATACGTCCATGTTAGTACCCATTAGAAAGTAAGTTTTAATGATGTAGTATCTAAACTGTTTTAAGAGACGTTTTCATCAAACAAATTTTAGAAACTCTTTTTTAATTCCTTTTATTCACTAAACTGTCTTTTTCAAATCAGAGACTTTTTTACTTATTTTTTAAAATTCTATTTTATTCTCTGTTTTTTTTCTATTTATATTCACTTTTATATTTCATTTTATGTAAACAAGGGCTAAACAGAACAACAACAACAACAACAACAACAACAACAACCGGATCTTAAACAACACCTTTAATTTTATTAGGAGGCACTCGTCCGTAACGGTTATCATCGTTGAAAATGAACACGGCGAATCGAGTTCAAATCCTGAATGAAGCTGTATGCATTTCACACAGAACTTTAGAAAAGTATGAAACCAACTATTCTCCTTCTAGCTATGGATAAATAGTAAGGCAGGGTGGGATCTTTTAAATAGGTATAGCAACCGATCTTGGAGAAGGAAATATGTCAATTCAGTTGGAGCAGATTTTTGCGCGAGTGGCAAAAAGATTCATCTTCCTCATTGAGAAAAATGCATAATTAATTAGGTTGATTATATATAAATATAATATTCTAACTGAAAAATTACTCTATCCAATGTACAAATCTTTTTTTTTCTTTTTTTTTTATCCGAATTATTAGAAAAATTAGCATAATCTTTTCTATAGGGTGATGGTAGTGAAATTCATTTCTAAACATAAGTTGAGTTATGGGTACTTTTTAGATAATTATCTCAATTATCTCCCCTGTCTTTCGAACTTTCGAAATCAAATCAAGACTAAAATAAGTAAGTAGTACATTAATGTTGCATTGTAAAAGGATGATAAATAAGTGAAGTAAAATAGAAAAAATTAAATGACGTTTTCTTTTTCTTTTTTTTTTTTTGAAAACAACGTTTTCTTTTTCCTTTTTTTTTTTGTTTACAAATAGACAATCATTTTGGGAAAAACGACATTCACAGAGATCCATACAGACGTGTCGATATAAGCTGAACATCAAACATGTGAAAACCATAGACGTAAGTTTTTACATTGTTTTATTTTAATTTATAGCTGAAATATGACACTGCTCTGCATTTTTGTGCATAGAATTGTATTTTAGTTGCATATTTTAATTATATGTATATATATATATATATATATATATATTCCTGGGGACATATTTTATTAAAGATGACAGACAACGATTTGGTGTTGAGTTATTTTATTAGCATTTTCATGTTAGCAACTGTGGATGAAGCTAGTTTAAAATTGTCCGAATCCTCTGATCTATGAGATTCATCCATAATTGTGACATCTCGCTCTCATGAAAAGGTCAATGAAAAAGCACCAACTCTTTGTCAATCATAATATAATATGCGTATAGGAAAATATGCTGTCTACTATATATATATATATATATATATATAATATATATATATATATATATATGGGAGAAATATGAGGAGGTTAATCTGACAATATGTGGAGAAAAGTAGACAAACACGGGATGTTATGGAAACCGGATGTTTATTGTCGACGATACAACGTTTCGATCATTTAGACCTTCTTCAGGACTCGAATATAATTCTTGCTTCAATGAAGGACATTTTTAAAGAGAGAATAAAATCCACTACCCACCTCCAACCACCCCTGCCCCTACTGACAACTTACTTTTCTCATCATTTTAAAAATGTCCTTCACTGAAGCAATAATTATATTCGAGTCCTGAAGAAGGTCTAAATTATCGAAACGTTGCATCGTCGACAATAAACATCCAGTTTCCATAACATCCCATGTTTGTCTACTTTTCTCCATATATATATAATATATATATATATATATATATATATAAGGGATACATGTTCTTGACTCGTCGACTGAATGGGGCATGACCTAGTACCATCAAATATAAATGCTATTCTTCAAATTCAGCCTCTAATTACATTCACTAGGTACATTGTTTTTCACATTCCTCTATCCCTTCCGCAAAATCCAATAAAGACATACCCGTCAAAAATGGTGGCCCCTTTCCCGATTAGGCTATGAACTCTTCGAGAATCCCTCAATATGTCAGTGTTTGTGTTTACATAGTTTTGTGTACCCGTGTAAATGGACAAAGAAAGCTATGTTTTTCTTGGGCTGATATTGATGTGATGATCCACTTCATCTGTATATTAGTTCTCTTAGCATCACACCCACCTTGTCGGCTGGGGCGTTAGAATGCACCGATTGCACCTCTGCAGAGGGGTAAGACTCCTCCAATGAGGCCACCTGTTGGCCGTGGGTGGCGACCCGTGATGCTTAAGGATAGAGCCCAGGTGGATGAGCAGTTCATGACTTGCAATACTCCACTTTGGCCCTATCTTGGGCTAGACGGATTGTCGGAGAGGCCCCCTCCGATCAATCGGCTGGTCACGTCAAGCCCTAGCTCCTATATGATTTTCCCAACCCTATTGCCCTTATGGCAAGCCCCAACCCATTTTTATCATATGGGTGCTAGAAGGCGGTGGCTGCGGGTCTACATGTCCTGGAATGACGTTAAACTCTATCTGATGGTGAGGTTCCAGTTTTGGAGGTTTGGGGAATGTGGAGCACCCCTTCATCACCATTGCTCCCTGGTCCACTCTGACCCGGAGTGGTAGTACCTGTTAGGGTCCCATCTATGGGTTAAATAGAAAAATGTATTTATAAAAAAATTGTATTATCCATTAAGAATTGATTTATTTCAAAACGTTATCGGCATTAAATGACCCACTGAGGTTGATATGCCGTAAACAAAACAAACTAAACCAAAAATCAGCATCACACAGTTTCAATTCAGCCCTTCATGTCATTCATAATGATCTGGAGATATAGATAACTTCCACACATATTCTTACAGTGTACATAATGGGATGCCTAACAATTATCGTTGTTGGAAATTTGTCTCGGTAATCCAAGTTCAAATCCTGGACGAGACTGGTTACCTTTTACCTTTCGTTAATGCCATTGAGAAAGAAAGAAAATTCATTTTCTTACTCCTCCCTTAATTAGGGGAAATGTTAGGGGTTGATTGAGTCCTTAGCCTTGATGCAGCAACAGGTCTAGAAGGAAAACCCCGAATTCAAACTAGCTGTACTTCGCTTCAAAATAACCTTGTCGCCTCATCTCCGTGGTTGATGGGGTTCGTTAAGTACATACTATTGTATATCGCTGATTTATTTTATAAAGAAGTGGTGATCCCTGTCGGGGTGACCGCCAGATTCATAAAAGAAAATTAAATGAGAATTTTCCTGAAATTGATAACCTTATGGGATTTTCTTTTATATTAGGAGAGAATATTTCGTGTATTGTATTTTACTAAATATTTTTGAGTTGCCAAATACAATTTGCATTGTCGTTTCTTTGACAGTTTTATTATTGTTTATTTCCTTGATA
The DNA here is from genome assembly GCA_023376005.1 of Doryteuthis pealeii. NCBI lineage: Eukaryota > Metazoa > Mollusca > Cephalopoda > Myopsida > Loliginidae > Doryteuthis > Doryteuthis pealeii. The sequence continues at coordinate 92,346,054 of CM042144.1, forward strand.
TTTGTTTGCCTGTCTCTTGAATGTTAATCCGACGTCTGTTCCCTCTTCTGCATTAACACATTCTCTTTGCACAAAAAAGATTGAAAGACTAATAATACAAATGTTGCTATTTTTTGGATTGAAAGCTTCTCGACTATTTTCTATTTTTTCTCTTTCTTTTTGACATAAATTACATTGTTATTTTAGGATTCATTCTTATTTGCGCTTTGCTTTTTTATTTTTCAATTCATAACACAATTTCTTATTTTTTTTATCTTTTTTCTCTTTATTCATCTTCCATCTTGTTTTTAAATTTTCTATTTATTTGTTTTCTCATAATATTTCATTACTTCTCATTCTTGATAACAGCATTTTATAACATTCTTGTTATTTATTTTGCTTCTTATTCCTTTTTGCTTCCATATTTTCCTCTTTTAATTTTAATCTGCGTTTTTTTTTCTTTCATATCTTTATTTCATAGGACGTGTTTTCTTCTATTCATCTGAAATATAATTTTCTTTCTTTCTTTTTTCTTTCTTTCTTTGCTTTTTCTATGATTTAAACTTTCTTTTTTCCTTTGTTTTCCTTTGTTTTCCATTTTTGTCTTCTCTGGTCATTTCTTTCTTACTTTCATTGTTTGTCTCGTTTTCATTTCTTCTTTTTTGTTTCATGTTTTATTTTTTCTTTCTTCTTTTTATTTTTTGTTTTCTAATCTTCTTTTTGTCTTTCTTTGTTTTGTCCTTCTTTCTTTTTCGCTTCTAGATTTGGTCTTTCTTCTTCCTTCTTTTTCCTGTTTTCTTCTCTTTCTTTCCCCTTTTCTTTCGTTTCTTTTTTCTCTTCTCTTTCTTTCTTTCTTTTCCCAGTTTTCTTTCTTCTTTATCTTCTTCACCCTATCCATTTCTTATTGTATAGAATAGTTATTGATATGTAATCCAGATTAGTCTTGGATAAGAGAGTTTAAAAAGAACTATATAAGACTGATTGCCTTGAATATCAGCATTTAAAATCTCGGCCTATATCTAGGCCCGATCACTGGTCATTGTCCTCAGTGTTAAATATCAACTGGCGATTTGCTAAGCTTTGGTTACCCTGATAGAAAGTTATCAATGTTGAACACAATTTGAGCATCAAACTAACAAAAACAGGAATATACCGACACTTTCCATGAGAACTGGTCAATATTTTCTCTTACAGTCTATAGGTAATATGTTTGAGGTCACATTTTATGTTTGTGTTATTATGTCTTGCTTTCATGCAGTGCAACAACAGATTGACCCCTTTAAATCATTCTACTTAATTTTTTCTTTCCTTTTACTCTTCTCATATTTTCACTTTCCTCACTTTTTATTTCTTTCAATTTCTGTCGTTCTTTCTTTTTCTCTTTCTTTTTGTTTTGTATTTGTTTTGCATCACTTCTGTTTCTTGTTTTTTTTTGTATTTTTTTGTTCTTTTGATTTTTTACTCTTCTCATATTTTCTGATTGTACCCCTTCTATTCCTTTCACTTTCTATCATTACATCCCTTCTTTTTTTATTTACTCTCTTCTTTTCATCAATCTCATTTCTTCTTTAGCCCTTTTCTCTTTATTCGTAATATCTTTCTGTCTTGCCGTCTTATTTTCTGTCTGTCAAATTTCATTTATTTGCTTCTTACTCTCTATCCGTTAAAATGCTTACTTTCTATTATCTTTCGTCTTTTATTTTTCAATCCTTCTTTCTTTTTTCTCCCTCATTCTCTAATTTCCTTCATTCCTTTATTCATTTCATTTCCCTCATGTAGTCGGTCATGCGTATCAAGACTTTTCTCCACATTTATCGCCGGATCGAGGCTCACCGTCAGGGTCTTAAGCTGTTGTCGAATAAAAATCTGGAAAGAAAAACTTTGACTCTAAGTCGTCCAGTGACAGCCACCATCTAAAGCTGCCTGTTCAGTGGTGGTGGCAGCGTTGGCGTCGGCCAGGCGGAAACAATCTGGATGATGATGACAAAAAACAAATCCTCCTCTTTAATGGTCTTGTGATCTATTAAGCTACTTTTCGATCCGTCTGCTACGGGCTTATGATTTCCCAAACGTTTTGCATTAAATGGTTCGACTAAAAAGACTTCGTCTTTTTGCCAAGTGCTCTCACTGGGTTGGAGCTGATTGATAGGGAGTGACATCAAAAAGATGAAATGGAAATAAGGAAACGAAACAAAAGAAAGTAGCTGTAGAGTGTGGAAAATAAAATAGACGCGAAAAGAAGACGGTGTTTTGCTTTTTAGTATAAAAGGGAAGTTGTAAAATTGGAGGGAGAATAAGAAAAATGGAAAAAAGTAGCTGGAGAAGATACGTGAGAAAAGGTAAAGAAATTCGAAGAAAAAAAAGAAAGAACTCTTTGGTTTAGGAGAAGAAGAAATAGAAATGATAACAAAAGTGAGAAGAAATTGAGGAAAAAAAAGAGATAAACAGAAAAATATTTGAAAAATGAAAGTTAGGTGAAAAACAGGAATGAGATGGGATTAAAGATAGATATAGAAAATATGGGAGATTCAAAAATTGAAACGTTATACGAAAGCAGTGAGTGAAAAACGAAAAGGAGAGTTAGAAAAAGGAAATGAAAATGTTTGAAATCAAAGAAGAGCCATAGAAATTCAGGAATTGCGAACGAAACGCCAAAATAAAGAAAGATAAAGACGAAGTAAAAGCAAAAAAAAAAAAAAAAAAAAAAAAGAATACGTAAAAGAAAATTTAAATATTCAATAAATGAAGAAAATAGAATCAATTATAATGTAAAAACAAACGAATAAAAATGAAAAGAAAAAAGGATCAAAAGTGTCGAAAGACAGGATTGAAACAAATATAGGAAGAATTGAGTACTCTTCTTATAGTGGTTCCATGTGATGGAGTCTCTGTGGATAGGTCCATCTACTCAAGTCTTCAATTCACTGCCCATTTTAAGCAAAGGTTTAAAGAGCAAAAGATTCTTGCTCTGATTGTCAAGCATGAGTTGATGTGATATTTTGTGAAAGGACAAGAAATGAAGATGAATTTAACTCAACCAAAATATGATTTAACCTCATTTTCTGTTCTGTTCTCTTTTCTTCTGTTTATTCGACTTTTCTTTTGATTTCTGCCAAGTGGCATTAAAATACTTTGTACATCCCCCCAACGATGCTACCAACACCACCAACACCAGTGATTCTTCTTCTTCTTCTTCTTCTTCTTCTTCTTCTTTCATTATTTCCCTATCTTATATATATATATATATATAGAGAGAGAGAGAGGGAAAGATAGATAGATAGAGGGAGAGGGAGAGAGATAGAATGATAGATGGAGAGGGAGAGAGAGAGAGACATTAAGTGACACACACGTACGCATATGTGCACAAAAAGACACATAAAACACAAATACACACACAACACACACACACACATATATGTGCGTCTGTGAAACTGTGTTCCGAGGTATCACATATTCTCAGTGTGACTATATATATATATATAATATATCAGAAACACGTGTCGCATTCATATGTAAGTTAATAAAAAAAATGTTTGCATTCATATGTAAGTTAATAAAAAAAATTTTTAAAAACATACTCCTTTTTGCAAACCTTCTTTTTTATAAAATATCTATTTTTCTCCGGTTGGACCCATAACAACACTTTATATATATATATATATATATATATAGTTTTCCACAGACACGTGTTTCGACTTATCAAGTCTCTTTAGTGTGGCTAGACATTCCATGAGCTACCTACAGCTGGTATAGAACTCCGATCGATTCAGCATCAGTCGGACAGCTTAACCGCTCGGCCATCGTCACCCACATAATGCGAAGGGGATTTTAACTCTTTTAACACACATCTATATGCATGTAAAGGCCGCCATAGAGTGCTCGAACCCTTTTATAGGCGAGCGTTGCGTTTAAGCTTTAGTTGGCGGTCATCAGCAAAAACCCCATATACATATATATATATATATATATATATATATATATATAGAGAGAGAGAGAGAGGAGAGAGAGAGAGATTGTAATAATTAAATAATCACGTCAAGCAAACTCGGTGAATACTCCGTGCGACTTGCGGAACACTGGACAGCTCTCCCCCCCCTCTCTCTCTCTCTCTCTCTCTCTCTCTCTCTCTCTCTCTCTCTCTCTCTCTCTCGCTCGCTCTCTCTTTATATATATATATATATATATATATATACTTCGGCACGTTTTTTTTCTTTTATACTTGTTGTGTTAATCACGACGGAACTTTTAATATCTAATGAGTTTCTTCTCGATATTTTCCAGTTTTGTCACCAGTTTTTTTAACGCCAGGGTGGGGTTGGTTGATAAGTTCATCAAAGCTTTTATAACTGGCACATTCAGTACTTTGTCGTGGCACCCTCTGGTGTAAAAGTAATAAAGTTGATTCCTAGTTCTTTTTAACACGCAACGTGGTAAGACAAACTGAGTAGCGGTTGGGATAAATAGAAGGATCCCACAGAAATTATATGAAAGGTTGTAGTGATTAAGGGGAGAATGAGTTCTCGAAATCTGCCGACATGACTGCTATATTCAAAAACATCTTATTTAAAGAGGGTTTTTTTTACTAGTGCTTGACTGATGCTATAAAACGTATATGACAATTCATAGCTCCATTAAATAAACAAATATGAAACAATTCTTATAACACAGCCAAATGAAATACGTTCCATTTTATCTACTCGACAATGTTCCATTAGTTATTTTGGTTATCTATACAGATTTTAAAAACTTATGGAGGTTATCAGCATTTTGTCTCACGGACAAGATGTAATAGGTTGCTGCACAAATAATTGGATAATCGGGTTCTAAGGGTTAATGATAAGTCTTCCAGGGTATTAATCCACACATACACATGCGTGTGCTTTCCCCCCCACACACACATAAATAAATATATATATATATATATATATATATATATATATATATATAGGGTGTTTGTGATAAATCTGACAGTTTCATAAGGAAAAAGAAAAAGTGTTTGGTAAAAACAAATTTAATGGATTGTAAAGAAACTCAACAGGCACGAAAATTACACTACTGTCAACAGGTTTCACTCTAAACAACCATCATTAGCGTCGATCACAGTCTCAATCCTGCTCCGGAACCTGGAGCAAGCTGATGTTACAGTTTCCCTGAGAAGTGTCTCAAAAACTATCATAATTCTGTCGATTAACTAGGCTTTTGTAGTACTGGCGCAGTGATTGGTGTCTTTCTCAAAAACGCCAGATACATAATAATCCATGGGGTTAATATTTGGGGAGTTCGGAGGCCAAACATTGGAACTGGTGTAGGAAAAATTCGCCGACAACCATTTTTTACTTTTCCCAGAGGTGTGGCAGTAGGCCGAATCTTCCTGCCATATATATGGTCTACCATTGGCTACCCTTATTATGCAGGGCTTGACTACAATGTTAAGCAACTCTACGTAGGCATCTGAGGGTCCTCCAACAATTTCTTCTGCAGATTATCGAGGAATTCTGCTGTACGAACGGAATCAGATCACCTGTTATGTTGCTTTCTTCTAGCCACAGCCTCGTAGTCTCCATTGCAATTCTCCAGTTCATGCCTGATTGTTTTTACTTTGTTCAGGGAGCATTGGGCAGCAACCATAATCTGCTTATTTTGATGGCCGGCGCAGATCAACATAATACATGTTATTCTTCCGTGATTCCGGTGGGTTCCAGTCATCCATTCTATGTCATCACGTACATGGATGAAGAAGGGTCCAAGCTTTTAAATGATGCGTAGTGTGCATCAATAATTCCAAACTACGGAGAAAAATAACCAAATATATATATGGCAAACTTATCCCGAACACTCTGTATTTAATGTTGAAAAACCTTTCTAATTTTTCATTTTTTCCGAACAACTGCTCTTAAAAAAGTAAGATTTGCTTTATAAATTGTTTTTTCTTTATTTTGTTATTCCTTTAAGTTGTTAAGTTGTGCGCTTATCTTGAATTAGAGTTTGATATTTTGAAATTTAAAAAAGCTCTACCTAACATTTTTATGACGGTTCTAATATTAGTAATTGTGAAGTTTTTTGTTTTTTGTTTTTTTACATGTAAAGATGTGATATTTCATACTTATATTCATTGGATCCACATAATTGTTTTAACTTAAAAATGTGTTTCTCTATGGAGAATAGTGACACATTGAGTCGGATAATCAAACAAGGACCAACAATAATCAGCGGGAAATCCTGTTACTGCAGAATTAAAATTTCAGAAAAGAAAAAATAAGGATTTGTCTCATCATAATTGTACTACCATTAAAAATATACATCGAGCGGTTACAACGGTAATTGTTTTCATTTACTCAATTTAGCTTAGTTTACCACAAGAAGTAAGGAGTTTTCAGCAAGAATCGAACTCGCTACCAAAGTTCATCTAGACTAGCCTAGTTCGATAACCATTACACCAACTGAGGCATATTTGCAGTGGTAATAGCTAAGATAAAACATAAATCAACGCGATAGAAACGTGTTTCACCAATTTTTTAGTTTTGCAGAGAAAAATGTTGTTTTTTAATTTGAGTAGCTGATTTATTAATCTCAGCATTTTTGTCCAGTTCCAAATAATACCGTATAATTACTTTATATAGCAAGGTTGAAAAATAATTCGAAATATTTAAATGTGATTATTTATTTTAGTAAAGCAACTAATCTATTTATTTTCATTTAAAGGTTTGTGACGTTAATTACTTCTTGTTGCAATAAGGCTTCCTGATACATGCTACATTTTTGGGTGACTTACTACACGACAGTATGAGAGTAAACAAACAGTATGTTTGAGATGGCGATGGCCGACCTTTTTAGCATCAGTTTAAAAACAAACGAGAAATCGCATAATATGCCGAAATGTACATACAGAGATCAACTTTTTTCTCGATTTGTTTAAACAGATATGCATGACTAATTCATTAATTATCAACAAATTAATTTTGAAATTAGGTATTACTTCAATTAAGCAGATATTCTCCCCAAAATTGTCGGCTATCGCCATCTCAAACATACTGTTTTTATATATATATATATATATATATATATATATATATATATATATGGTGAAAGGTTGACAAACACGGGATTTTGTAGAAAATGGAATGTTTATTGGTAGTAGTTATGTCGACGTTTTGTAACGTTCAGGACTTTGGATAGAGTTCTGCTTCCATTGGTGAACATTTTCATACTGGTGAATCAGGAGGCCGTGAATAAGGGGAGGGGTGGTCAGTTGTTGGTGTTAGAAGAGTTTGGTAGTAGATTTCCTTTTCTTTCAATAGGGGTGTATTTTCTACAACATCCCGTGTTGTCTACCTTTCTCCACATACTGTCAGATTAATTTCCTGTTATTTCTCCCCATATATATAATATATATATATATTATATATATTTATTTTTTTTGGAGGTTGATTTTGAAGGCTATCGCAATGCAGGTGTAAAGAAAAATAATAAGTAACTATGGTGTTTCTAGTTAAAACTTAAATTTAACTAGAAATGCCATAACAAGATCTTCAGTTCCAGTGATCTTCTGAAAAAGGAGATTTATCTCGAAAATTCAAGAATAAAATACAGGTTAACACACAACACCATTGATACCTTATTTTTTTTACACCCGCATTGTGATAGCCTTCAAAATCAACCTTCAAACCAATATATACACAATGCTTCAATCAAATTATAAAACTCACTATATATATATATATATATATATATATATATATATATATATATATATAACCATTTCTCTATAAGCCAGTTGCATACAACCACTGTCCAAGGCGTTCTTTTATTCTTTCATATTTTTAATTCGTTTTCTTTTCTCTGTTTTTACTAACTCTTCCATAAAGATTTTTTTTCCGTGTCGTTTTGTTCTTTCCATTTCTTGACTTCTCAGTGCACTTCCATGTCAGATTCTTTATCTTAATTTAATTTTAACCTTTCTATTCTATATGAAATTATTTGTCAATACTTTAACGACTCTGCATTTCTTTCGAATTCAGCGCATGGAACTTAGAGTTTGAACCCCTTATTTCCTCAAAACGACCCTATATACCCACTCTAAACCAACTGATTTTATTCTCTTGCTTATATTCTTGGTTTTGAAATTTCATTTCTTCTTCAGGACTTGGATATAGTTCTTGCTTCAATGATGGATATTTTCAAAATGGTGAAAAGGGAGGTCGTCAGTAAGGGGAGGGGTGGTTGGGGTGGGTAGTGGATTTTCCTTTTCTCTAGATAGGGAGAGGGGTTCTGGTAATGGTACCGCAGGTGTAGGTGTAGGCTTGTGTATACTGGATTTGTAAGGATTGGTTAAGAGTATATGTATATGTGTGTCTATTTAATTATTCATTTATTTTATTTTTTATTTCTTTTTATTGTGTATGTGGGGGAAATTATTGGGGAAGTGAATTTTTCATTAAGTTACAGTTTGTGGCTGGGATATTTGTGTGAATTTTTCCTTTTTTTTTTGTAAGAGGGTGGAGTGATAGTAAGATTTGTTAAAATTGTAAGTGAGTATGTTTAATGATATTTATTATTATTATTATTATTATTATTATTATTATTATTATTTCACATCAGCATTATCTGATAGTCTTTCACTGGAGTCTGAGTGACAGCAAGTCTCCTCAGGTCTCCAGACTCTTCTGAGTATTCTGGCAGATTGCAGCAGTGCAGTGTTCAGAATGGTTTCAATCCTTCCTTTGATATCCAAACTTTCCAAACCCTTTTCCAATCCTTTTGGGACTGTTCCAAGTGCACCAACCACAATTGGTATCACTTTCACTTTCATGTTCCATAACTTTTTCAGTTCTCTGGCAAGGTCCAGATATTTTTTCATTTTCCTTTAGCTTTACCCTGTGATCTGCTGGCACTGCAAAATCCACCAGTTGACAAGTTCTTTCTTTTTTGTTAATCAACACTAGGTCTGGTCTTCTTGCTGGTATAGGTGATCCGTTTTTATTTCAAAGTCCCAGATTATAATTATAATTATTATTATTATTATTATTATTATTATTATTATTAATTATTAATTAATAATAATAATATTACTATTATTGTTATTGCTGTTGTTATTATTGTGTAACATATATATTGTGATATATACTTATCTTTATCTATTTTGATCTATCTATCGTCACATTTCTAAACACCTATTAACTATCACAACTAGTCTACAGAGGTAGATACCAAGGACGCACTTTAGACCTACATCTTACTGATGCACGACTGGCGTCTCCATAGATCACGGATGTCATGTTGAACTTCATCAGGAATACGTTACCTATTCTCCTATCCACGAGGTCGGTGGCAGGGGAGGGGTCAGGAAAGACACAGACTCTTGGCTGCTGCTTTTGCTCTACGGTTCGGTCCAACCCCCCAAGAGTTGCTGCGTATCGAAAATGGAGAACCCCTCCCAATGCCCCATTCCAACCCCTCCCACTACCATTGCTACGGCCATTCTTTCAACTACTTCTACAACCACCTCTCAGCAGTCTTTAATAGAATCCATTAAGAGTGCATTTCCGTAGCCAGCCATAAAACCTGTCATGTTTATACAATCTAAGTAGTTTTTCACTATGACGGCAAGGGTCTAATCCGATGCCTACCGCTTCTGATTGGTCAATATTTGCTATCAGGTGCTCTGTCACTAGCAGAGTGGATGCCCGGTAATGTTGACTCCTATAACCAAGTGGCCAGTCGTTCGTTCAACATAAGTGAAGTCGAGCGAATGCTTGGTCAACCCCACCCCATCGGCATTCCCGCCTGTTTTCCTCGTCCTTCTTTAATCGTGGAACTCCGTTTGTCCGTTTGTCTACTCGATGCATATTCAACGCTATGATAGCGACCTGAAAGTGTGCAGCAAGGACTGAGTGGTAAAAAGGGAGAGGTGGGAGACTTTGATAACGTCGAAATATAACCATGGTCAATCGCACATAGATTTGGACATGTAGCATCCAAGACATTTCTTCTAATGTTCTTGCGAAATTCACCGGCAAGGAATCATATGTGCGATTGAAGGAACATAAATAGTAGACTGGTAAAGGGGTTAAATTGGACAAAGAAGGACCAGCTGAAGAGAAAAACATGATGAGAGCAGAAGAGGTGAGAATTCATTTGTCGTGTTTGAGAAAAAACGGGAAAAGAAAAAGCTTTAAGAAAGAAAGAGAGACAGAGTAGAAGAGGGGGAGAAGGAGAGTAGAAGAGGGGGAGAGGGAGAGAGTAGAAGAGAAGAGAGAGGGGAGAGAGGGGAGAGGGAGAGAGTAGAAGAAGAAGAGGGGGAGAGAGGGAAGAGAGTATAAGAGAAGAAGAGGGGGAGAGGGGAGAGGGAGAGAGTAGAAGAGAAGAAGAGGGGGAGAGGAGAGAGTAGAAGAGAAGAAGAGGGAGAGAGAGAGAGTAGAAGAGAGAAGAGGGGGGGAGAGAGAGAGAAGAAGAGGGGGAGAGAGGGAGAGAGAGAAGAGAAGAAGAGGGGGGAGAGGGGAGAGGGAGAGAGAAGAAGAGGGAGAGAGGGAGAGAGTAGAAGAGAAGAAGAGGGGGAGAGAGGAGAGAGTAGAAGAGAAGAGAAGAGAGGAGAGAGGGAGAGAGAAGAAGAGGGGAGAGAGGGAGAGCGAAGAAGAGAGAGGGAGAGAGAGAGAGAGAGGGAGAGAGTAGAGAGGAGAGGGAGAGAGTAGAGAGAGAAGAAGAGGGGGAGAGAAAGAGATTCAGCTTAAGATTCTACAGATAAACAGTTGTGGACACTTATTGTACATCTACCCACTGCGATAACAAAAGGTCAATGAGGGCAGCGTAATATGTCACTTTGTAGAAAGCAATCTAATATTTGAGTCTGTATGCAGTTATATAGGACAAAAACCATATATACACACAAAATATATATATATGTATATGTGTGTGTGTGTGTGTGTGTGTGTGTGTTTTGTTAATGACATTGCCCTTTAAATATAGCAAAGTATATCAATATCAATATATATATATATATATATATACCAAACTTATTGGTAAATCCTGCGGTGAGAAAAAAAACAGCAAATAGTTTGATTGTAAAAATATACTACCAAACATCAACCGGGAAGAAAAAGAATTTTGTAAAAAGAAAAGAACAAGATAATCGTACCAACAAAAAATAATCTATTAGTACAATATTATGGCCAAAAGAAAAAAACAATTTATATTCATATATATATATGAGATATATATATTCATACAAGACCGCCAGGAGCCTAAAGCTAATAAGTAAAAAGTGCTCAATACCTAAGTAGAGCAAATACCTAAGTAGAGTCATACTTAGTCCTGAAGAGCATTAAGCGAAACTTTGAGTAGGTTCGTCTGACTTATTAGATTTATCTTATATATATATATATATATATATATATATATATATTATATATTAACCATTCATGTATATTCTATTGATATTATAGATTATAAGCAAGCTTAATGCTATTAATATTTTTTTTAATTCTGAGATCAGAAGAGAATTTTTTTACCACACACACAAAAAGTACGAATAGCTATAATTCGTAACGACATATAAATCAATTCTCTTTAGTTAGAAATGGAATCATGTAAGAAAGCAGAAGATAGGATTTAGATAAATGGTTAAGCCCAAAAGTTTATTCCTCAAATTTTCTGTGAAACTTTTACGATTATGTTTAGTGTTTGTGTGAATATTTGAATATTGCATATTATCAGAAAATAGAGAATAAGAATAAAAATAGCCTATATAAGAAGACAATTTGATTGAACCTATCTTCTCTCGGCATCCGCCTGGAAACTCCGTCAATGCCATCATATGGGGTGTAGGAATGCTCCTCAGTCTGTGGGCCCTAAAATCGCTTAACAGCATAGAAAAATCCAACCAAGAATCATGAGGACTACGTTTAATGGCAACCCCTGCATGACTGTAGTCTCGTGTTACAGCTCCACAAAGGTCAGCGATGAAACGGACATCGTATCATTCTATAATGTGCTATCTTCCCTAGGCAGACCCCACCAAACACAATGTACTGATCATTGGGGGAGACAATATGCGCAGATAGACAGAAACGAAAAAATAGATTAAGCTTTCAGAACACCCCAAACAGGAACGGTAAACTTCTAGCCGAATTTCCCTTGAGAGTAGACTTGTATGCATAAACACCAAATTAAAAAAAAACAAGGTGGAAACTCCGGACCTACACATACCCAAATAGCAAAATGGACAAATAGGGCCATGAACTGCAAAGCATATTCCTCCTTCGAAGGAGTATCCCCCGATAACAGAATAGTCACTGCCAAACTGCGCCCCAGTCTACGTAGAAACAAAGGGCAAAACAGTAAATCTGTACGATACCACTGGTCCTCGCTTACCAACAGTGATATATGTAATCGCTATTCTATAACGGTAAGGAATGTTCGACATCTTCCATGAGACATCTACAATGCACACTCCAAATGAGGAATCCGAAAACTTCAAGCTGCTGCAGAATACATACCGACCAAACAAAGAGCAAAACACACCATCCCCTGAGACACAGAAGCAATTAGAATAACGAAAAATAATATTAAAAAGGCATCCAAACACAATAAAACAAACCCAACTAACATCAACTTAAAAAAAATTAAGAAAGCTCTGGTAGAACCAAAAGAAACATACAAAATAGAACAGATACAATATATCCAAGAACAAATAAATAAAATCAGACATGCAATAGAAGACAGGCAGTCTCGATTAGCATGGCAAACCGTAAACAAAATTAATGCCAAGAAAAGTACCTCTAGATCAAAGTTAATGGCGTAATTACAAGGTAATTCATGTTAATGCACAATGTTATGAACAACTAATATGATATAGACAGATTAGACGTGTCAAGAAACAATGCTAGGACTCGGGGAATACACTAAAAATACCAATGAAAGACTAATTATAACAGCCAGTAACAGAAATTACAACATAAGGACAAACAGAAAAACAACAAAACTAGAAAACAGAAATGAGAAGAGAAATGGGGAGATTGCACATGAAAAGACCTGGACATGGCTGGGAAAGGAAACCTCAATATTGGGATGGTAATCAAATTTTGTCATATCTTGTCTGGAAACAAGAAAACGTCAGAGAGAGATAGACAGACAGACAGAGTGAGATGTGTGTGTATGTGTGTGTGTGTGTGTGTGTGTGTGTGTGTGTGTGCGAGAGAGAGATAGAGAGGGGAGGAGATAGAGTAACATATCTTCTTTAATCCATTCCAAACAACATGTAGCTCTCTATTGAACCTATACAGAAGTTCCGAGAGTGATACTTTGATTCTAGAAAGAATACTACACTCTAAACGTACAGATACTACCCTCTCTTGTTTGACAGATTAATCTAATTTTATGCTCATACTAAATGCTAAAATTCCAATTGCTCATGTCTGATTGATCTTAAAGATGATAAACCAGCAACGATCATATAGATGGGGAGTGTACACACTCACCCACTAAAAATACTGACTGCATTACCGACCACTAAGTCCAGTAGCAGACAATAGACATGACAGACGGCTGAGAAAAGGAAAAGAGAAAAAGCAGAAGATAGCTTGCCAAACGTTTACTTGACAATCAAGAGAAGAAGATGATACGGAAGAAAGCAGGTAGTCCTGTGTGACTGCTTTGCTACAAACCACACGCAGCAGAAAAGAAAGACCGAAAGAATTAAGGATAAATAAGTGCAGACTTTTCCTTTGCTTCTTTTTATTGGTCTCGTCTTTTTTTTTTCTTTTTTTGGATTCTTTGCGATAGTCTTGTAATTCTAATGAGTATTCTTGACCGATTGTTTTATTTTATTTTATTCTATGTTTTATATTTTATACTTTATTACATTTCTTTTTTATTTCAACTAGCAAATAACTTTCTTTATCGCTTATCGTAGAATAAAGAAATCAAATATTGCAAGGCGACCTAATGAATAATTTAAATATTGTAAGTAGACAGTTTAATATGTGATAAAGTTCGTTCAGTGGTCGAACTCTTATTTGAGATAGGGTGTATACACTCCCAAATATATTAAGCCTAACCAGTGGGACTGTACTCTATCATTACTCCATAGTGTAATATTTTGAGAAGCAACTTTCAAGTTTGTTTTAGCAGAATATATATATATATATATATATAATATATATATATATATATATATATATATATATATATATATATAATGTATGTTATGTTCTTGTGAACGTTGTTTGTTTGGTCTTTTGAAGTATTTGAAAAAATATAACAAAAATCAGAATTTTTATATATTCAACCGTTGCTCTGTTCCTGGTTTGATCTATTCCGATATTTCGGGTGAACTTTCACCCTTTTTCAAGGTATATGAGACGGTCTGGAGAAGAAAATGAAAT
>CM042144.1:92367910-92372910 GCA_023376005.1 Doryteuthis pealeii
AGCTGTACAATGCTAACAAATTCACGTTGTGTCGTGTCGTACCACCTGGAGAATTTGGGTAAATACATACACAAGCTCTTCAAATTTAGCAAGTGTATACAAGGCCAAATTTTGTATTAAGATGTCTATAGCGATATTACAAACAAAGTAACATTTCGTATCTATATTATAGTATGATATGGCAATATTTTGATTATATTAATCTAACAGGAAAATCTTTTGAAAGTCCTTTGATGTAAGTAAACAAAATTGATTTTAAGACCTCAGAAATCAGTCATACTACGTAATTACGGACGCTATATAATCTTCAGAACAAATAACTAGAAAGAGAAGCATGAGTCGTTGCTAAAATCAACTTGCCTTTTCTCTCAGTCTACGAGGACACCCGCTACAAAAGACGCGGGAATCAATAAAGAAATGAGGAAGAATTTGGTTCTATCGGGTTAGTCGAGTATAAAGATATTTTTTGTTTAAAACAGAAAGAATTGTCAGGAATATTCCATCTGCCAAAGACAGAAAGGTTTGATTACTGATCCAGTGGCACTTGTGTGCCAAACTTAGGTTTTTTTCAGGATTTCTTTAGAATTCTTTTATTGCCTTATAGCAACATAAAAAATTGAAACAAATGCGCGGAATAGAATTAAAGAAAAAAAAAAAAGATGAAAAATGCAAATCAAGAATAGAAATGAAGTGAATAGGATAAAAGAAAGATAAGCAAAGTATATATTACGACAAAGACACACACACACACACACACACACACACATACACACACACACACACACACACACACATATATATATATATATATATATATATATATATATATATATATGGTACGATGGGTAAATTGTCGTTTAAATTACGCAAAACTATAAATAACTCTGATAATAACTTTATCAGGTAAATTTATCAATATTATAAGAAAATATCTATACTTTCTACATTTTTTCTAGTAGAACATGATGCAATCAAAATCAATATCATTATGTAATTCTAATTTTGGTTACAGATGTGTCTCACTTTCTTTTTTTGGTTAAATAATAAAAATTAAATTTATTCAATGAAATTGCCATTGGCCTCAATGTCGGTCACCTTCGGAATCACCTGGAAGGTTTTCTGACAGTCTATTTGAAAGTTTCTTTGTTTAAATTGGTAAATACTGCCATTATAATTACATTCAGTTTCTCTTTGGTGTTGCACAGAATTTTCTTGTCCTCTCGTTCAACTGCGCCACACACATAATAATCAAGGGGATTGCAATCTGGGGAGTTTGGCGGCCAGATATTAGGGTATCAAAAATGTTCGCACGGCCAAGACTGGGTTCTCCTGCTTGTGTAGCATGATATAGACTCCTGTTGCCAGATGATGTGTCTTCCAGCAACCACAAATTTGATCCAAGTCAACACTACCTGCTCCAGGCACTTGATATAGGCCTATGTGTTAAGTCTGAGTCCATATGGGAAGATAAATTTTATAATGTTATCATCGCAAGTGGTGGCCCTAAACACCTGATGTCTACTGGTTTGAGCTTCATCAATATCGGTACATATTGTGGGTACAGATCAAATCAACGGTTGTTTTGTGAGTTCACCATCCAATTCCAACAAAAAATACTCTCATCCGAGAAAAAAAAGTATTTTCGGTTAGTTCGTTGAAAAGCTTTGTAGTGGAGACGTTCTTCTTGTTTTCATTGCCTTGATAAAAAATTGCCCTTTTTCATCCTGTATGAGAAATAGCTGAAAGTTTCATAATCATATTTCGATCCTTTTACGCAGTACTCAGATTGACACCTAAATACACTGAAATCTTCGTTTTGGAGTTTATAAATAGTATAGCATACGGTTTTCAAATTTATGGAGGAGTGAATTGCGTCATGGTTCTGTTTTCTTTATAGACAGTGCTCAACTGAGTGTAGTTTTGCTGCACAGCAGACAACAAAGCGTATGCGAAATTAATAATTTAAAATGGCGACAATATATGTAGCAACTATATATATATGTATGTATATATGTGTGTGTGTGTGTGTGTGTGTGTGTGTGTGCATGTGTGTGTGTGTTCTGACCGAATGATCTTTCGGGTTTGGACTTTGAATAAAAATACCGACATAGATCCCATTCAAAATTAATGTTATTATAAAAAAATAACAATATTTACCATTTTGTTTTGTTTTTGTCATCAATTTGTTTTAAAAATGACATCATACAAATACTTTGTTTTACAAACTATACACTTCTGAAGCATTATTCTAAATTTCTGTAGAAATGGTCAAGTCATTGTCACTGATATTGCTGTGATTTTATGACGAATAATATCCTTTTGTGAGTTAGTTGTATGCAGAATATATTTAAATTCTTGGCCTTTCTGGTATGAACAGAGGGTATAATCAGAAGTTGATTTATTTAGTGAGAAAGTCGCCTATAGGATTTCACCACTGAGTGAGATGAGTTAAATCAAAAACAAAATTATTGTAAATATATATTCGTTTACTGTATATAATTCAAGATTATAATTATTAAATAAAGTTCGGTATGAAACAACCCAATAAGGGTTAACAGGATGTAAATCCATCTAATGAAACTACCAATGAATCAGGGTTTTTTTTACTACTTTGCCGTGAACATCTAACAGAAGGCAATTTATTTTTTATTTTCTAATTTTCAAAACATATTCATAAAATCCTCAACTGTTGCTTACCGTTTCTTTTAGGCTAAAGCAACTATTTTAAAAAGACTGAATTCATTTCCATTTTCTGGCTATGAATACTTCAGCAATCTAATTATAAAACTTATTAACAAAACAATTGTTTCTTTATAAAGATGATAAACATTTAGATTGAAAATGATAAACAATTTTTTTCTAAATAACATTTTTAAGTAGAATATGTTATTTCCGTTAAACAAGAAGCTCTTAGTTGGCCGATACATAAAGTTAATTGTATTCATAAAATATGAGAAATGTCTCAACCGACACCTAAACAACGTAAATTTCACATATTTTGATGACTCAGTTTTATACATTTGCACACTCGAACAGACTATCAACTGTATATATACTATATATGCTCGTGTATGAGACCGACATCTTAGCCTAATATTAGAGGTTCGTCATTTTTAAAGTTAAAAAGATATGTATCTTATTGGGGTAATAATGATGAAGCATTCTAATTAGGAATTTGTTAACAAATTTCCTTTCGTTTCCAGAGTTGGTTGACTACCGCTGCTTAGTTTAACCTATTAATAGTTTATATTTATCTAGAATTTTAACGTAACGGTACCTCATCAGCTCTGTTCATATTAACGTAGTGCGATATTTTTGTTAAAATTACTCAAAATATTACGAAAAACGGAGGTTAGCGAAAATATATTTCCACAAAAATATATAAAGCGTAAACAACTGAAAATAGAACACGCATGGTACTCAGGATATACGATGAAATCATCTTTTGGAGATGAGGTATCGAGCCATATACGAGATCGTATGATACTCGAGTATATACGATAATAGATATCGTATGTTCGTATTGTGCAATTATGACACGTTCTTAATTGTTAGAACTCTGATCCCTGCTATTTTTGTGCACCAATCAGCACCCTGCTATGCTTCCTCCACCACCATGAACTACTGGCTGAAAAATAGCTGAAAATAAAAAAAATGTAATCTGTTAGATTGTTAAAACCTAATTGATTGTATTGTTGCTAGGTACAAGGATTTTGCCTTTTATACATTCATACATGTAGGAATAGAGAAATGGAATATATATATATATATATATATATATATATATATATATATATATATATATATGTGTGTGTGTGTGTGTGTGTGTGTGTGTGTGTGAGAGAGAGAGAGGAGAGAGAGATAATGGGAAATGAATCCGACAATATGAGGAAAAATGAGTAAAGAAAAGAAATGTAGATGGATAAAAATGAATTTTATCGATATCACTTTTAATCGATATCACTTACACATGTGTTTCGGTCTGTTTATCAAAATGTATACTCAAAAAATAAAAATAACACTCTGATGAAGGTCGGCAAAATCTGTGTACGGAACATTTTATGCATTTTTCCTATTATTATTATCATCATCATTTCAACTCCATCTGATTATTTTAATAATAATAATAACGTAAATCCGTATACATTTTAATAAACAGACCGAAACACATGTCTAAGTGATATCGATCAAAAGTGATATCGATAAAATTCATTTTTATCCATCTACATTTCTTTTCTTTACTCATTTTTTCCTCATATATATATATATATATATATATATATATATATATCTTATTATAATGGAGATTGTGTGTTTTTCTCTGTAACCGAAACTAAATCACTACTCAAGTCACAATTCCCTTAGTTATTTACGTCACATTCTCCATGGTTCTATTTCTATTTAAACCGCAATTAATAATAAAACTGTTTGACATTATTAATACTGTTGGCCTTACCTAAATGCTAATAACATGCAATTGTATTTATATATACAACAAAATACCAGTTTTCAGTGTAAACGTAAAGCTAATTTGCATATTGATATTAAAAAAACTGATTTTAATAAAAATATGCTTGGTATTATTGATTTCTAATTGTTTGGTTTTATCTTAATGAATATGAGTAAAAAATCTCTTCAATAAATCCTAAAAGAAATTCATTCACAAGAAGAAATAACTCTAATTTTATTCTTTACTTCCTATTTTAACTAAATAGTTAAATTAGTAAAATTTAGCATTGAAAAACAGAAGTGATGAAAGAGTAAGTTTCAGTTGTTCTATTTTCCGATTATACCCCCTCCGTTTCAAATCTTTTTATTTGAATTCTTAATTTGTTTCATTAGCCTTTCTGATTTAATCTAATATTTTATTACATTTAAACTTAAATACTTGCACCCGGAGGGTGCATATATTTGCTAGTATTAATAATATCAATCCTAATGAGTCCGATATACCAACTAATATTCTCGCTTACTAGGTGAATAGGGAAAGAATCTGGGAG
>CM042144.1:92375410-92377910 GCA_023376005.1 Doryteuthis pealeii
GCTCGGGTTAGATTACTGGAAAATCACATGAAAATATTATTTCGTCAATTTAAATATTTCCTAAACTATCCAAATAAGTTATTTAACTGGAGAAAGCATTTTCATTTGACCAAAGGAAAAACAAAAAAGGACTAATTCGTGAGTTAATTCCTATTTACAGGTAATTAGAATTTTATGTAAACCCGCTCAACGGGGTGGGGGTCCAGTGGCTTCGGCCCTGAATCTTTACAAGTTGATAGCGTCGATTCCAGGGAGCTTTCCCCCCAGGCAATACCTGCCCCCTTGACTTAAAGGGACAGGGCTGGGTTTATTGCTCAGCGCCTGAGGCGCCCCTCTTGAGGGGAATGCCGAAGGGATCGATGCAATTTTTGTTCTTTTCCCACCCATGAGCTTCGGCTTGTGGGTGGGCCCACATTAAAACGAGGCCTTGTCCCCAGCCCATACAAGTGGGGTACGAGGTAAATACAAAGTAATTAGAAGTTTATTCAGAGTTATAATAAAGGGTTTATAACTTTTTTTAAATGTAAGTTTAAGGTATCGTCATATTTTCATAAATTACTGACTTCACGGAATTAGGTTTGCCCTGCCCTACAGATACACCTACAAATGAACTTGTTCTCATGACATTGTAAGAAGGATTAAGAGCAGGCTAATTTAATAAAGAACAAATATGGCCGGATTATGAAAAAATGTAAACAAATTTAAATGGGATCTAATGTAAATGGCAATTAAAGTAAAAGAAAGACAATATATTTACTAAAAGAATTAGTAAATGTAATCAGTAGTGAGACAATACGACTGGATAATTTAATAACATGATTCTCTAACAGAAAAGAAGACAATCTATTTACTAAAAATAAATGTAATAATTAAATATTAGCGTCAGAATAATTTCCTAACGGAAAAAACAATTTATTTACTAAAAGAATAAATTAAATTATTAAAACATTATCGTCAGGAGTTATAAGTGTAAGAAGTTATTTTCCAAGAAATTCAAATAACTTAAGCAGAGAACTTAATTAATTCCAATCAATTTATTTTGTAATAAACCAATGATTTTTTAAGTTTTGTGTTAAAATCTGTAGAAAAATATAATTCAATTACAAAAAGAAACATATGTTAACATTACCGACATATAAAAACGTTGTAAGTTATTGTAAAAAGGGTCAGGGAACCGTAATGTTTATCTCGGTATTGCTTTTTTTAAATTTCGTACAGTTTTTAATCCCAAGACATCACAAATCATGATTTTATTAAAAAAATAATTCTTATCTTTAGTGATTTGAATTTATAGGAAAACGGGAACAAAGACAATTCTCAGTTTTGGTTATGAAAAACATACATTTATAAATTCAAGACAATTTGTTTCAATTTCAATTATTTTAAAAATATTAATTAAACTATAATAACATTGTCAGGTACATTCATAGAACACGAGAAAACAGGGAACACTGAAAACCCAGTACTTTTTTTTATAGAATTGGACCGTTTTGAAATGAAACTCACAGAGGTGCTAAAAATATGTTGGGAGTAGGTAATGAATAAAAAGATCAGAGGTGGTGTAGGTAAGATGTGATGAGGGTTGGTAAGAAGTGGTGATAGCCATAAACTATGTCTTTGGAGTGGGACAATTAAAGAGTGTGAGTCAATCTCGTTTTAAATCTCTAATCTTTGTTTTTACTCTCACAGAGGTACTAAAATATACCAGTAGTTAATGATATATATATATATATATATATATATTAAGAATGGAAATGAGTAACCTACTCGAGTTTCATCGATAGATTCTTCAGGGTTACTTTTAAATTAATCGCGTTTACGATTAATCTTTGGTGTTATAAACATGCCCGTTGGAATGGGACTTAAATTTAGTAGAGGAAACAAGCGTTCCTCTACTAAATTTAAGTCCCATTCCAACGGGCATGTTTATAACACCAAAGATTAATCGTAAACTCGATTAATTTAAAAGTAACCCTGAAGAATCTATCGATGAAACTCGAGTAGGTTACTCATTTCCATTCTTAAAATAAATTTATGCTCTACATTGTATTGAGCACTTTGTTTTGTTTTTTCTCAACCTTAACCTCTGGATATTGTGCGCTTCCAACGATCGTTCTTATACCCACCGGTAAGTATATATATATATATATATATATATATATATATATATATATATATATATATATATATATATATATATATATATATATATGCGCGTGGGCTAGTAATTAGAGTCGGGGGAAATGGACTCGTCGATTCGAGTTCAATTTCTAGACGAAGCTGTTGGCATTTCACATAGCACTAATACCCTTGGGAAAGGTATGAATCCATATATTCTCTCCAGCTGGGTTAAATAGTAGGGCAGACTGGCCTTCAGCCTTGGGTAGGTAACCAGTCTAAGAGGGATAACTCGGAATTCAAAATTCCTGAAGTCTGAGTGATTGGGTTTGTGGCAACCCTTGATGCACCAATTCTTTCCTAAAGTGTGGATGGTCCAACA
>CM042144.1:92387910-92445410 GCA_023376005.1 Doryteuthis pealeii
TGCTTTGATTACAAGTAAAGCGGTTGGTCGATAAAAACTCGGTTTGCCTTTGGCACAAATGGTATTCTTTTTACGTCCTCTGCGGGGAAAGGCAGGTAATCGACCACCATTCTCTTTTTATGTAAATTGTTGGGTATCACTATGTCTTGTGTTCGCCAAGGGGAAGTGTGGATTTTGGCTAGCGGTCTCTTTACTTCAGCTGCAATGAATTCTTTGTCCGGTTTTATACACTTCCTGAATTTGACAGGTGTTGGTTTACAATTTTAGCAAGATTAGCCAAAAATCGGAGGGAGAGAAACAGAGAAGGTAGTCTATCCACAGAAATCTAATGGAGACCTATCTCCAAATTTCATACTGATACATTTGCCCCGTAAAATCTAGTCCAAGACATCAGTACACAAATCAGCCAATTCGTATGAAGATATTTTTCTTCTCCATCTCCGGATATACCAAGCGTTCGAGAGCTCAGAGATGTGGACGCCATGGATACGATACTAGTCCCAGGTAGAATGGGCAGACAAAGCTTTAAAACCAAGGACTCGCATATGACTGTACTTACCAAGTCCGCGCGTGACTTTATTGCCATTTATTTTTTATCAGTATAGTTGCAGCAAACAAATCTGTAAACAAAATAGTAATTACTATGGGATTAGAAAAATTAGAACGACATACTTTTGTAAAATGTCCGACTTCGTAACATTTCCGTCACGTTAAATTCTAACCCCGGTAGTCTCGACAAAAATGTCTATTGTTTCCACAGAATAAACACTTCTGGTCTTTATAAATAACAGGAAATGTTAAGATTTGGTTGTTACTCTCAGAGAATGCTGCTGAACTAAAATTTGTTTGAGGAGTAGAGTAGATCTCCGAACTTTTCTCAGCTAGTTCAGCTTTCACCTTAAAGATCTTATATATTACCTATTATTTTCTGTAAAGTACATATAAAGTATTACATTATTGTAGATTCGCATCATGTTTTTGCTTAATACATATTACCTATAAAAACCCTTACCTATCATCGTTTACTCTTACCTGGTATCCTTCACATTTTACCTTGTATCTGGTCCTTTTGCACAATGCCCATCACCTTGTACCTTTTTACTTTTTATTTATCCATTCACTGTAGATGACTCAAGGTTAAGAAAAAGGTCACAAAATGTCACACAACGGAACAAGCCTTTTTAGATATAGATACTCTTTATCGAATTTGGTAGTTTGATATAAATCGCCACATCTATACATGTAATAATATTACATCAATGTTAATGTAGATGTAATGTGATTGTCTGTAAAGATGTGGTGATTCAATTAAACTCTTTTTGTGAAAAGCTAGCTGATAAGTATTCAAATAAACCAGAGAAAGGTTTGTTTCTCTCTTGTTAGACATTCTTTTCTTTTAGTATGTCTACCAAATAACAGCATTATTTTCTATGGAGTTCTGCTGTAGGTACATTTCTTTTACTCTCGAAACGCAACTGGGGGTGCTTTCGTATAAGAGCTTCCAGTTATTCAAGCTATGTTGATTATAAAGTGTATGAATCACGTCTAATGGGTTTTTGACTCGTGATTTTTTCGCGGTGCCGCCCATAATTGAAAAGTCTCGGAACTATTTCTTTTACGGTGGTATGCAGGCAAATCTAGACTGATAGCATTTGTCCTTTCAATGTTTATGTTTCATACTTTGGCTTTGTTTTTCTTTCTCATTTCCACCCAATTTTCTTTGTTTTATAGTTTTGTTTTTCCTCTTCTCTACTTCTACTTTTATCGTTATTATTTTGCATCTTTTTTTTTCTTTCTAGACATTCTTCTTTGTGTCTGTTTCTTCTTTCTTTTTTTTTTTTTCTTTTTTTCCTGCCTTGATTATTTTTTTTTTTCTATTTCTAGTTTCATTCTTTTGTTTTTAATTCATTATTCATTTATTCATTTATTTATTTTAATTTTCTGCACTTTATTTATTTTCTCTCGTTCTTTTTCAGTTTTTACCTTTTTTTTTTTTCTTTCTTTCTACCTTTCTTTCTTTTTTTTTCATTTAGATTTTCTTGCATTCTTTTCGTTTTTCATCAACTCTTTCTTTCATATTTCTTTATGCTGATTTGTGTTCTGCCTTCATTTTTAATCGCCTTTGTCTATTTATTTTAATTTGTTTAAATACTTTTTCATTCAATGCTTCTTTCATTTATTTTTTCTCTCTCTCCAAATTTTTTTTCTTTCTTTCTTTCTTGCTTTATTTTGCTACCTTTTATCATTTTTAACGAATCTTTAGACATTTCTTTCTTTCTATTTCTATTTCTATTTTATATTTCATGAGTTTTCTTTCTTTCTTTCTTTCTTTCTTTCTTTTTTTCTTTCCCTGTTTATTCTTTTTTCTTCTTTTTTAAAATTTTCTCTTCTCAATCTTAGAAACTGTCTTTTTTATTTCTATTTATTTATTTTCCTTTTGTAATACTTCTTTCTTTCTTTCTTTCTTTCTTTCTTTCTTCGGATTTGGTTCTTATCTTTTGCAGTCTTTATAGTTTTTCTTCTTCATCTTCAATTCAATGTACTTATACAAGCTACATTGCGACAAACATTCTACTAGCTGATGTAGCTGTCTACGCAGGCTAAAATGTTAATATTAGGATCGCAGCAATTCTTTTAATTTTATCATCAATAATTTTGACTTGTATCCTCCTCCATCTTTCTAATTGTTGTGGCATTTTCCTTTTTTTATTTTCAGATGGAACTCTATCAATAATTATTGCTAATAATTTTGACAGAGTTTCATCTCAAAATAGATAAATGAAAAATTATAAACCTTTCTACTTATTTTCTTTTCTGAAACAATGTCTATATTTACATTTACATTTACATTTACTATTGTAAATTTTGTTCTTTTTATTCATTTTTATTTTCATGTTAGCCATTGTTTATGAAATAATCACTTTAATTTATTTTATATTAAATATTCAAATAAAATCATGTTACTAATGCAGAATGGTGCGCAAGAGATAATATTAGATTACGTATAGAGTGTATTACATTTTATTACATTTCAGGGAATTACCCGAAACGTTTGAAACGTTCGGTTAAGGGTAAAAGTCGTCGAGGTGGCCTAAAGTCGGTATCAACCAGACAGCGAGGGAGTCTATCTGCTTTCCGCTAGCGCTAGACAAAGAAGATTGTTTTTGCGTTTGATACGGAGCGCCACACCTACCATCAGCTCCTCACTTTACCGCACAGATCCCTGTGCTACTCATACGCTGAGTTGGCGAATGTCGGTATTGAACCCGGGACCTTGTAGTTTCTAGTCGAACGCTCTGACTGATCGGGGGCTTACGTAATCTAACATTATTAACAAGTAAAATGCGATTCTAATGATATTATTTCTTGTGCGCTATTCTGCATTTGTTCAAAAATCAATACTGTAATTTGATATTCAACTTTTAAGCACATTCAAAATTCTTCTTTTTTTTTTAAGTATGTTTCAATTTTTTACTATAATAATTTGATATTCGATCGGCTACACTTTGAATTTTAAAAAAAATTGTAAATTAAATTTCACATATTATAAAAAAGTTAAATTAAATAATTATTTCAAATTTAAACACTTTTTTTTTTTTAATTATTTTTTATTTTTATTTGAAAGATCACTTTAGCAAATCGCCTCATTTATATATTATCTTAAAAATATAGTTAATTATTGAATTAGAATGTCTTACTATATCGTTATATGTGATGTCATTTCCTCTACCCTGACGAAAACAAAAACAAATTCCTGCAAATTGGGCGTGGGGATTTTTATGGAATATCCTGCGAGGATCAAACTCGATATTCAGTAGTGATGGATCTGCAAGACTAGCGTGTTAATCATTACGCCACGTTTATTTTTTTTCCTGGCTTTGCCGGGTAGCCGCTTCTATTAAAATATAAATCTACATAATTGAAAAGAGATTTACCTTTTTCCGAATAAAGAGGTTTATATGTAATCTAAATGTTCTGTGTAAAATCCGATAAAGATTTACAAAGAAATACTTTAGAATTGGGTGATAGTTGTAATTTAGTTGCGGCCTTTTTACCTCCGGTAAACTTGGTGACTAACAACAAAGGATCAACCCCGGTTTCGATCGGGGGTCCGGTGAGTTTCGGCCGCTGGACTGATTATGTTGAACTAATAGCGTCGATCCCAGGGGGCCATCCCCCCAGGCAACACCTGCCCCCTCGATTTAAAGGGACAGGGCTGTGTTTATTGCCCAGTGCCTGAGGCGCCCCCCTTGAGGGGTAATGCCGAGTGGATAGACGCAATTTTTCGCCCGCCATCCCATGAACTTCGGTTTGTGGATGGTTCCAACGTTAATAGGGCCTTTGTGCCTGACCTGGTACGAGTGGGGTACTAGGAAAATAAAAACAAATGATCAACTCCGATAACGCTTGCGGTAAATGTGAGAAACTCTCCCGGGGTGTTGGGGATTTTTAAAAGGGTCACTTCACGTCTCCTAGATTTGAGACCGGTCCGTATGGGGTCGGAAACCAAATGGTAGGTTTTTCTTGGAACACATGTCTAAGATTTTTCCTTTTAATGAAATCGTTGTCATGTCTTCATCTCTTTTTCTGTGGTAAATTTCGTCGAAACCCAACAATGCAACACATTTAAGAGATTTCATTATTCAATCATTTTTGTGTGGGTTGTTAATCCTAACCCAGCAATAATTCGCCATCATTATTTTACATCTCCAATTTAAGGAGACAAAAACAAAATAAGGAATATTTAATTAAAGATAATTATTTCTGTAAGACAGATAATTTCTTTCCCTTTTCTTTTGAAGTTTGGCTGTCTTTAGAAGAAAAACAAATAAATTATTTCCAATGATTGATATATGTTTCTTGTTATTTGAGCCCCAAGGGAAACAAGTAACTATTTTAGGCTTTTTCTTTTTCTGTAGAATATATGATCTAAATCTTTATATACAGTGTGTCTAGAAAGAAACTAGACTTTTTCAAAAATATATTCATTGTTTCACTTTCAACTTGATAAGATAGAAAATACTTAACTCCACTAATGTTCCCAGCTTCTTTTTCATTTTTCTTTTCTTTTTAGTCCTGGAATTCATTCTTTTGTTTTGTTTTGTTTTTGTTATTTTGTACCACCAAAATCCGAACTCATTTTGGGATGGATTTCAGCTTTGGTAAAAAACTGGTGTAAAAACAGGAGGACATGGAAATGACTCACAATGTCTAATTATTTTCTACAGGATTTTGTACGTAGGGTAAATTTTACAGCAACATGATACATCATTTTTTTTTAATTCATGCAAAATCAAGTAATAAGGACCATCGTTCAAAAACATATTTTCTAAATGTGATCACCGCCCTTCGACGTAGAATACTATCCAGGTTTGGGATCGTCTTTGGTTAAATGAATTTCAGAAGTGAAATACTGCTACCACGCATGGCCTTACACACGTATTTTTATATAACATACCTGGACTCGATTCAAGGTAGTTTCCAAAATGGGTTTTACAATTATAAAACCAACTTTGTACATGTAAAGTACATGCATATTACCGCATTTTCTAAAACAAGTATGGCGAAGACTCTATCCTGATTGTTATGAATGCTCATAATTACAATCTGGATGATACATTTTTCCCCTCTGTATAGAAGATAAACTAATTATTGCTACATTTTTCAAAAATTGTTAAGTCAGAGAAATATGAGATTTTAAACGGTTGTAGACACAAAAGTAAATGGCTGCCCAATCATTAACTGTTTATCTGTGTGTACACCTTCCATTTTATGCATTTTGTCTAAAGTCTTCTTGTATATATATATATATGTATCTGTTTGTCCCAATGACTTCCTGTCAGAGTTTTCCAAAAGCTCCTTTTCAGGGAATCCTGTGTAGTTCTATTACTGATTTGGTTTTCTGGAGCAGCTCGACGTACGTATTGAGAACTTTTCAATATTTCTTCTTATTATGACTCATTTGGTTTATTTTTCTTTTCCGATATAATCAATATTGTCTAATTGTATTTTTCTATTTCTTTCTCCAATAAGTCATCTTCATTTTTAATATATATATATAATATATATATATATATATATATATATATATATATATATAATATATATATATATATATAAATAAAGAGTGATCAGAAATTGTGAAAGAGTATATGTAGATGCAAGTTAGAATAGTCAATACTTCTGATAATCGCACTGATATATATATATATATATATATATATATATATAATATATATATATATATATATATGAAAAGTAAATGGAAGTGAATCCGACAGTATGAAATAAATATTTTTAGAAAAAACAAACAAATGATGTTATAATTCGCTGACAGAAATCTGTTTCGACCTTTTATTAAAGCGGTCTTCATCAAGAGCGAAATGTTTGTGATAGAAAGACGGTGTGAGTAAACCGTGACAAACAAAAGTGGTATATAGCATATAGGATTATAATGCTTCTGATTTGAAAAAAAAAAATATTTTATTTTTTAAAACAGAGTATGCATTTTCAAAATCTAAAAAAATTCCGGTTCCGAACATGAACGTTCGTTTGTACCACTTTTGGTTGTAACAGTTTACTTACACCATCTTTCTATCACAAACATTTCGCTCTTGATGAAGACCGCTTTAATAAAAGCTCGAAACAGATTTCTCTCAGCGAATTATTACATCATTTGCTTGTTTTTTTTTCTAAAAATATTTATTTCATATATATATATGTGTGTGTGTGTGTGTGCGTGTGCGGATGCTACAAGTTACCCACCATTTCATTAATAAATACTGTTAATATTCGCTATTATTATTCGTTTTATTATTCGTATATGAGATGATTATTCATTTTATTTTTCGTACCTATTACGGTGTTTAATAGAATAACTCTCAGACAAAAAATACGAGACACATGATGTACAGTGAAATGGCTTTCAAGTTGAAATATGGGACTCCCGGCTGCAATGAATCCTTATTTCCTGTTTAAGTGATGACTCCAGCATAAAATCACTTTGAATATTTACTTTTAAACAGCAAAACCTGGATGCTGCAGTTTTCTCATCGTCAGTACATTCGTATACTTTTAAACTTTACAATATCATTATCAAATCCGTCTGTCATCCTGTTTATTTATCAATTTGTCTCTCTTCTGTTTCTCTTTTGAATAAAAAGATTAATCAGTCTTTTTTTCTTTTTCTGTTTAATGCTCTAAAATTTTGTTATTTCAAAGAGAAAAAAATACTCCTAAATACGTTCAATTCATGTTTTTTTTTCTTTCCCGCTCAGATTTATTTTTTCTGTTTATTTTGCGGGTTTCTTTCTTTTTTTTTTATTTATTTATAAATGTTAGATTTAGACGCCCGATTAAGACTCTTGGATACATTTAAAAATATATACGAATTTTAATCCTTTCTGCATTGTTTCTTTTGTGCGTTTTAATTTCGTAAAACCGTTTACGAACTTCCATCTAATAATCCCGTAGTTTATTTATAATTTGTGCATTTGAAAATAATTTTTGTATAATCTTCCAAAATGTTTTCTTTTCTGTTTTTCGGGTATTTTCTTTTTCTTAGCTTTAACAAACAAGGCAAAGTTTAGTGCACAGTAAGTAATATTGTTTGTTTTTTTTTTAAATTTTTCTTTTACTTTTAAAAAGTTATTCAAAAAATGAAAATTACATTCAAAAGTGCATCTCGTCATTTAGCTATTTTAATTCTATAGTGTTCCTCCTGCAAATGGAGATTAATAGAAAATAAGATTGCATCACATTAGCGTCATATTGCTTACGATATTTACATAGATATAAAACGCAACATAAATGCAGTATAGCCGAAAAGTAAAATAATATCCATTTATTTTTTGGAATTTAACTTTTTCCTTAACTAAAGATACCACGATTATATTAGCTCCAGGAAAATATTCTACAATGACAACATATATTATTAGGCAATATTCATTAGCAAACTGTACAGTATTGAAACTTTATAATAAAGAATAGGATCCTAAAATATTTATTTGTTACGGCTTCCTTCGTAAGAAATGGAATTGGTGACCCGAGTTCGAATACTGAATAAGGCTGTTTGCATTTCCCTTTGTGGTAATACACATATAAAACGCATAAATTAATCGGTTCTCACACTCAGCTACGAGTAAGTAGTATGGGAGACTACCTTCATTAGCCTTATATATATATATATATATATTATATATATATATATATATATATATATATATATATAATATATAAGTGACCATTAATAACAACAGGTATTGTAAGCAATCTGTTACTGTCTAAGTGGTGAGTTTTTACGGCACGTC
Source organism: Doryteuthis pealeii (assembly GCA_023376005.1). Classification (NCBI taxonomy): domain Eukaryota; kingdom Metazoa; phylum Mollusca; class Cephalopoda; order Myopsida; family Loliginidae; genus Doryteuthis; species Doryteuthis pealeii. Next base: position 92,396,220 of record CM042144.1, read on the forward strand.
AACCCTGTTGGGTTATTCTATGCCAAAGACATTTTGTTTTATTCATTCTTAATGTTATTTGGTTAGTTGGTTGGTTGGTTTTATATATATATATATATATATATATATATATATATATATATATATTGGCAGCATTTTTTCTTTTAAACATGTTTTGTTAAACTCTACGGACAATTCTTGTTGGACGAATTTTTGTTCGGTCCTTTCTAACTGTCTGGCAATCTTTTTAATATCCGGATGGAATTGGTGTAGCAATCCACCAAAGGTATTTTCACGAGCACTTTCTGCACGACTTTCTGACATCATCAGGTGTGGAACTGGTGTAATGTTTCCATTGCTTCGCTTTTAAAACAAGCAATAGCAGTAGGAATTAGTTGTAGTTTATGACATTAACCACAATGAAAAAAATACCACAATCAATAGCTCCACCCACAACATATATTACCACAATCAGATGCACCGAAACTATAAACAGGACGAAACTGTATAAACAAAATTAATACGTAATAATGGTTCTTCCACCGACATCAACAGAAAAGTAAAGCTAATTATCTATTACCAATAGTTTAAAACCGCCAATCTTGTCACATGCGACAACTCCTCCCCTAAAACCACTCGTCTTAATGAGACCAATCTCGTGTATAAATTTAAATGCTTAGTAAGGAGACTGCCGCTCAAAAGTCCAAAGCACGTATATTGATCACACGACGACCACATTATCACGCCGGTTAACACTACACCTAACTGATACAAGCTCCATAATGCAACACCTTTATACCCCCTGACTACCTACCGGAAAATTTTAACTGAAAATACACTTACACTGCACAAAGAAAAAACAAACAAAATCTTCAAATACTCGAAGCCATATATATTAAACAAAACAAATCCACCTTAAATAAGATAAACTTTGAAACCAGTCAACATGTCCTCAAATGCCTATAATTTCCCGCCAATCCTCCTTCCACCATTCCCCTTACATTGTTATAAACTTGTGAGCCCCCTCCTATAAATTCCTACTGCTACTGTTTGTTTAAACGAAACATGTGAGCCCCTCCTACTACTAATTCCTACTGCTATTGCTTGTTTTAAAAGCGAGACAACGGGAACATTCCACCAGTTCCACACCTGATGATAGCACAAAGTCGTGCAGAAAGCGCTCGTGAAAAACCTTTGATGGATTGCTACACCAATTCCCCGGATATTAAAAAGATTGCCAGACAGTTAGAAAAAAATCGAACAAAAAACTCGTCCGACAAGAATTGTCCGTAGAGTTTTAACAAAAACACAACACATAATAGATATATATATATATTATATATATATGTTGTGTGTGTGTGTGTATAATTATATATGTGTGTGGTTGTGTGTGTATGTGTGTGTGGTATGTATATATGTGTATTGTGTTGTGTATATATGTATGTGTGTGTGTGTGTACATATGTGTGTGTGTGTGTTATAATATATATATATATATATATTTTATATATATATATATATCATAATTTCAATACTGCAAATTTTAATGATAAATAATTCCAAATATAATTGTCTTGATATTGTAATAATCGTCTGAAAAAGTAATTCTAAAAAAATCTTAGAAAATTGCTACAGAAGAAAAGAAAATATGATTCGGCTGTACTTATTTATACAATATGATACTGTAACATATGTCTATCTATCTATTCATCTATCTATCAACACATTCATACACACAGACACTCATATATATATATATATATATATATATATATATATATATATGGTGTGTGTGTGTATGTGTGTGTGTGTGTGGTGTGTATGTGTGTGTGTATATATATATGTGTGTGTGGTGTACATATGTGGTGTGTACATATGTGTATGTTGTGTGTGTATAATGTATATATATATATATATATATATAATATATATTATATATATATATATACGTGTCTGTTTTTGCTTTTACGCAACCTACTCTTACAAAATTGTATTAAGAAATATGTTTTTACTCAACTTCAAATTTACATATTACATATAAGAATGTGAATCGCACCTCATTTCATTTCCAGGGATAATTAACTAAAAATACCTTTAATAATGCCAACTTGGTCGGTTTAAATGTGAATTCTGATGGAAAAAATGAACTGAATGTTTTCACATGTGTTCAAAATCAGAATCAATCCGATGATTTTCAATCAGGGTTATCAAAATAAAATAAAATCAATCTGGTTATATTTCTGGACCATCCATGTATATATTTCATATGTATATCTGAGATGATTTTAAACCTAGTTTGCTAATTGTGTATTATTACATTTACGCCAAATATCGAAATGTTAACAGTAGAGACAGTACTATAACTGTACTGAGACCCTGACAAATGAAACAAAAATATGTGTTCAGACTGAATCTAGAAGACGGATTGTACTCTTTGCCGATTTATTAAATCGAATATGGACATTCAAATATAGAAACCAACTCCAGACATCTCATCAAAATGGCTTTTTCTAATTTAAGTTAGATTTGTAAGAGCGATAGACGTTTCCGGTCTGCTCTATATTAGGAAAAATGCGAATTACTTCCGTCATTGAATACAACTACAAATAAGTCTTTTTAAAAATCAGCAAGACATTTTCTCTTTAGTTGATGAATTTTGCAGAAGTTTTCAAAACTCCGCACCCAGAATAAAATATTTTGATGAACATAAAATTGATCTTGCTGACTGTTTCTGACATATGAGTTATGTTTAAATAAAGTAATGCGACTGTGAAAATCAACTAATGAATGTTGACCTGAAACTGTGTGAAAGTATTTTTTTCTGTCCCTCAGAATTAAGGTTTAGCGTAATAATGTTCAATTATTACACGTGTATTTGTTAAGTTGTAACGAAAAGGAACACATTAATATTCAGCAGCCTATACGTTCAAGTTATGTATAAGATAACGGACAGTGTGGCAGAAACAAGTTAAAACAAGCAAATCAACCGGCATTGGATTATTTAATTTATTGACTTTAGCGGCATGTCAATCACTGTAGGGTTATTTTATGCCTAGAGGTTAAGGAATCTCATTGTGTGTTTATATATATCCTTGTAGTTCTTTGGTAAGGGTTTTTTTTCATACGGTCCAATCAAATATGAATAATTTGCAAAACATATCTCTTGACCATAGATGGGCTCTACCAGTATTACTGGTAAGAGTATAAACGCGCGTGCACACACACACACACACACACACACACACACATATATTAATATATGTGTGTGTGTGTGTGGTGGTGTGCGTGCGTGTGTGTGTGAAGATGGTAACATAGTTCGGGGAATTTTAATTGTACCTGTTCATCTGTTAAATTACTACACACTTATTGTCATGTAAAGGAGTAAGTTATACTTATTAACATACTTATAACTCCTTTACATGACATTATTCTTTAAACCATGACATCATTTCTTAAACCATACCCTCTTTAGGATTACGGTCAGTCTAGAACTATTAATAAATATTAAGGAAAAAAATAAGACTAAATAATAACAGAAAAGAAGGGAAAAATAGTTTAATAAGATATATATTGAAGCAAAACACCTATGCCTTTTTGAATTTAAATATTTGATTTATAATATTTAACTATTTGAAATTTAAAAGGAAAATGGTTGTTTTATTGTTTTGAATTTGCATCAATCCTAAAAGTAATTATTATATGATATTTTAATATATAATTAATATAATATTTAATCTATTTAAAGTTTAAAGAAAAAAGAGAAAAAAGTACTCATAAAAGATATTTTCTTAAAAAAAATTATTTATTTTTTCTATCAATACTATACATAATTTAAGATAATCTTTATTTACTTATTTACTATAAAAAAAATTAAATTAGAGAACAAAGGGGGGAAAAAAGAAAAATAACACAAAAAAAAAGAAAGAGAGGGAGAAGGAAAAAGAAAGGAAAGGGGAAAGCGAAACAAAAGCTAAGATGTAAATTTTTCTATTAACGGTTTTTATTTATTTATTTATTTTTGTTTTGGAATTTTGACATGTCTACACACTGGCAACATATTCGCAACATACTTGCAACATTTGACCGGATGACAGCCGATATTAAGAAATTTGTTCTCCACAAACTTTTTTTTTTTTTAAAAAAGAGAGAAATAAGAAATTACAGTTATTCGCCCATTCCATTCATAAAGGAGAAGAAGAAGAGAGGAAAAAAAGGAGAGGAAAAGGAAATAAGAAGAAAAGTATAACCACCAAATAAAAAACATAAGCACGTCATTTCTGAAAATAAACTCTGATGATGAAGTTTATGCTTCGAAATCGATAAGACATAACAAACATCTTTTTGTCTTTATTTTTTATACGCATTGTATTGCCTTCGAATTTATAATTATTATAATATATATATATATATATATATGGGGGGGGATTATGTGCTTAATTAAAGTCATACCTAATTTTGTTAATTAATTATAACTAAATGAATTAGGCGTGCATAATTAACAAAATTAGGCATGACTTTAATTAAGCACATAATCTCCCACAAATTGTCGGCCTTAGCCATTTCAAACACATTGTTTGACTACTTATATATATATATATACTACTTCATATATATATGTACTAACTGCTACTGACAATGATCCTAACCAATATTTTTATTCTTTGATCAGACTAAACAAAATGTATTTGTTATTATTTGTTAATCTCGTTATGTCTGTTATTCAAGTTTTTGTCCGCCTCTCCTTAAGCGAGGGACTTCACCTATTATACATACATACATACGTACATACATTATATATGTGTTGTGTGTGTGTGTGTGTGTGTGTGTGTGTGTGTGTGTGTGTTGTACGTACGTGTGTGTGTGTGGATAGATAGATAAAGCGAGGGAGAGAGATTTACTAACTAATACTGACAATGATCCTAATCAATATTTCTATTCTTTGATCTGTGGTAGCTTAACCACGTTTGTTCTTTTAATAGCTCGCTACGACAAGAACACGTTTCACAAGCCACTAAGTTAACGGATGACAGAAAGCAAGACAACTCAGGAATGCTTAATATTCGTCTTGTGATCGAAACGTCATCCTTTTTACAAAAGACAGGAATATAAGGATATTATTACTAGCTCGATGTAGACACTAAGTCAGTGTTGACAAATAGACAAATCTTCATCTAAAGACTGTTATTAACCACTGACTTTACAGAGAACTACCGGACGGATTGAAGCAGGAAGACGGGGTCTGATCCTGAAGACTTTGGTTATTTTCAGGGTAGATTCGTCGATTTTCTTCGAGATAGTTCCACATATTTCTTCCCGAGATAAATGCTCATCGAACAGATAATCTTTATCTTTGTCCTTGTCAAGTTATCGTCATAGGTGACGTGGTCCTTTGGCAAAATTGTACAAATATGAACGATGTGTGCAGTTTGATGTGTATTTAAGATCCGGCTTCAATATTCACTTTATTCGCTCTCTCAACTTACTTATCTATCATTGGAAATATTTTGATACGAGTTACTCAATAGGATGTTGAATTGTCAGTTATCTTGACAATATGGTCACAAACAGAAAATCGCTTTTCATAGCTGACAACATTCCGAACAGGCGGCAAACTTTGGATGGAATATCTTTAAGATTTACTAATTTTATAACATAGATTTGCCATTACTGCAAGAAAATAATATAAAGAAATATACAGAATAATAAAGACGAGAATGATGAATATAATAATAGTATTAACAATGATGGTAATATTTGTGTTAGAGATGGTATAACAAAGATTGTTCATGTTGAATTATTAACATGGTAAAAATGTCGAAAATTGTTAAGAAAAATTTATATATATATATATATATATTATATATATATATATATATATATATATATATATATATATATAAATATATTACGAACTAAGGACTATTACAATTACGAACTAACTCTGTGTTGAGGAATCAAGTATATAGTGTCAAGTATTTCTATATAATACAAATAATCTTAGAATAAATCTATTTGAGAAATAGATGGGAACCTAAATGGTACTAATAATCGGGGTCAAAGTGGATATAGGAGTAATGGAAGTTAAAGGGTACTCACCCGTCCCCAGATCTCCAGAAGAGTAGTCTTAACATCAGATGCCTAGAATACTTCTTTTTTTCCTCTTCAAGCAATATAGCCGGTGAATTCTAATCCTTACCCAAACATATTTATATATATAACCATATACACATACATACATCTAGATAGATGATATTTATATACACCTTTACTGCAAACTCTTTTGAGTTTTTTAATGATAAAAATGCTTATCATTTTTAAAAATAAAATTTATTTTATTTTTAACATAAAATACGCATTTTTAAAAATTATTTGAAAATTCCGGTAATGATCGAGAGCGTTCTGTGCCTCCTGATTAATTATATATTTATTTCGTTTTTCCGTTCACAATGTTGCTTTGATAAAGACCGTATACGGTCGAAACAGATTTCTGTCAGCAAAACTTTAAACATTTTGTTGTTTTTTCTACAAAACTTTCTACACATAGATAGATAGATAAATAACTATTTTCAAATAAATAAATAAGGGAAACTAGATAGCATTTCCTTATTAAGTATTTGGATGATTAAGATTTGACGTTTAGTGTGAATAAAATAATCATTCACTTGCAGATTAGACTGCAGTTTCTTTAGTCTTTCAAGCGAGTGCATTTTAAGTGCATTATTTTAATAAAAATTTCACTGTGGTGAGCTGTTTGTTTTTCTAGTTCATGATTATATTTATATAAACATAATGTGATTTTTTTTTCATATAGATATATTAAAGTAGGTATTTACCCGCCCCGTTCGTCACGGCTAAGCAGTGATACAAGGTTGCAAAGAGATACTAAAGTGTATAATTTTTTTACAAAAAAAAAAAAAAAAAAACACACTCCACCGTAAAGATTTTATGCCTGTTCGTAAGTGTTAATTAGTTAGATAAAAATGTCATTATGTTTCAGTTAGTGAATATTTATGGCAAGTTATGATTCGTAAGAAATCTACGAATATTTAAAGGACATGTAACATAATAATATGCCATTCCAAAAGTGTCTTTCAGTTCTTCTCCATAAAACAACTTTATATTAAGGGGGTCAACTTCACTTTCTATTAAAATAAACAATGATAAAGTCTTTAATAAAAAAAGCAACAAAACATTTGTACAGTTTAATATACACAATATTTGGATTATGATATCAACAAAATTATCTTGTTTCAACTTATTTCAACAAAATTATAATATTACAGTTTCCTTGGTATTACACTAAAATACATCCATAGTAAGGCCCCAGTTCCCGATATCTGAGGAGTGTGGAGTACTCCTTTATTGACATAACTCCAGCTTCACTCTGAAAAGAAACGTAGCCGAAGGATAGAAAGACATGTAGACTGAGATGAATATAAAGAAACGTATCCGGAGAAGGATAGAATGAAAGGTATACTGAGCTGGATAGACAGAGTGAGAACTAACACCAAATGAGATGGATAGATAGAAACGTAACCGGAGAAGGATAGAAAGAAAGGTAGACTGACATCAATTGATAGAAAGAAAGGTAGACTGAACTAGATAGACAGAGTGAGACCTAACACAGAACGAGATGGATAGAAACGTAGCCGGAGAAGGATAGAAAGAAAGGTAGACTGAGATCAATGGATAGAAAGAAAGGTAGACTGAGCTAGATAGACAGAGTGAGACCTAACACAGAACGAGATGGATAGATAGAAACGTAGCCGGAGAAGGATAGAAAGAAAGGTAGACTGAGATCAATAGATAGAGAGAAAGGTAGACTGAGGTGGATAGACAGAGTGAGACCTAACACAAAATGAGATGGATAGATAGAAACGTAGCCGGAGAAGTGGCGCTAGCTGTTAATGGGTCAAATTGATATGTTTAAAACTTATTCGTATTCAATGCAAAAAAAAAAAAAACTCGTAACTAGGAAGAAAATGTATGCAATAAAAATTAGTTTGTTTTCTTTTACGGCATATCAACCTCGGTGGGTCATTTAATGCCAACTAAGTTTTGGATTCGTAGCGGTATTTTGGTAGGAAAAAAAGTATATATATATATATATATATATATATATATATATATATATGGAATAATAAATGAACACACACGGTTGGACTTGAGAAAGATTTATTCTACTTAGAATACAGTTGCAGTTTTCCTGGGAGTTTATATACTTTTAGAAAGCTAAGGATTTACACAAATGGGAGATAATAATAAAACAGGGGAAGTAACTCTCAATTACTTACCACAGTATAGATTTTAATTATTGTTCAATTACTCATATTTTTTAGTACAATCTCACTTCTTTTAGGAAATGTAAGATCCTGAATGGTCTTATTTTTGTGAAAAGTTTTTTCAAATTACTTGCTTGGTGGTAGTATTTTGTTTGCACTAGATCAAAGTCTACACACCCTAGTAGTATATGTTTCACTGTAAATCTCTCTTAGCATATAGTGCATATTAGAGATTCTAGCTCAATTTCTTTTCAGTAGTAAATAGTTTCGAATCATAGTTGATAGTTTCTGGGCTCTTAAGCCCTGGTAATCCAACTGGTTGAGAAGGAAAACAAAAGTTTTATGACAGTCACATAATCAAAATTATCTGATTGTAGTAGTGAAACCGAATAAGGTATGATAGGTAGTAATATCTCATCTACAGAAAGTGATGTCAATATACGCATAAGAAAGGCAGAAACAGATTATCAAAGATATGGAAATCTGATCTCTCTGATAAGATTAAATGGGAATTCTTCCCAGTTGTAGCCGTGTCAGTGCTACTGTATAATTACATCACTTGGACTCTGCAGTGACCGTGGTTGTTTGGCGAGTGTGTAGTTGAGGAGTTGAAGAAGATCCGAGTTATGGGTCTCCACAATTTAGATGTATAAGACTACGGAAATGTAGTTTCCATAGGTAACAAAAGAAGAAGACAAAATTGATAAAGGAAACAAACTTTATATACATTAATTTACAATTAGTATATTCAATTGTTCTTTCTGTGGTGTTGTAGACTGTATGTGTCTGTACATAGTTGTGTGTGACAAGTGTGACATGTATTGTTTATATTTGTGCAGTTTTGTCTTTGATTGAAACTTGTGGTTGAAATTTGTTGTTGTTGTTGAGCGAGAGAGAGAGAGAGAGAGAGAGAGAGAGAGAGAGAGAGAGAGAGAGAGAGAGAGAGAAAATAAATAACGAAAAAATAGACGGACCTGTTGAGTCGTATTTTATGTTTTCGGACAGCGTATTCTCCCCATTGTGTCGATTTGGGAGCATCACCTCCAACTCTATCGAGTCAGGAAGAGCGTAAGCTCCCACTGTCTCTCTGTTGTTTTTCAGCTCTATGGGAATTTTTATAATTTTCTTTTTGTCATTGTCTATTGTGATCATTAAGGTAAAATATTCATCAAGTATCAGGTGATTTGCAATGATGCAATATCGAATGATTTTGGTACATTCCGATGGCGTACTTATTTTCCAATGGAATTTAAACCATTCTTTCTATTGTTCCTAATATTTCTAAACTAATATTCATTCGATTCTCTTTTGTTTACCTAATTCTAAACTCATACCATACCATTGTAAAACTAGTTATTTAAGAAAACTAAATTATTTTAATTTGGTCAATTGCCGTAAAAATATAGGGGCCAATCCCTATAACTCTTAAACCAGTTGAACTCTGCTTAAAAATTGACCTTGTATCATATCCTAGCCATGGCAGAGCGTTTGGATAAATACATACACAACTGTGCTAAAATTATAATGCGAAACTAGTCTTTAGGCATAAAATGACAGTAAACGGGTTATCATGCCGTTAAAATCATTGAATCAATCGGATATTGCAAGCAGATCATCACGGGTAAGCTCTATTTTGATTGGGTGGCTCATACTTTTGACATTTTTGCTAAACTTAGGAAATGACAATTTATTTCAACAAAATCTTATTGAATTTTTGCTAGTACTTCCGTTAGTCTGCAGTCTGAATTTTGACTGAATTATTAATCTATTGATTTTGCAAGTTATTTGCAAATTTATTTCTTCACCTGTTCATATCGAACTGTCGCAATAGTTGTATTATTATTGAGCCAGCTTTCTTTGTAGAAAACAACGATCTTAATTATATAATAACTTTTGTAAATCTCGTCTAATTTTAATAAAATCTTCGTTATCTTGTAGAGAATTAAATCTTGATTAATATCCGGACGAAAATTACTAAGAAAAATCCTAGACAAACATTTAACAAATGTTTACTTAGTCTACTTATTTTAATCGTAGACTGAATTTTTAGATGATCTAAATTGTAAAGTTCTACCGGGGCACTCATCATCACCATCATCGTCATCAAGTTGTAATGACAGTCCGAATACCCTCGACTCTTTTCCTTTCTCCCCTCACTCTTCCTTTTTCCCCTCTCTCTCTCTTTCTCTCTCCCCCTCTCTCTCTCTCCATCCGTTTCCATCGGCCATCGTTCTGGGCACTTCCTCCAGACGGTATCCTCAGAGCTGGTTCCTGCTTCTCTAGCAACGCCCAGCATGTTCGTCTTATTTGGATGGCTTGTGAAATAGAATGTAAGTGGCTGTACAGCTGCTGTTTTGTTGGGTGCTGCTTCCAGAATTTATTCAAAACAACACGCAACATTCTTGTGTAAATTCCATCTAGCTTTTGCTTCGAGGACTTTGTTAAAATCCAGGTGATGCAGCCATATAATAGTACTGACGCAGCTACACATTGTAAGAATTACCGTTTTATTTGATTAGAAAGATCATATTTCAATATGATCAATAACCTGTCAATAGCAGTCCATACCTTGTCTGTTAGTATGTTGACATCGCTTTTAGGAGATCAGATAAGTGAATTGGTCAAGTAATTTCAGAGGAGTGTCATCTTTTTCAAGTTTGAAACAGATAAACTCTATTATATCTGAGTTCACATAGGGGATAACTGCTCTCGTTATTTTTTCCATGCTATATATCCGAGATTCGGTTTTGGCATGTGTATTTGTGAGTAGTGTTAGATCCTCTGCATCGATAGCATACGATAAATATTTCCAATAGAATATATATATATATATATATATATATATATATTATATATGTGTGTGTGTGTGTGTGTGTGTGTGTGTGTGTGTGTGTGTGTGTATTTAGGCAGTATTTTTTTCTTGTAGGCATATATTGTTAAATAATGCAGCCATTTCTGTCTGCAAGTTTTGTCCTTTATTATTTCGTATTGTCGGATTATTTTTGTCATATCTGGCGAAAATTGGCTGATGTATTTGCCATATGTCATGGACCAAGTATTTCGCCAGATATTACAAAAATAATCCGGCAATACGAAAAAACAAAGGTCAAAACTTGCAGACAGAAAATGGATGCATTATTTAACATATATATATATATATATATTATATATATATATATATATATATATATATATATATATATGTGGGGGGGGATGTATGTGTGTGCGTTGGCTGGCATATATTTTGAATTCTGTAGTTGTATCATATCTTCGTTGAAAACTAATTCACTTTAGCAAAGTGATAAAGTTAATTTGTAATTAATTTGGTAATCTGTTTTCTTTTTTAAATAATGAGTCTTATTACGTAATGGACCTATGCTGTATATTTATAATAGTAACAACCTTACTAGTACTTGTAATAGCAAACAGAATTTAGCATACCAGGACTTGTGAAGTGTAATAACCTTGAAAAGAATGCTGTATATAAAAGCGCATTAAACACGAACGGAAAATCGTTTATGCATTTAAAGCATATTTAGCGTATTAAATTACTGGCGAGGACGAGAGGTTTTCAAGATTTCCAATGAAAAACGTTTATTTATGCGACACTGTTTATTAAGTTTGTCTTTTAATAGTTTGTTTAGCAATCAGATCATACAGACTTGTTGAAATCTTTGAAGATTTTAAAATTCAAATCCTAACGAACACGCCAGCTGTTAATCATATACAAAAAGCGTTTATTATTCTCATATAATTGATACTTACTCGTATATTTTGTGCACAGAAATATTATTTTTTTCTTTTCTTCTTTTAAATATATTTATGCGGGTTGGTAAAGATAAGAAATATATACAAGATAGAGAGAATTAAAAAATTTTATGAATTTGTGTGTGTGTGTGTGTGTGTGTTTTTTCTGTGCTATTTCCATTGATGTTCAGGCAAAGAGATTCCCATAAACATATATAAAAACTAAACAGGGGGGAATTAGTTTTCTAAAGCATATTCATCATCTATATCAAATTGATTTCTGATTAAATTAATTTTTATAGCATATTCATTATCTTTACTAGCAACAGAAAACACCCTCTGGGCGTCGTAAAAATTAATTTTTGAAACCCAAGAGGGTGGGAGTTAAAAATTCAATGTCAGAGGGTTTGTATCATAAGTAAGCAAAATCCTCATATTTATTAAAGGAGTAAAAAAAAAGAGAAAAATAAAACAATTTGAAATGAAAACTGAGCCCCGTCCTTTTCAAATAAAATGTTGCGTGTATGTAATAATCAAACAATTATTTTGAATATTTTCCACATCAATTTTCCACAAAATCGTAGGTATTTATTTATTTGTAAACTTTTTAGTTAACTTCTTGTCGCTGTAAAAAAAAATGACGAGAGTAAAAAAACAGTTTTTAAAATTACTTACTCAAATTGTGGGTGTATATAGCATAAGAAAATTGTGACGTAATCTGTGACGTAGAGCTATGACGTAGTTTTTGTTACAGACAGAAATATAGACAATCTCCATTATTAATAGATTTTATTGTAGATTTGTGTTCAACTCCCACTAAAAGCACCGGTTCATGCCAGATCATCAAGGTTAAGCAGCAACATTTTTAGATGGGGGAGCGCGCAATACTGATCGTAGTGTGAGAATTCTTGTACCAGACTCAGCAAAAGTTCATATTCGATGCAAAATAAAAAAAACTCTTTAGAAACAACTAGGAAGAAAATGTATGCAATCAAAATTAGTTTGTTTTCTTTTACGGCATATCAACCTCGGTGGGTCATTTAATGCCAACTAAGTTTTGGATTCGTAGCGGTAGTTTGGTAGGAAAAAAAGTATATATATATATATATATATATATATGTGTGTGTGTGTGTGTGTGTGTGTGTGTAATAATAAATAAACACACACGGTTGGACTTGAGAATGATTTATTCTACTTAGCATAGTTGCAGTTTTCTTGGAAATTTATATACTTTTAGAAAGCTAAAGATTGACACAAAGTAGAGGTAATAATAAAACAGGGGAAGTAACTCTCAATTACTTATTACAATATAGATTTTAATTATTGTTCAATTACTCATATTTTTGAGTACAATCCCACTTCTTTTAGGAATTGTAAGATCCTGGATGTTCTTATTTTTGTGAAAAGTTTTTTCAAATTACTTGCTTGGTGGTAGTATTTTGTTTGCACTAAATCAAAGTCTACACACCCTAGCAGTATATGTTTCACTGTAAATCTCTCTTAGTGCATATCAGAGATTCTAGCTCAATTTTTTTGTCATTAGTAAACAGTTTCGAATCATAGTTGATAGTTTCTGGGCTCTTAAGCCCTGGTAATGCAACTGGTTGAGAAGGAAAACAAGTTTTATGACAGTCACATAATCAAAATTATCTGATTGAAGTAGTAAAACCGAATAAGGTATGTTAGGTAGTAATATCTCATCTACAGAAATAGTACTATCTCATCTACAGAGATTTTTGTGCCAGACTCAGCAAAAGTTATATATATGGTAAGAAATAGGACCAGGCTGAAAATCTGAGGTTGGTGTTGCAGTTGTTTTATTTGCAGTGTAACGGTTTGTTCTTTATCATACGAGTATTTTCAAACACAAATGCAGGATTTTAAATATTGCATAAAATTCTAATATAAGTATATTATAAAGTAAAGATACGGTCACACATGATAAATAAAACAACATTATCTGTATATTTTTATCATAAAAAAAACAATTAATTGTGTTTGAAAATGCTCGTATAATGAAAAGCAAACCGTTCCACCTGAACTAAAACAATTCTAAAAATAACCTGAAGATTTATCATTTCGTCGGATAATTATATCCAACACATTTATCACACACACACACACACACACACACACACACACACACACACACAGACACAGACACACACACACACACACATATATATATATGTGTGTGTGTGTAAATACGGTGATTAATCCGACAATATGAGAAGAAAATATTTAAAAAATATAACAAACACAGGATGTTATGATCAGGAAACAATTTTTTGTGTCAATACTTAAGCATTTCGGTTTATTGTACCATCTTCAGGACACAGAACATCTTTGATTTTCTCCCTCACATAAACATTACTTAACAGTGTCCTGAAGATGGTACAATATACCGAAATGCTTAAGTATTGACACAAAAAATTATTTCCTGATCATAACATCCTGTGTTTGTTATATTTTTAAATATTTTCTTCTCATATATATATATATATATATATATATATATATATATATGTTACGATGGCATAGTCATAGTCAACAACGCTTGGTGACTGTCTAGTTGGTAGCCTATATGATCATCAGACTAATTCTTGAAATTAGTCACCAAGCGCTGTTTACACACCGATATTGACCACTCTATATTTTTAAATATACCAAACTTTCTTCATATTTAAATGTATATCTGTATCAACATATAACGGAGAAGATTTATTTGTACTCTCTGTCCAAACGGTTTGATACAGAACAGCAGGTTTTCCTACTTATCAAATTCCTTTGCCAAGTCTAATCTAGACTTAATTTTTTAGAATACCTCATGATATTAGCGAGGAAAGCTAGCAAACGATTGCTAACTAATTCCAAGTGGGTGCATCATAACACCGGCTTTTCCGAAGCTCATTGAATAATATTTGTCACGGCGCCTAAGATAATAGTTAGTGGAATAGACTAGAAGATTATTTCTAGTGAGTTCGATTCTCACAGAGGGTCCCGTTTTGTGCTAATTAAAGATTTGCTGAGTAAATGATTTTGAACGTTTCACGTTATTTAATTGTTAGAGAGCTAACCTGGTGCCTCATGTTGCTTTAAGTCAAACTTAAGTAAAACTTAGTAAATGGCTACTACTGAGTATATATTTACCCAATTCCTCTGCAACGACCTGGATGTGACACCAGGTCAGTTCGAAATTGGGGTAGAGGAGACGTGTCCTCCTCCTTGTCAGGTTACCTTACCAAGGCTAAAAAACCCCGGTCTACTCTACTATTTCCCTTATTTATTTTGTGGCTTGTTGGAAAAGTGGTGGATTAATGCTTTTCTCAAGGGAATTAGCATGAATTGAACACAATCATATATATATATATATATATATATATATATATATATATATATATATATATATATTGATAGAATGGAATGACCCATCTCCCCCGTACCTGAACAGTGGCGATGGTTCTAACAGACTATTTAAGAACACACAGATTACTCTGTGCAGAACTCACTTGAAGTACTTAGACGACGGACTCTTGTCCTAATACTCACGTGACCTTACTATATAACACACACACACACACACACACACACACATATATATATATATATATATGTGTGTGTGTGTGTGTGTGTGTGAGAGAGAGAGAGAGAGAGAGAGAGAGGGGGAGAGTGCGTGTTTGTTAGTTAGTTGATTGGTTGGTTCGATTTTACGGCTTGTCAACCTATGGGTTATTTTATGCCGAAGACGTTTTGCTTTATTCATTCTTGATGGGTACAAATATGTATTTTTTGTTTTGTTTTGGGGCTTTTTTAAAAAATGGCATATCAACTTTCCTGGGTTGCCAAAGCTATCCTTCTAGGAACAGTAGTGGAGCTATTCTAAGGTGATTAGCCCAAAATCGAACGTATTAGCGTTACTGGAATTTGAACTCGCTTGTTACAGGGTCACAGTACAGCACATTAGCCACTAACCTACGGGGACTTCCCCATATACATAAATAGGTGTGGTGGTGGGTGGTGGTGGTGGTGGTGTGTGTGTGTGTGTGTGTGTGTGTGTGTGTGTGTGTGTGTGTGTCTGAGAGAGAGGGAGAGAAAGAGAGAGAGAGAGAGAGAGAGAGAGGGGGATCGAGTAAGTTTGTGATTATCTGAGTATTTTCATAACTATTGTCTCAAACAAATTTAAGTCTAAAAGTAATTGGTAATTTTCTTGAAGCATTGTTAAGTATGTTATAATATATTAATAATTTGAAGGCGATTACAATGCGTATAAAAAATGAAAACAAAAAGATGTTGTTTTTTTTTACTTTTTTATACGCATCGTAATTGCCTTCAAATTATTAATATATTATAAATTTAAGTCTATCTCTTCATATAGCTATCTGAGCGGGTAGAAGAAACGGATTAATGCCTTCGACAAGGACATTAACCCAAAAGGGAAATACAAACAGCCTTGTCCAAGAGTTGAAATTTGGTCGGCAATTTAATTTCCTATCAAGATAAACGTTATTATAAGCACGGCTTCATGATTTCTAATGAGTTCGATTCTCACTGGGGCATTATGCTTGTGGTTTTGTGCAAGATCTTGGCTATACTTAGAGATCATCGCGTGGTATAAACATTAACAAGATAGTCTGGTAGATAATTATTTGTGAATTCGATTCTCACTGGATGCTCGATATTTCTAGCCTTGTGCCAAACTCAACTAAATTATTAAATAGACAATTTCACCCTTTATTTTATTAAACACACTGTATACGTAAGGTGCTATTAAGTTTTCCCTTTCTGTCTATAAACCGAACCTATGAGACAAATAGCGATGTGAAAGAAGTAGAGAACAGTTTCCCTGAGCTGTTATCAACTGGAGTATAAAACTGTGCATTCATGTTGGGAGTGGGGATGATGTACATAAGTATAGACATAAAGTCAATAGCAATGTGTATATGTGTACGTGTCTATGGTAGTGTGTGCTTGAATGCTGACGAGCGTGCGAAATTTTTGAAATACTTAAGCTACGCTGAAAAAGATTAATAATATTGAAAGTAAATTTTTACTGCACTGGCAAAGATAAGTCCGTTGATTAATCTATATATTGAATAGCGAATTTCTATATCAAGCCAGAGTTTTATGTTCCTTTCGCTCAAAATTGTTGTCTTTCTTATTGGATAAACCGAATTGAAAAAGCCTTTTCTTCGTTGATCATTGTTCGTCATTTTTTCTGTGTTTATTTTTGTCTTCCCTTGTGTCGTTCTCTTTTGTTTTGGAAATAACTGATTAAAAGTTTTTTGGGGGGAGGCTATTCCGTGCACCATTTCAAGTCGGCTTTGAAGATTCCACATGATTCCAATTCAATTGATTTCCTTCGTAGAAGTCTGGTTTTAATATGATGAGAGTTTGCCTCGCAATGGCACGATACGAAATCTGCCAAAAAAAAAAGTCACAGTCGTCGGTGACACTGAATGAAATGATTGCAGTGATTTAAAAGATGAGGAAGAGAGAAGAATGAGGAAGAGGTAAGAGAAAACGATATAAAGATGATGAGGATGATGACGAGAATGATGATGACAGAAAGATAATTTTATCAGAGATTATAACTAGAGTTATGATAATGATAATAATCCATTTATATATATATATATATATATATATATATATATATATATATATATATATATATATATATGTATGTATGTTTATTTATATATACCACCAGATTAAATCTAAAATGATTAGATTTAGATCTGAAGCAGTGGCAGCAAATAACAAAATTATAACTCTTTATATATATATATATATATATATATATATATATATATATATATATATATATAATTAAATTTTAATTAGCTTGACATTGCCTATTCATTAAGCGATTGTGACAAGAATTCAAAAATAAAATCGGATCATATATTTTTCAAGTGTGAATATTTTTATATTTTAGCTCTGTCGGCGGGGTTTAGAATACGCTGGCAGTATCCCCTACAGATGATTGACCCCCTCCTTAGAAAGAGTGGTAGTAAAATTTTGCAGATGCTGGGACGCCAAATAGATCTGTTTAAAAATATTCGTATTCGATAGGACCGCGCAAAATAAACTCTTAAGAAACCACAGCACCAAAAACTGTAAATATGAACGTATTATGAATTCGAACCCTAACCTCTAGGCATAAAATAGACAGAAATGAATTGACACTTCTTTAAAATCAATCAATCAGTCATCAATATCAATGTGTGAATTATCTGGTATTTTAAACCTTAGTTACTAGGATTTTAGTTATGGACTCCCCCGTCGACGGAAGTGAAGCCAAAAATTCAATCAATGTTGTGAACCAGTAAACTACCTACACAGGTGATTAGTTTATTGTAGCTCTGTCGTTTGTAGAAGTCACATATTTTCAATGGATTGATAACAGAGGAATGGTGAACCTGTATTACACATTTTCTCCGAATTGGAATTTGGAGTTTTCCTTCTTCTAGACAGGTTACCTAACAAAAGCTACCTTATTCGTAGAAAATAACGGAATATATTTATAATAAGTGTGCAAATTTGAACAATCAATAACATTATGAAACAAATAGCAGTTGGTTTCTATTCCAGTTTATGAAATTGAGGACTTAAAAGTATACATGATAAAATAAATGAAATATAAACTTACAGAAACACAATGGAAAAGAAACTTGAAAGAAAAAATGATGATTCGGTTTGTGAAGTAGTTCCCTTTTATAGGTATATATATATATATATATATATATATATATATATATATATATATATATATATATATATATATATATATATATATATATATATATATATATATATATATATATATATATATATATATATATATATATATATATATATATATATATATATATATATATATATAGATATATATATATATATATATATATATATATATATATATATATATATATATATATATATATATATATATATATATATATATATATATATATATATATATATATATATATACTTATCTCATTTTTGAGAAAATATGACTTTTAAGTCAGCTGTTTAATCCTCAGGCTTTCCTTGCCGATTAGTGAAAAGTTGATTCCAAGATATTCGCATCCGAAAATAATCATATAAGCAAAATAATTCTTTATCTAAAAAAATATTTAAACAGAGGTGATTGAAAAATAAGATTGCAAATGAATGTTAAATCTCCACAATTCTTCAGGTGATCTCAAGTGTGCTATAGTCTGAGGGATTCAATTCTTTCTTGGGTCACCCCTTGCTCTAGTTTCTTGACCAGGTTCTTTGGGATTGTTCCAAGGGTTACTTTTATAATTGGTCACCTTCACCTTCTATGAATGTTTCAAACCTCTAGCAAGTTCTTGTTATTTATCTTTGCTTTCCTTTAATTATCTTTATGTTAGAAATTTGTCGTCTACTAGATGACTTTTCCTGTTGACTATAACAAGGCCTGATTCTCTGGCGTGGACTTGATCAATTTTTATCTCAAAAGTTTGTTATTGTATGTCTCATTTCCCAATTTATATATATATATATATATATATATATATATATATATATATATATATATATATATATACTCAAAACTTAGTCACAATTGTCATTGGATCACCTTTTTCACCCTGACATATCTGCTCTTGTATTCCTTTTGTGATGGTTTCCTGCATTCACTTCATATGTAGTTGACTTTTTCATATATATATATATATATATATATATATATATATATATATATATATATATATATCTGTCTGTCTGTTTGTCCCTGTACCTGAACTTGCCCCCCTCTCTCTCCGGGTAGCCTACTCTCTATATTCTTCTGAGTTTATTTATTTTTGCTTTTATATAATTTATTATCATACCATTATTCTTAGTTGTTATTGATAGTGTTTCAGTTTCCTTTTTGATCATTGCCTGTGTAATTTCCTTAGTTCTTAAGTGTCTGTATGCTATTTATCTTCTCATTTCTGTTTTCTCAATTTTATAATTCCTATTTTCTTGTTTGTCTTTGTGTTATACTTGTTGTTACTATTATTGGCTGGTGTAATTAGTCAATCTTTACCTTTTTTATATTTCTTCGAGATCCAGAATTGATCCATCCTCAATGTCCGCCTGACATCTTCCTCGTTCTTTTCTCAAAACACGTAGTTTGCCCGATCATCACTCTTCTTTTTAGTTGGTCCATAGTTCTGAGCTCTTTTTTTATCCAGTTTAAGAAGAGTCCTGAGTATCTAAAAAGGGAACTTGCCTACTTTTCTAAGGATCTTAATTAATTTCTAAGTATTATTTTTCTGATCTCCAGTTCATCCAGTCTTTTCCAATTGCTCCAGCTACGATTGGTATCACAGTAACATTCATTTTTCATAATATTTTTAGTTCACTGAAAAGGTCCAATTATTTGTCGAGTTTTTTGTCGAGTTTTTCACTTTCTCTCATTTTACTCAGGGGTCTGCTAGTAGGGTAAACTCCACTAGATGGTAAATTATTTTTTCTTGGTCATTAAAATTAGGTCTAGTTTTCTGGTCTTGATTGGGTGATAGATTTGTCTAGGAGAATCTTTTTTGAGTTTCATTTTCTAGGACAGATTCTTGCCTGGCATATACCATTTGCAGTATGGTGAAATGTCATTTTTTTGCACAACTCTCAATAGATCCCCTTTCCTATCCAGTCATGGCTGCTTTTGTATTTCATTATTCCCAGTTTGCTTCACTAATTTATGGGATTAACTGTTTCATCTTTGTCACTTCTAAACATACACTTTCTATTCTTTTCTGTATTATCAATTATTAATTATATATTTAATACTTATGACGTTATTTTTGCAGCTATCATTATTTCACTCCATTCGAGTTTTTCACACCTGCAGAAGCCGGTGGTTCACTGGAGGCTGAGTGACAGCAAGTCCCTCAGGTCTCCAGGAGAGTATTCCAGCCGATCTCAATAATGCTGTAGTCTGGATGGTTTCGATTCTTCCTCCGATTTTTAATTCATCCAGATTCCTTTCTAACCCCTTTGGGATTGTTCCAAGAGCCCCAATCACAATCGACACGACCTTAACCCTCATGTTCCACAGCTTTTCTAGTTCTCTGGCAAGGTCTAAGTACTTATTGATTTTTTCCGGTTTCTTTCATTTTCACTCTGTGATCAGCCGGGACGGCAAAGTCCACGAGATGACAAGTCTTCCTCTTCTTGTCAACCAAGAAAAGATCTGGTCTCCTGGCCGGGATTAGGTTCTGGTGCCTGGCCAGGATTAAGTCTTATTATTATTATTATTATTATTATTATTATTATTATTATTATTATTATTATTATTCCAAAACGATAAGGAAAATCTGCATTGACTTAATATAATGCTGATGATAATTATTTCTGAAAGTCAATGAAGATATTACTTTATACCCTAATGATAAAGTTGATGCAGGTGATTAGACTCATAATATTGATTACAATGAAAAATATATGCTAAATTCAAATATGAATATTTTATCTGATCAAGAATTCGTTCGATAACACATCCTTCTAAGTATAATCACAAATAGCATTTCGATTTCTCTCTTTATTTTCTTCATTATTTTTTCTTTCTTTTCTCTGTTGGAACTTCTATAATAATCTACAGGCAAGGATTTCTTTTGACGAGCGAAAAAAAAAAAATAGAAAAATAAAAAAGAGACATTTTTTTCCGCTAGAAAAGAAATTGTGATGATTATAAATCGAAAGGTTTATGAGGAAAATACTTCAAACGTAACCCGTTCTGACAGGTCGAAATAAAGTTACTACATCGTATCATCTGTGTAACGCAAAAACCTTCAACTTTAATATCGGCCTTGCTTATCTGAAGAAATACTGTCGTAGTTGAGCTTATAGATATCTATGGGGGTGATATATATTTATCAATTATCTGTTTATTCATATTAGTTTACAAGCACACAATCAAACATATACAGAAGTTTATATGGATTTACACTGAGACATAATAAAGTTTGTAAAGAGGTTGTTTTCCATCTTCTATGGATGTTCACATTTCATATGTATACGAAATGGACACGGGGGATGGGTTTAACTTAAAATATTGTCTCGTGAAGAAAAAGGGCTCTCATCGAGTAATAAATAATAATCAACAGAAAGTCATTTTGCCACAAGATATAAATAATCGTACGGAATTTTAATTTTCAAAGTGAGACGCAAAAAACTACTAATTATTTGTCTTAAAAAATAATTAATCACATTTAATTAAATGTGGTTACTTAAATGTATTGATAATTATTCAATCTGGAGAGGAAAAATAAATATATCGAATTAATTCTAAGTTAGAACTAACGATCTTCTCAAAAGACAAGATTTTCTAATCGGTAAAATTCTTAATTGAAAGATATTTTTTTTATCTCGAAAGGGGCCTATTGTCGGTATCATCCGAAAGACGAGGGAGTCTATCTCAGTCTTCCTTGCGATACACACGGAAATTTGTTTCGTGTGTAGTGCTACACCTAAGTTCAGTCTCAAGAGCCTTTATCATAGTCTAATGAGGTTTGTTAAGTTTTTCTTTCTTTGAAAGCTAAACATTGCTCTGTATATAATTATTTTATTAGTTGAGCTCTTCTATGGATTTATAAAAACCCATGTAAGAATCTATATGTTTGCACCTACAAGAGCATAAAGTATGGCTGTACAGGGATATTTCTATGATCCCAAATAGACTTAATCATCTCTTGTTTACCAATCAATTGAATTATCTTATATATATATATATATATATATATATATATATATATATATATTTAAAAATGTTTTTTTTAAAATTAGGCGTTATTGTGAAGCATTAAAAATAAATAAATGAATGAACTCGATATTATGGAGTATTGGATTCACTTACTTTTTAATTATTTTTTACATAAATTTTCAGGTTCGTTAGATACCCTTTGTCAAATGTTACTGTTCAACGGTTTCTTTGTCTCTCTTGTTATCGACAGTGGCAGCGTTTGTAAAATATTTGTAATAACGGAGAATTCCGATATCTGCGTTTAATCCCTTCACGTGCGTTTGTAATTTTAGAATCCATTTAGATTCTGATTGTTTTCTAGATTGTGTTGTTGGAAATGCGTGTTCTAATAAGATGCATTTGAACTGTGTAAGGTTGTGTGATAAGGTGTTAAAATGAAGTGCTATTGTACTATGCGGGGATTTGAGATTTAAAGTGGATTTGTGGTTATTTAGTCTTAGTCTAAAGGGTGTTGATGTTTCTCCCACATATCCACTATTTCTACATTGTGTGCAGTATATATAGTATATAATGTTAGCGCTATCGCATGTTAGGTGTGGCGGATGGATTGTTATGTTTGTGTAGGGTATTTTTATTTCGGTTTCCGTATGTATGTGGCTGCAAACGTGGCATCTAGGCGTATTGCATCGTTTATTACCTTATTATATATATATATATATATATATATATATATATATATATATATTATATGGAGAGAGAGAGAGAGAGTGAGAGAGAGAGAAGGAGAGAGAGGGATAGAGAAATTGGCATAGATATTATATTGTTATGTCTCAAAAATAAATGTGTTGAATCAGGAATGGGAAATTTTTAAATGAATCCTTCATCTATTGTTAATTTCAGTGTTGGTAAATACAGTTTCAATCTCAATATATTTTGAACACATCGCGTATATATAAATATATAATATATATATATATATATATATATATATATATATATATAGATAGATAGATATAGATATAGATATAGATATATATGTGTGTGTGTGTGTGAGTGTGTGCGTGTGTTTAAATGAGATGCATATCTCCCCCTCCCTCCATGTCGACTTCGTTTTTCAAAACTAAACATTCATTTTCGATGAAGATCTTCTAGGGAAACACGTCTTGTATTGTCTTCTTTTCATATATATATATATATATATATATATATATATATATATATGTGTGTGTGGGGGGGGGGTTGTATAATGACGAATGGTTAGATAGATATATAGATTCACACACACATATATGTATATGTATATGTATATATATATTATATATATATATTATATATATATATATATATATATGTATATATATATATATATATATATATATATATATATATATATATATATATATATATATATATATATATATATATATATATATATATATATATGTATATATATATATATATGTATATATATATATATATATATATATATATATATATATATATATATATATATATATATATATATATATATATATATATATATATATATATATATATATATATATATATATATATATGTATATATATATATATATGTATATGTATATGTATATATATATATATATGTATATGTATATATATATATATATATATATATATATATATATATATATATATATATATATATATATATATATATATATTCATATATATATATGTGTGTGTGTGTATAATAACGAAGGGTTAGATAGATATATAGATTCATATACAAATATATGTATATGTATATATATATATAAGTATATATATTATGACGGGGGGGGGGACATATATATACACACACATATATACATATATATACATATACATATATATGTATATATTTGTACATATGTGTGTGTGTATAATGATGAAGGGTTAGATAGATATATAGATTCATATATAAATATATGTATATGTATATATATATAAGTATATATATTATGACGGGGGGACATACATACACACACACATATATATATATATATATACATATATATATATGAATATATATGTATATATATATATATATGTGTGTGTGTGTGTGTGTGTGTGTGTATGTAGAGAGAGAGAGAGATTGATAGAGAGTGAGAGAGATTAAGGCTAACGGGCAGATTAAAATTTGAAAAACTTCATGCAAAACATCAAGCCGTCTTGAGCCTAATGTACACTAAGCGATTTTTGTTCTGCATAAAACTCCTCCTTATACCAATCTACTGAAGATTGGCCACGATAAATTTTGTTTTAAATCTCCTTTCTTTTAAATATGTTTTATTTGTTTTATTTTTCGCTATGAATAATGTAATATATCATTCGTCCAGATATTTCCTAATGCTGCAACGAATAAAAAAAAAAATTAATCCCGAGGTCATTCTTAAAACTGCATTCAGTTAGACAAAGAATGATATTTTGAATAAAATCATTTTATTGCTATTGTTTTTATCTATAATATTTCGGGGTTTTTTTTATTCTATACCTTGTGGTTTTGTTTTAATCTGTTCGTACTACTAGCGAACCAGAAGATTAGGCCCGTTTAACGTCATTTCTCTTACCATAAATACAATGACTTAACTGGATAAATAAGCTCTGTCCCTTTCGTGATTGTATTTTTTATTTATCTAATTTTTTTATAAGTATAAACCTCAAAATTCTTCTTTATGAGGTTGGAATTTATATTCTATGGAGAATTAATTTTTAAAATCTTCAATTTCTCAAACATTTTCTAGAATGCTAATCAGCTCATGTGTTTTAAGATTTTTGTTTTGGTCACCACACAGAAGCACGTATTCGTATGTAGCCACATATACATACGTATATTTATTTAGATAGATAGATAAATAGATAGATAGATAGATAGATAGATAGAAACAGACCAACATAGATAGATAGAAACCGACTAATATAGATATATGAAGGGCCGGTTTAGCTCAGTCGGTAGAGCGTTCGGCTAGAAACCATAAGGTTCCTAGTTCGATACCGGTCCTCGCCAACTCAGCGTATGAGTAGCACAGGGATCTGTGCAGTAAAGTAATGAGCTGATGGTAGGTGTGGCGCTCCACCTCAGACACCAAAACAATCTCCTTGGTTTAGCGCTATTGAAAAGGGGATAGACTCCCTCGCTGACTGGCTGATACCGACTTTAGGCCGCCCCGACGACTTTACTTTACTTATAAATAGATAGATAGAAACTGTCCAACATAGATTAATTGATGGGTAGAAACAGACCAAGATAGATACTAACACTCCAATACACACACAAACACACACACACACACACACACACACATATATATATATATATATATATATATATATATATATATATATATATACAGAGTGTTTGGGATAAATTTGACATATTCATATTTGGTTATTTTTTTCCGTAATTTGGAGGAATTGACGCACACTACGCATCATTTAGAAGCTTGGTACCTTCTCCATTCATATTCGTGGATGACTGGAACCCACCTGAATCATGGAAGAGAATAATTTGTATCATGATGATCTGCACCGGCCATCAAAATAAGAAGATTATGTTTGCTGCCCAATGCTCCCTGAATACTGTAAAAACAATCAGGCATGAACTGGAGAATTGCAATGGAGACTAGGAGGCTGTGGCTAGAAGAAAGCAACATAACAGACGATCTGATTGCGTTTGTACAGCAGAATTCCTCGAAAATCGGCAGAAAAAAGTATTGGCGATCCTCAGATGCCTACATGGAGTTGCTAAACACTGTAGTCAATCCCTGGATAACAAGGGTAGCCAATGGTAGGCCATATGTATGGCAGGAATATTCGGCCCCCTGCCACACCTCTGGGAAAAGTAAAAAATGGTTGTCGGCGAATTTTTCCGACTACACCAGTTCCAATGTTTGGCCTCCTATCTCCCCAGATCTTAACCACATGGATTATTATGTATGTGGCGCTGTTGAGAAAGACACCAATCGCCGTGCTAATACTATAAAAGCCCAGTTAATCGACAGAATTAAGGTAGTTTTTGAGACCCTTCCCAGGGAAATTGTAACATCAGCTTGCTCCAGGTTCCGGAACAGGATTGAGGTTGTGATTGATGCTAACGGCGGTTATTTTGAGTGACAGTAGTGTAATTTCCGAGCCCGTTGAATTTCTTCACAATCCATTAAATGTTGTTGTTACCAAGCTCTTTTTCTTTATGAAACTGTCAAATTTCTCCCGAACACCATAGAGATAGATAGATAGATAGATAGATTAGAATTGAGACAGTAGTTATGAAAATGCTTTATCACACATATTCATATGTATCATAGTGTTCACTTCGCGATAATGCCCTTGCAAAAGCCATAAATCGATCTGTCCCCCCAGCTATGAGTGGGGCAAACTGGGCTCTTAAGTTTTGACAAGGTAACTAGTCAAGGAGAAGGTAAATTCAAACCGACTGTACTACGCTTTCAAATTGACCTT
The DNA here is from genome assembly GCA_023376005.1 of Doryteuthis pealeii. NCBI lineage: Eukaryota > Metazoa > Mollusca > Cephalopoda > Myopsida > Loliginidae > Doryteuthis > Doryteuthis pealeii. The sequence continues at coordinate 92,423,423 of CM042144.1, forward strand.
GTGTCACATCTTGATCCCAGTGGAGAGATTTGGTCAAAACCTCCCTCTCTCTCTCTCTCTCTCTCTCTCTCTCTCTCTATATATATATATATATATATATATAGAGAGAGAGAGAGAGAGAGAGAGAGAGAGAAGAGAGAGAGAGAGAGAAAGAGAGAGAGAGAGTATTTTAAGAATAAAATTTACATGTTTCGCTAGAAGTGTAGCGTCGTCAGATAAATAGATCAGTTTGATATTTATATTTTTTCATGTGATTCTGTGGGTGATGTTCAAGATTATACAAGAAGCCGATTTTTGTTGTTTATTTTGATTAGAAATCTTTTTTTCTTAATTTAGAAATCATTACATCCCAATTATCCTAATCGCATATTTCTCCATGTTTGACAGTGGATAAAGTATCTACCTCACTATTTATCTATCTGTTTGTCTATCATTAAAAATTGTTTCCTCAGTATCAACCATAAAGAGGTGCACGCATGCGTGTGAATGGATGCATGAGAAAAAGAAAATATATGTGCATGTGTGTGCAGAATCTGGATATTTATCCAATGCGAGTATATTTGTAAGTAATTTTCTAATATGTTTTACTGTCAGAAAAAAAAAAGCAATTTCTTTTATATTTTCGGTTTTTAACATGCCCAGATGATACAATCTGCTTATTTCTTGGTTACTCACCCACTTCCTAACCTTTATGATGTGTCCTGAGTATGATATTAAACCGTATCCGGTGGTGTGACTCCATATCTGAAGCTCTAGGGTGTGTAGGCACGACGTTGGATGAGAACTATAGTCCGAATAACGCCTCCTTAGGCATGTCGATGCTGTAGGGATTGAACCTAGAAGTAATGCCGATTCACGCTGCAGCAATAGGATTGAGACGTGTGAGAGCTTGACTCATCTCCTATTGCCCGTTTATACTTCTTCCAGGTTCACTCTGTCCAGGAGCGGTAGTACCTTTTAGGGTTCCATCTATGGGACAAAAGGATATTTTCAAATTATTTCGTATTAAGATTAGTTACTTGTATTACGAATGATTATTATTAGTTACTTGAAACCAAATAATTATGCAAACATGATTATTAAGACTTCCATTTAATTAATAAGGTGAATTTTGCCTAAGAAGTTAACAACAAGAAGCACTGTTTACAGTTGCTCCTTTTTCAAGGAAATCAATAGTGATCGCTGCTTTCCTGTTCTAGATGACCGTTTTTACGAATGACAGCTTGGAATCTTTTCTTTACGATAGATTCAGTTTGTTTCCACTCCATGAGCTGACTTTTCAACTATGTTTCCCGGTGGCAAACATATTCTTAGCCCATTTTAAAACAGTTTTTACCAAAACATGCTTTTCCGTACACATCAGACTTTCCTCTGTAAATTTCACATAGTTTTCATTTATAGCCACAAAAAAATTGATGACCGACATCTGTTCAATCCTGAAGAAGTCTTTTTGATTTGCCCCCATATTGAAATGCCCCGAAAGAAATATTTTGCAATATTGAAATAATTTTGCTATAAGCCAATTCCAAAAAATGCACAGTTTAGATTTATGAAAAACATTCTGAATAAAAATTATTTTACTTTTTTCCAAAATATTCCCCTGATTTATTAAATAGGAATAGTTACTTGAAACCATTTATTTGTCTATGAATTATTACTATTAGATAGGAATAATTTATATTATATAAGATACAAGAAAATGATAAAAAAGTAAAATTTAAAAAACATTGGAATATTGAAAATAATTATAATTGTAATAAAACATTTATATATAAATCATATTTCAGAATTAACTAACCATTCAGAGGTTGATATGCCGTTAAATCAATTAACAATAAACAAATGAAAAAAAAAAAACAAAGCTTGGGATGTTAATAATAAAATGTCAGATGATTTTTGAAACTCCCTAATAGTTTGATATTTCTATTCATTCTTCTTACCATAGTCTTTGCATTTGCTTACTTTTCCAATATCGAATATTACGTCTAGATGAACAATAAACAAAAGTTATAAGACAAATAGGTATATTTCCTTTATGTTAATTTTGGTGTGTGTGTGTGTGTGTGTGTGTGTAAAAACTTTGATTAAAACGAATTAAAAGAGAGTTTCATATGCAAACAATTTATTCAAGTTTCAGTCAGTTTCAAGAGTTTTTCTCAAACATCAGACACGTAATGTTATTTTGTAAAATTGGATTTACTTACTATTTATATTTTTCCCTCGAGTCAACCTCTAATAAAGTTGGATATCGTGACAGTTATGGTCAGCACCTTCAAAATACAAATATGAATATAATTAGTAATACATAAATATGTGGAATATAATGAACTGAATAACCCACTATTTTTAAATATGTTTCTAATAAACATAAGATATGTTTATGTCTATATCTGGTTATTAATACAATTTAATATTTAGTAGATAATCTTTCACTTCAGCAAATAATACACTCTGTTCAGTTTAAGCCCCGATGACAGGGTTATAATAATAATAATAATAATAATAATAATAATAATAATAATAATAATAATAAACATTTTTTTAATTGCACGTTGCTGAAAAGAAGTAGAAAAACATAAATACATAGTTGGTATATAATCTCTACATTCTTTCTGTCTATGTATTGGGTAAATGAAAGAAAGCAAAAAGATTGACAAATTCTTTAGAGAACTGAAAAAGCTGAGGAACATGAAGGTGACAGGGATACCAAGTGTAATTGCAACACTTGGAACGGTCGTCAAAAGCTTGTAAAGAAGACTGGTGTGGTTGGTAATGAGAGATAGGAACGAGACCTTACAGACTGCATTATGGTTGAGATCGGTCAGAATACTCCGAAGAGTCCTAGAAACTTGCTGTCAATCGTACACCAGTGAAAGACCATCAGTTAAAACTGGTGTGAAAACCTCACCGGGAGAGAAATAACAAGATTATTAATGATATCAAAGTAAAAATTGATAAGAGGCAGAAGAATAGAAAGTTTGTGTGGTGACACAGATGAAATGTTTAATGATATAATAAGCGAATGAAACAATCTAGCACAAAATGATAGCAAGAGTGAATATAAATGTTTATCCAGTGGGAATTGTGCAAGAAGCTAAAATGTGGCCATGCTGAAAAATGGTATATTTACAAAAATAATCTGTTATAGGAAATGAGAGCAATAATATTCTCTGGAACCCAAAGATACTGACGGATCACTAAATATCGGCCAGGAAACCAGACCAAAAATTAAGAAGAAAAAATAACTTACCTCGTGGATATTTCTGTTCCAGGGTACGTGAAGTGAAAATGAAAGATACTGAAAAGATAGATAAATATCTGGAGCTTGCTAAAGAACTGAAAAACTGCGGAACATGAATGTGACGACAATACCCATCGTTATCGGGACCCTTGGGACGGCCACAAAGACCTGGAAAAAAGATTAGCTGAATTGGAAATCAGAGGGAAAATCCTGAGCTCCTAGGCCTCAGCACTGTTTAGCTCAGTTACACTACTTACAAGAGTTATGGTGACCTGAGAATACTTATTGTCACTTCAATGAAAAAAAAAATTAGTAAAAACTGGTATGAAAAAAAAAAACTCGGAAGGAGTAACATAATAATAATAATAATAATAATAATAATAATAATAATAATAATAATAATAATAATAAACTTGACTCAGTTTCATTTTTTATCACATTATTCCCATGATTTTCAGTTATGTAAAAAAAATACCCGCCTTTTTTTTAATCTAATACTCCCGTAAGTTGATGAGTGAGAATTGATGAAAAAGCAGCTTTTATTCTTATAAGCTGACGTAAAAAAAGAGCCGGGAGGAAATGACATTAAATTAAAAAAAGATATGAAAAGCAAGTTGAGAGATGTTCAAAATCATGTATTGTGACACTTTTAATCCATCTTACGTACATTCCAACAATGAGAGAATAAAAGAATCCAGAAAGAAAACAATCGCTAGGATTTATAAAAATAGCAAACTTTTTTTTTGTAGCTTGCAAGTGCACAGTCGAAGAAATTGAAAGAACCGTTTATGAATTTACACACAAAATATTCAACAAAGCGCTCTTCCCATTGAACTCAAAAAATGATTTTTTTTAATATGAGTTCAGAATGCGTGATCTTTAAAAGTTTGATCATTAATTTTGATGGTCTCTTCAGAATAGAATTTTAGATCGTCTATCTCAGAGTCGGCAATCACTTTGAGACTGTAGGTGAACTGAGTATTAATGCGTGGTCAGAAAAATAGGATGCTACTGAGAACTTCCCGAGACAGAGGGATCATAAATCGTAAAATGTAATTTTTCCTACCATCCATACACATGCGCTTTACGTAATGGTTATCGTCGTAGGAAATGGAATCTGTGACTCGAGTTCAAATATTGGACGAGGCTTTTTGCGTTACACTTTGAGCTAATTCTTTGAGAATTACATGAACATATATGTTCCCTCCTAGCTAATGAGTAAAGAGAACGGCAGATTAGATTATTTAGTCTTTGTTTGGGGAATGACGTTAAACTCTATCTGATGGTGAGGTTCCAGTTTTGGATGTTTGGAGAATGTGGAGCACCCCTTCATCACCATTGCTCCCTTCTCCACTCTGACCCGGAGTGGTAGTACTGTTAGGGTCCCATCTATGGGTAAATAGAAAACATGAGTTTATAAACAAAATTGTATTATCCATTAAAAATGAAATTATTTCAAAACTTTTTCAGCATTAAACATTTTTTTTTACCAATAGAAGTATTCGGCATAAAATGACCCACGGGTTGACATGCCGTAAAACCCAAACAACCAACCAACCAAATTAGTCTCTGTTTGACAAACAGTCTATGCGAAGGAAAATTCTGAATTCATTTTACGATTTATGATCCCTTCTAGAAGTAAAACTCTAAATTCAAACCAGCTGTACTCTGCCTAAAATCTGACCTTGTATTATATCCTGCATTTGACGGTTGAATGAATATATAGACTTGAATGATAAAATATTTTATTCAAGCCACATAAATATGTTTAATTTTGAAATCCAAATACAACAAACGTTATTACAATATTTTGTTTACGTTTCCGTAAAAAAGAAGATACATGACAGAGAATTTGCCAAAAATGTCCATAAAGGTTTATGATTTCATTATAATAACTAGCAAATATATGCACCCTCCGGGTGCAAGTATTTAAGTTTTAATATAATAAAATATCATATTAAATTAGAAAGGCTAATGAAACTGAATAAGAATGTAGATAAAAAGATTTGGAACAGAGGGAGTATGATTGAAAAATAGAACAACTTTGAAACTAACTCTTCCATCATTTTCCATTACTCCCGTCTTTCATTGGTAAATTTTCCTAATTCAACTATTTAGTTAAAATAGGAAGTAAAGAATAATATTACAGTTATTTCTTCTTGTTAATGGATTTCTTTTAAGATTCATCCCCAAGATTTTTGCTCATATTCAATAAGATAAAACCAAACAATTATAAATCAATAATACTAAGCACATATTTATTAAAATCAAATTTTTAATATCAATATGCAAATTAGCCTTCCCATTCACACTGTAAACCGCTATTTTGTTGTATATATAAATACAATTGCATGTTATTAGTATGTAGATATGGTCAACAATCTTAATGATGGAAAACAATTTTATTAATAATTGAGGTTTAAATAAAAATAAAATCATGGAGAATGTGATGTAAATAACAAAGGGAATTTTGACTTGAGTAGTGATATAGTTTCGGTTACAGACAGACAAACACACAATCTCCATTATATAATAATAAGCACGAAAAAAAAACCCTGAGAAAATTCTCTTATAACAAATTGTGTTGGTTTATTATGTAGAATTGATGATATTTATAATTGCAAAATAATTTACAGTGTGACTTAATGATTTGAATACGAATAGGTGTGTTTGAAAATCATCTAGGTTTGAAAAATCTACGGTAAATCTGTAATTTATCTGATTTCAATAAAATGTTCTTATTTCTCGATAAAGATATGTATTTATGAAAGGGGTATTTCTTTGAAAAAGTTTGTAGAAAAACTTTCCAAGTTATTCAAATAATTTTATATTACCAAAACATGAACATGATGGTAAGGCTCTACAATCAGTTGACCAGTTCACATATCTAGATAGTAATATCTCATCTACAGAAAATGATGTCAATATACGCGTTGACAAGGCTTGGACAGCCAAAGACAAATTATCGATCATATATAAATCTGATCTCTGATAAGATAAAGCGAGAATTCTCCGAAACTGTTGATGAGTTAGTGCTACTATATGGGTGAACAACTTGGACTCTAACGGAACACTTAGAGAAAAAGATTGATGGAAACCACATAAGGATGTTGCGTTCTCTCTTGAACAAATCCTGGCAGAACCCGCAAAAAATAATTGTACGGCTCCTTACACTCTATCATACAAACCATCCAAATAAGACGAACATGTCGCAGCGGAGAAACAAGGACGAACTCACATGTGACGTTTTACTGTGAACTATATATGGACACACTAGTGTAGGCCGATCAGCAAAACCCTACATGAATCAGTGCAGTATGGATTCTGGATATCGTGTGGGAGACTTTCCAGGTGCGATGAACGATAAGGACAGTTTGGTGTGTGTGTGTGTGTGGAGAGAGAGAGAGAGAGAGAGAGAGAGAGAGAGAGAGAGAGAGAGAGAGAGAGAGCGTCATGGGGATTCGTGTTGTCAGTGCGACCTGATGATGGAGATGAGTCTAACGAATTATTACATTCAAATATGTATCATTATTATTATTATCATTAGAGTTTTTCACATCAGCGCTAGCTGATGGTATTATTATTATTATTATTATTATTATTATTATTATTATTATTATTATTATCAAAAGAAGTCCTCCGGGCGGTATAAAAATTATTTTTTTAAAGATATTGCCTGAGGGAGATGGGAGTTGAAAATTCAATGTCAAAGGGTTTTTATCACATATAAGTAAAATTAATGAATCAATTAAAGGAATAAAAAAACAACAATGCCAAAATATGCCAAATACTTTGAAATAGAAACTTAATAGGGGGTTAAAAGTCTAATGTTTCAAGTAATTAAAATCATCAAATGTATTAAAGGAGTAAAACAAAACAATTTTAAATGGAAACTTAGTTCTGTCCACCTCTTAGGATTTTTTTTACTGAATGATCTTGAAATCTTTCTACGGAATACTATAGAGTAAGAAGCACCAAATTTTCAGATAAGGAAAATATAATTTTTGAGTCTCATACCTGTTGAATTTTTACATGAAGGAAAGTAGTTAACAATTCAATGCCAGTGGCCTTGTATGTTAAGCAAGTAAAAGCATCAAATTAATGCGAAGAGGTGGGATAATAATTTAATTTTTATGAAATTTTAAACTAATCTAAACGTAAAGGCTATTTTGTTGGGACTTGCAAAATAAATAGCCCTCTTTATTTTGCAGACTTACGCATTTATCAACTAATTCTTATTGTGTTATGAAAGAAAGTAAATTTAGTAAATGACGACAGAAATATTTCATAACAATTCATTTATTTTCATCCGTTATCAATTATTCTCCCGACTTTTATTTTTTTGAAAATAACAAATACTTGGTTTTTTTTTCTATTAGAAAAGAATTTGATATAATTTTTTTTGTTGAGTAGAAACAAAAATATAAGAGGAATATATTTTTTATTTCTACTCGACATATTTTTATTACCTTCTTTCTTTTAAATGATAATGAAATTATTGCATACAGTCCTCAGGTGCACCACAACTCATCAAAGGCTCATGTATAGTAGATAGAATAATGTACTAATGCCAGGAAAAGGAATAGCACATAGCCATAATATATATGTATGTGTGAGCGTATGCATATGTCTATAGAAGAGGAATATCTGGCACAGTATTCTCAAACTACAGGAAGCATGGAGGTTTCGAAAGATGCGGGTTTCATAATGTCATAACAGTTAGGTAGAAAATGTATAAACCAGCAAAATAGCCTTTTCCATATTTAAAACTAGCAGCGGCTACCCGGCGAAGCACGGGTAGAGGAGAAGAAAAACGGTTTAATAATCGTTTGCAGATCTGTTACTACTGAATTGCGAGTTCGATCCTCGCAGGATGACCCATAAAAATCACCATGTAAAAAAGATCTTATTTTAATCTGGCCTAGTGGGAGGTCAGGGAATTTTTTTTCGTCGGAGTAGAGGGAATAACACCACATAATGATATAGTGAGAAATTTTAATTCAATGATTAACTATATTTTTAAATAAAATATAAATGACGCGATTTGCAAAATTTCAAATTAATATTTCAAAGCAAAATAAATAAATGAATAAATAAATAAATGAATAAAGTAATCAAATTAATGTAAAACGATAAATAATCTTTTAAAAATAACATTATTAATTCAAATCCCGGGTAGAGGAAAAAAATTAAAAAAAGAATAAACGTGGTGTAATAGTTAGCAAGTTAGTCTTACGGATCCATTACTACTAAATTAGCAATTTCGATCCTCGCAGGATGTCCCATATAAAAAATCCCCAAGTAAAAAAAACAAACTGTTATAATCTGGCCTGGTCGTGAGGGGGTGGGGCAATTTTTGTTTTCGTCAGGGTAGAAGAAATGACATAAACATATAACGATATAGTAAGAAATTTTAATTCAATATAATTAACTATTTTTTTAAAAGATATAAATGAGGCGATTTGTTAAACCGATATTTACAAAAACAAAAAAACAAAAACGCATACAAAAAAATTAAATAAATACAGTATTTAAATTTAAAATAATTCTTTAATTTTTATTATTTTTATTTATTTATTGCATAAAAATAAAGCAACCGTATTTAAATTGAAAATAATTCTTTAATTTATTTCTTTTTTGTATTATGTAAAATTTTGTAAATAAATATGCAAAGACGAATTGTATGTTATCCTTTAAATTAAAAATCAAAAGTGAAAAACTTAAACCAAAAGAAAATGAATGTCTCCAACCATATTAAATGCATGCAAAAAAGAAAATTATTTTTTGGAGAATTTTTAATTTGTCTAAAAAGATAAATAAAAAATGACTTAAACATTGTTTGTTTACACACACACACACACACACACACACACACACACATATATATATATATATATATATATATATATATATATATATATATATATATATATATATATATATATATATATATATATATATATATATATATATATATATATATATATATATATATATATATATATATATACATATATATATATATATATATATATATATATATATATATATATATATATATATATATATATATATATATATTATATATTATATATATATATATATATATATATATATATATATATATATATATATATAATTAAAATTAAAAATAAAAAAAATACTTATCTTACTAATTTGTTTAAAAGTTAAATAAAAAATGTTTACTTTTTTTTGTACGAAGTTTAAAAGTGAAAATAAGTGATTAATTTAATTCTAAAACGGTCCATAAAAAGCTACATAACAATGAAAAAAATCAGATTCAACTATTTTTTAATGAAATTATATTTTATTTATTTTTGAAAGCTATGATTTTTTAAATTATAAAATACTTTCAGTGCAATATTTACGATAGCTTTGAATCAGTAAAAATCTTATTCATGTTTACTTTTTAGCAAGAAATGCCGTAGAATGTTAACGTTATTTTATAATGCTATTTAATTTTTAGATGTATTCGATAATATAAATCAAATCTCCATTACTTTTGTTCAACAACCGAGCCCTGCTGATATTTAAGGTGTATATATTTACTTTGTCGTTAATTGTTTTATTTTCGAATTTTCCTACGGACATACAGATTCACACAACTACCCTTTATATATGTATAGAAGATAGATAAGAATAAAGGATTTGGCCATAAATAAAGGTTGTTCTTTTAGAAAAAAGTTTTCTTATTAAAAAAAAGAGGACAAATTAAGAATTATCTAAAATTCCATCATTAAAATATTATCATATGAAATTATATGTCAGGATTTTTTAATTTTCATAAATTAAAGTTAAAATGCTGTATTTATTAAGGTGCAGTACTAACAAATGAAACTTAATATAAAAAAAGAACAAAAAAATATTTACCTTATAAATAAGAATAATCATGCAGCTCAAGTTTTTTAACGGTCTTACCAGAAATAAAATTCAGCAATGAAGAAAAGAAAATACATTGAGCAAAAATACTAAATTAATTTCCTTAATTGCTCAATAAGTTAAATTATTTTTTTATCTAAAAAAAATTTTTCCGTCCATAGTAATTTTTAAAAGTCAATTCTGTTTGTGTTTACGTTTTTCAGATAACACCGGGTGTCTATCTTATAGAAATACATATTGGGCGATAGTTTGACTAAGTTGACTAAGTTAGCAAACAAATAGGGACCAAATGAAATGCAAAATATATTTATTTACACTGGATATTCATTATTGCGAATGTCATTAAAAACATATTTTAAAAAGTGTTAGGAAACCTAAAAAATAAAACTCCAAAAATAGCTTATTTTCCCTCGTGTCTTTTTTTTCTTTTGGGCAATGTATAATTTATTTTTGTAAACTTTATCTCTGTATATTTTCAGTTATATAATCAATGATATGAAAGCTTTCTCTCAATCTATGTTAGAATTTTAACTTAAGGTTAGTTGTTTGTTGTTACAAACTGAGTGTCCATTTTCTAATAAAAAGATAAAATAGATCACTCAGTTTATGGCCATCTATTTGGACCCTGATACTTAAAAAGAACCTATTCACTCTTTCAAATGTAATATTGCGTGCATCTATTAATTATTGATTAAATAATCATTTTGAATATTTATTTTACACATAAATTTTACATTAAATCTTAGGTATTTATTTATTTATAAATTTTATAGTTAATTTTCTGTTACTTTAAAAAGGGCGAGAGTAAAAAAATAATTATTAAAATTGATAGCAATTTTCGCAATTTTTTTTTCATTTTAAGTATAAATCATAACAAATATTTTTATTTAATTTCATTGTTCATTTATTTTAAATTGTCACTATTACAATGGAAAGGATTATTACATTATACTTCAACATTTGAATCTTTATAATTATTATAAGGAGCAGCTTTTATTTATTTTATCATTATTAATAATCAATACTGAATATTTTTTTACATCACAATAATATTTTTTAAAATTAATAACTTACTAAAAAATCACATTTTTTGCCACAGTCAAATTTAAATTTAGACGTGTGCAAAACTACACAGAATATACATTACACTTGAATACAAAAAACAAATCTTCAAATTTAAGGTTGGAAAAGTTTAAGTGAATATTTCTTGTTTTGTAAATAATTTTCAAGAAAAACTTTAAACGTTAGATAAGTTTAAATATATGTCGAAGTGGAAAAAAAAGTAACTATGAATCAATAATATCGGTCATGTATTTATTGAAACTTATTTTTAAATGACACATTAGACCATCATTTGTGCAATCTCAGTCCTGAGTTTATATATAATTCAGTTGTTCTTACGCTTTTATGTAATATTTGATACTGACTATAAATTAAATACTCATTGCTAAACTTGAATAATTCCTGAAGTTACTGTGACGTAAGCTTTGGCGTAATTTCGGTTACAGACAAAAAGAGATTGAATCTCCATTATATATAGAATTATTATTATTATTATTATTATTATTATTATTATTATTATTATTATTATTTTGCTCCATTAGAGTTTTTCACACCCGCCGTAGCCGGTGGTACAGTGGAGGCTGAGTAAGAACAAGTCTCCTCAGGTTTCCAGGACTTTCCTGGGTATTTTTGCCGATTTAAACAATGCCGTAATTTGGATGGTATCGATTATTCCTCTAATCTCCAATTCATCCAAACTCTTTTCCAGACACGTGGCGTCCGTTCCAACGGCACCAATTATGATTGGTACGATCTTTACCATCATGTTCCACAGTTTTTTCTGTTCTCCGGCATGGTCCAAGTATTTGTCTATCGTTTCATTTTCTTTTAGTTTCACTCATGAATTTGTCGGGACGGCAAAATCCACGTTATGGCGAGTTTTCTTCATCTTGTTAACTAACACTAAGTCTGTTTTCCTGGCCGGGATTTAATGATCCGTCTGTATCTCAAAGTCCCAAAGAACCTTATGCGTGTGATTCCCCAGGTCAGATTCAGTTTGTGCTAGTTTGCTGCATTTGCTTATTATACGATTAACTGTTTCGTCTCTGTCCCCACACATTCCGCACTTGCTATTCTGCTACGTCTTATCTGTTTTTGCCTTTGTATAATTTGTTCTTATGGCATTGTCTCGTGCAACGATTATGAGAGAATCAGTTTCTCTCTTGAGGTTTCCTCTTCTTAACCATGTCCATGTCTTCTGATGTGCTATCTCTTCAGGTTATCGCTTGAAATACCCATATAGTTGTTTCTCTTCTCATTTTTTTTTTTAGTTTTTTTATGTATTTCTGCTTGTCAATATGTTGCAATTACCTTTCATGGCTGCTGGAATTAGTCTTTCCTTGCTTTTATTAGTATTCTTCAAGTGCTCGGAGTGTATTATCTACACTATCTTCCCTGTTTGCGAGAATCCTTTCCCCTTCTTTTCTTGGCACATATAGCCTGTATATGTCACCACTCAGGTGTAATGCCTCGTGCATTATCATAAGTTTCCTATTATAATTTCACTCCTTGTGAGTTTTTCACATCAGCGTTAGCTGATGGTCTTTCACTGGAGTCTGAGTGACAACATGTCTCCTCAGGTCTCCAGGAGTCTTCAGAGTATTCTAGACGATTTCAACAATGCTGTTGGCTGGATGGTCTCAATGCTTTCTCTGATTTCCAATTCCTCCAGTCTGTTTTCTAAACTTTTGGGGACCGTTCCAAGTGCACCAACTACAAGTAGTATCATTTCCACTCTTATATTCTACAACTTTTTCAATTCTCTAGCAAGGTCTATCTTTTCATTTCATTTCATCTTCACTCTGTGATCTGCTAGAACCACAAAATCTACTAGTTGTCATCTTATCTTTTTCTTGTTAATCAATACTAGGTCTTGTCTTCGGGCTTGGATAAGGCGATCCGTTTTATCTCAAAGTCCCAGAGAATTTTATGTGTTTCATTCTCAAGAACAAATTCTGGTTTATGCATATACCATTTTGTTGTATGATCAGAATTTGCTGTTTTGTACTATTTACAGTAGATCACCTTTTCAACCCAGTCGGCCCTAGCCTTGTATTCTCGTTGTGCTAGTTTACTACATTCTCTTAATATATGGTTATTATCTCATTTCTGTCACCACATTTGATATAATTTGTTCTGATGACATTGTTTTATGCATCAATTATTAATGATCGGGTTTGTCTCTTGTGATTTCCTCTTCTTAACAATGTCCAAGTCTTTTCATGTGCAATCTCCCCAATTTGTCGTTTGAAGTATCCATATAATTGTTTTTCTTTCCATTTCTGTTTTTGTTGTTTTTTTCTGCTTGTCCATATGTTGCAGCTGGTGTTATAGGCTGTTGAAATTCATCTTTCCTTGCTCTTTTTGGTGTATTCTTTGATTCCTTGGATTGAAGCATCTACGCAATCTTCTATGTTGGCAAGATCTTTTCCACCTTCCTTTCCTGATAGATATAGCCTGTCTGTATCGTCTATAGTGTGTAATGCCTTGTGCATAGTCATTAATTTTCTTGTCTTTTGGTCAATCTGTTTGAATTGCTTTTTGTTCATTTTATGAATGGTCCAGAGCATATTATAATGGGAAAAACCCAGGTATTTATTCCTTTGATGAGATTTCTGCTGCAGAGCTTGGTTTTTAGGAGTTTTTTTTGTTCTCCTGGTGTATTCGTTTTGAACTTTTTCTTTCATGTCTGTTTTCTTGATGGTGTCCGCTTCTAAAAGTCCTAATTATTTGTAACGATCCTTTTGTCCAAGTGTTTTTATATTGTCCGGATTGGGTAGTTGTCTTTTTTTGCATTGTTTCACTTTCTCCCTTTCACTTTTACTTTCCCTGGCATATTTTTCAATTCCAAATTCCGTCCGTATATCCTGGCTGTAAATTCTAATACTTTATACGAGGATTTCCAGTTCTTTTTCATTTTTTGCAAAAATCATTTTATCATCTATGTACATAAGTTGGTCTATTTCTACCGGTGAGTTAGTGAATTTGTATCCCCCTGAACATTTTTAAGTATATAACTGAGTAACATTATTACTATAACAAATAGTCGTGGTGACAGTGAGTCTCCTTGGAAAATGCTTTTTTATATTTTTCTTCTGCCAGAGATTGCTTCCAGCTTTTAATTGAACTTTCCAGTTTTCCATGGCGTTTTGATGAAATTTACGATCTTGACAGATATTTTGTACATGTGGGACCATATCATATGCTTTTTTGTAGTCGATCCATGCTATTTCGATAATAATAATAATAATAATAATTATTATTATTATTATTATTATTTACTCCTTTTGAGTTTTCACATCAGCGTTAGCTGATGGTCTTTCACTGGAGTCTGAGTGACAGTAAGTCTCCTCAAGTCTCCAGAACTCTTCTGAGTATTCTGGCAGATTGCAGCAGTGCAGTGTTCTGAATGGTTTCAATCCTTCCTCTGATTTCCAAACTTTCGAAAACCGTTCCACGTGCACCAACTACAATTGGTATCACTTTCACTTTCATATTCCATAATTTTTTCAATTCTCTGTCAAGGTCCAGATATTTGTCCATTTTTTTCATTTTCCTTTAGCTTCACCCTGTGATCTGCTGGAACTGCAAAATCCACCAGTTGACAAGTTCTTTCTTTTTTGTTTATCAACACTAGGTCTGGTCTTCTTGCTGCGATAAGATGATCCGTTTTTATTTCAATGTCCCAATATTATTATTATTATTATTATTATTATTATTATTATTATTATTATTATTCACTTAAAGGATAGTTTGGGCGGCTATCAAAATCGATATTCAGTCACATCATATCTATTGAATTTGTATTATAATTATTTGCGAATGATTAAAAGAAAAAAACATTATAATTAGACTTTAATAGTTATGTAAAGTTGTATGTCACGGATGAAGAAGCTTGCAACGATGTGGCCCCAAGTCTATCACATACCTGCGGAAATAATGATTTGACAGTTAGGTGTCATAGGTGTCACTGTGTTCCGTTATGTGAATTTAAGAAATTTAAATGAAATGTGTTTTGTTGGGCGCTGCACTATGATTGGACGAGAGATATCACAGATTTAGATTTTTAAAGTTAGTCGTGTTCCAGACTGGAAGCAAAGCAGTTGCATGTTTAAGGTTTACCATTTGAACTAAAGGTAAAAGTAAAGTCGACGGGGCGGCCTAAAGTCGGTATCAGCCAGTCAGCGAGGGAGTCTATCCCCTTTTCAATAGCGCTAGACCAAGGAGATTGTTTTTTAGCGTCTGGGGTGGAGCGCCACACCTACCACCAGCTCCTTACTTTACCGCACAGATCCCTGTGCTACTCATACTCTGAGTTGGCGAGGACCGGTATCGAACTAGGAACCTTGTGGTTTCTAGCCGAACGCTCTACCGACTGAGCTAACCCGGCCCTTGGTTAAAGTGGGGTTCTAATCTCTTAGGGGTTACCAAAAATAACTCTTTTAGAATGTCTCTTCCTAAAATGTTTGAAAAACAAAAAGAAAAAAGAACCTGCATATTTTAAACAACATTGTAACAAACATGGAAATCTAAAACATAAAATGTTTCTTTTGAATTCTGTCCGGGATCAAGTCACAACGTTTTCTATCACACAAAATTATTGCAGTTATCTTCCATTAATAAATTAAAATGATCAGGTGTGCTCAGATGCAGACGAAACACCATTAGATTTGAGATGCAAATTGAACTGGAAATTGCTACGTTATAGCATTTAGCCCTATTGCGCTCGTAAAAGTCTCGCTAAGGTGTGCCATCTTACTGTGTTACGTTAACAAAGAAACATACAAAAATCGGATCATAATAAGGATTATTATTATTATTATTATTATTATTATTATTATTATTATTATTATTATTATTATTATTATTCTACAACATCAATTTTAATCCATATGTTCAATTGCCTCTTCCATCTTTTTTCATTCTCTGTCAATATTAGATACGGGCGTAGATGCAGCTACTGAATCTGTTGTCAATAAATTGTCAAACTGCATTTCGCGTCATTCTTTGCTTTCTTTATATCCAAAAAGCTGCAAGTTCTTTGGAAAATCCGTTTCCCAAAATTGAATTACTAATCTCTTCTTTGTTGCATTTCAATCTCCGCCAAATTCTTCATCCTCCATCTTTTTTTTTTTTTTTTCAATTTCATTATCTTTTCTTTGGATTCATTTATTTCTTACTTTTCCTCACAAAAGATTTTTCACCTCTTTTGATATTTCTTTTTTTTTTTTTTCTTTTTTCGCTCACCCTTCAGTGATTTTTCTTGCCTTTTTCTTTCAGACATCTCTTTCTTTATTTCTTTAGTACTTTATCTGTCTTTCTTTATTTTGAGGAGGGTGTTCATTTCTTTCTTACACTACTTTCTCGCTTTTTTCTCTCTTTCTTTAATTTCTTCGGGTTTTCTTTCTTGTACATTGAATATTTATTTCTTGTATATTTCTTCTAGCTTTTTTCTTTTTTTTCTTGGATATTTTCTTTCTTTCTTCTTTCTTTTTCTTTCTCCCTTTCTTTGTTTTTGCATATTTCTTTCTCGTATATTTTTCCAGTGTATTTCTTTCTCGTTTTTCTTTCTTTTTTTAATTCATAAAGTTTTCTTATTTTTCTTACTAGCCTTTTTTTTTCTTTCTTAAACGTTTTTGTTTTATCTATGCACTTAATAATCTTTTATCTTTCTTTGTTAATTTTTATTTTTATTTCACATCCATTTTTTCCGTTTTTCTTCCAATGTTCCTTTCTTTCCTGCTTTATTTCTTTCTTGCTCTTGTTTACTTTCTTTCTTTCTTTCTTTCTTTCTTTCTTTTTCCCTCTTCCCAATCTTCCTTCTCTAACATTATTTAGTTCTTCTATTCCACCAGTCTACTTTATTCATTTGATTTTTATTCAAAATATTCTCTTTATTTCAATAATTTTCCTATTTCACTTCATTTCCTTTTATTTTCCCTTGTTTTTCCTTCATTATTTTGTTTTTTCTCTTTTCTCATCTCGGTTTTCAACGATCCATTTTTCCAACCATATCTTTCCTTTTTCTCTATTTACTTTCAGCTTTCAAAATCATGCTCATTTTTAATTTTCCAGATGCTTTTATTTTCTTGTTTGCCTTTTTTCCCGTTATCTTTTAATTCTTTTATATTCACACTGTCCTATTTTTAGACACACATTATTTTCCGCTTTTCTTTCTTCCTCTTCTCTTAATGTTCTCCTTTACTTTCTTATATTTTGTCTTCTTTTTTCTTCTTTCTTGTTTTCTCTTTTGAAAAGCTAAAACCTTTTAATCTTTTTCCATACATTTTACCACGTAATAAAACCTCGGTTTCATGAAATCATCCTATCTTGCCGAAAGGTACAAATAACTATTGTCAGCTATTGTTTTAGGAATATTTTTTCTTTCTAAAATCATCCTTCAATCATTTTTCTCTTTCTTTCTAGCGTAGATGAGTGAAATGGAGTTAATTTTAGTTGCTTAGCTGTTTATTCTAAGCTTCGCAGCGATACTGGATTATTTCTTAAGCTAAGATTGAAAAAGGCAAAATGTGTTTTCGACTTATCAAAAGTAATATGATTAATTGGTTTATGCTTCTTTGATCAGCAGAATTTCAGCAAAAACTCAGCGGTTGTAATAATTGTTCTTCATTTGATTCACAATGTATATTACAAAATTCGGCGTGTATATCTGGCCCTTAAATCGATTGAGTATATAAGTATATATATATACCTGTATATAAATCTCTCATATTTAGTGTACATGATAGATTTACTATAAATAAGAGATAGCAGATTAATACCCTGAAAACCTGACATGATTGTTAACTTATGGACTGACTATGATCAAAGAGTAGAACCTGATTACTTCTGCCTAGGATCAATAGGTACCATCAGACACTCATAGATAACACATACATATGCACATAAGCACACGCATACATGTACATATATATTATTAAAGCCATGAAATAATCTGCCACTGCATGTATTTACCCAACCCCTCTGCCAGAAAAAGGATGCGACCTATATAAAAATCTAATTTCTCATTTGTAAAATTGCAGTAACGTACAAGAAAGTTTTGGGACACTTTAAAGCATTGTATGTATTTACCCAAACCTTTAATCTCAAACAGGTTCTGACATGTTTGTCAATTTTTTAAATTATCCTTCTCCTAGATTAGTTGCCATATCAAGACTAAAGATCCCCGTCTACCCTACTATTTACTTATAGCCGAAGGAGAAGAAATGAATTCATACCATTCCCAACGGAATAAAAGCAAAGAAAAACGGGAATAACAACGTCCAAGTTCAATCCATCTCCAACACCATTGACGTAATGTGTAAATCTGTATAAACATCAGATTAGTCGTGTCAGTGACAATTTGTGTTTAAAATATTAATGCAAAATAATTGATTGGCTGTATCTCTTATTTGAGATATACTGTAAAAATTGTAAGTGTATTTTCGATTTTTGTCGTCCTGGCCTTCTGCTCTACCTGCATAAATGGGGTAGGGTTTAAAATATTTACATTTACTTGTCGATACAAAACTTGAGGGGGGGGGCTTTAAATATCGCTTTCTTCTCGCATTAATTTGTCGATAAAAACGCCTCCAAATCGCTTGTCGATTAATTGCACGGGTCAACTTTTTAGCAGGGGTCGTGAAGCGTATTTTAGAGCAGGAGGCTAGGACGAAAAGAAAACTGTTAAGTAACTGGCCTCCTCCTTGGCCAGTTGTAAAGAACTTAAAGTAAATAAGTAAGTAAGTCCTAAGTTATAGAATCCTTTGGTAAGTGAATAAGTCCTGTGATATAGAATCCTATGGGCCGTCGTCCAAGAAGATCCAAGTAGTAATGCTTAGGTATAACCAGAAAAGGCCAGTATAAATAATAATATCAGCAGCAGAGCACTGCCAGTGATTGGACAAGAATATGGTCACATGACTATCGCCCAGTCTATAAATAAGAGTGGGCGTCTAGCACACACCTTATATACCGAAAATTTCAACAAACGAAAATATACAATTGTAAAAATAAATTAGAAATCCTACTCAGAGACATAAGGTCAAATATGTGATAGTTTGCCTTACTCGAACTTCAAAGAAATTTGAGTCCATGCACACGCAAATTTTGACGTATTTTGGTTTAGATAATTAATGCCAAATATTGTGGAAAGCGACTAAATTTTTCCGGATAGATACATGACGGGATCTTAGAAAAAGTTCTGAAAAGAAAGTATTCATATTCAAAGCGCCTTAAGTAGATTTTCAGAAGGCATTCGGAAACCAGCCTATCGGGTGTTTGAGTTTCTGAAGAACGTGATAAGATGAGTTTTTCGTGGTGAAACGCAATGCAGACCCAGAAGGATCATCTATGGAAATAAGTATTCATTTTTTTGTGGTTGGAGGAGCACAGGACACGGACAATCGAAACGTTCCGTGCATACTAGGTGAACTGAGTCAACCATTTGAGTAGAGAATGTGGTACGAATTGAGAAGTTAGCAGATATTTTACACATTTGCGTGAAAAGAAGTTTGTTAATTTGTTTGGTGAAAAATGGGATTCGTTAGTATTTGTAGGTGGGAACTGTGAATCGAAAATAGCGTCATTTATGTTTTATACGACCAAAACGATTGAGTATCTGTTGTATATATATATTTACCAAGCAGGATGCGACACAAGGTCAATTTATTAAGCGGAGTTTAACAGGTTTGAATTCAGAGTTTTCCTTCTCGTAGACTGGTTACCTAGCCATGGTTAAAGAGCCCAGTCCGCCCTGCTATTTACCCATAGCTGGAAGGAGAATTGGATTCATATCTTTCCCAAGGGTATTAGCGCTATGTGAAATGCAAACAGCCTCGTCCAGGAATTGAACTATGGTTGACGAGTCCATTTCCTATGACTCTAACAATTTGACCACGCACCTCCATAAACTGTTGTATAGGATTAGCTACCTCCCCTCTATACCATAAATAATGGTTGCGTCTGTCTGGTAAATAGCTGGTAGACAGACGAGACGAGGATTTAGTTAGTATATATATATATATATATATATATAATATATATATATATATTATTGGTTAGGTGGTTGATTTAGAAGGCTATCACAATGCAGGTGTAAAGAAAAATAATAATACGGTAACAATGATGTTGTGTGTTAACCTGTATTTAATTCTTGAATTTTTCAAGATAATATCTCTTTTTCAAAAGATCACTGGAACTGAATAATATATATATATATATATATATATATATATATATATATATATATATATATATATATGACCGAATAAATATACTACCACGATGCCCATGACTTGCGTCTTGTTCACTTTACATTTCTCTTACTTCTCTTTGTATGTGACATATTCTTTTTAAGTGATCTGTAAATAAAGTATTGTGTCGTGTTCTGTTGTGTAGTGTTAGGAAATGTAATTGTAAGCAGCGATAGTTGGAATTGTTTTTAAAACTAATGAAAAGAGAGTTTAATTCTAAGTAGG
The DNA here is from genome assembly GCA_023376005.1 of Doryteuthis pealeii. Taxonomy (NCBI): domain Eukaryota; kingdom Metazoa; phylum Mollusca; class Cephalopoda; order Myopsida; family Loliginidae; genus Doryteuthis; species Doryteuthis pealeii. The sequence goes on from CM042144.1 coordinate 92,444,105, forward strand.
GCAAGGTTTATGATTCCATCTCTAACTTGTTTTGGCACAGTACTTTTCTTTTTAGTTTTTCTGTCTGATTGGAATTATTTTGTTTTGTATAGTCAAATTCCATCTTCATCTATTGTACGGTTGGACGTATTATATTTTTAAACTTTCTTTTGTAACCGGAACATTTTCCTGAACTTTTTGATATTCATATACACCTTTACTGCAAACTCTTTTGAGTTTTTTAATGATAAAAATGCTTATAATTTTTAAAATAAAATTTATTTTATTTTTAACATAAAATACGCATTTTTAAAAAATATCTGAAAATACTGGTACTGATCGAGAGCGTTCTGTGCCTCGTGATTAATGATATATTTATTTCGTTTTTCCGTTTACAATATTGCTTTGATAAAGACCGCATACGGTCGAAACAGATTTCTGTCAGCAAAACTTTTAACATCTTGTTGTTTTTTCTACAAAACTTTCTACACATATTGTCGGATTCATATCCATTTTACCTTTCATAGTCAAATACATATGTCATGTATTGTGTTGAGTTAAGTATTTTTATAGTTTTTATGTACACCGTGTTGTTGTTGTTGTTGTTGTCATTCTTTTCTTCTTCCTTCTTCTTCTTCTTCTTCTTCTCTCCAGGAGAAATCTGTATGGAAATGGTGAATATGCCTCTCGGATCTGTCGATCAAAAAGAATAGAATGGAGGACATGATGTCACCGGTGTGTGGCAAGAACCTAGGAAAACGGTCACATGGAACGACAAAAAACCACGTTGATTGTAGGACAAAGGAATTGTCCAGGTAAATGTGTTGATATCTAATGGAAAACCAGATGGAATAATTGAATTGAAATGACAAAGGAATTATTTTGAAAAAAAGAAATAACATCACATTCCTTACTGATTTTCATCTTGGTATATACAGCGGCCGGATTAGCTCAGTCGGTAGAGCGTTCAGCTAGAAACCACAAGGTTCCTAGTTCGATCCTGGTTCTCGCCAACTCAGCGTATGAGTAGCACAGGGATCTGTGCGGTAAAGTAAGGAGCAGATAGTAGGTTTATCGCTCCACCTCAGATGCTAAAAATAACTCCTTGGTCTAGCGCTATTGAAAAGGGGATAGACTCCCTCGCTGATTGGCTGATACCGACTTTAGGCCGCCCCGTCGACTTTACTTTTACTTATGTACAGCTTCAGTCTCATTACTTTTCAACAGATTAGGAATGTGCTTTTAAAATTTACAGCGATCGGTCTTGCTTAAATTTTAACACTTTTGAATATCAGCAACGGTTTCGTTATTCTCAGACTTCATAATC
>CM042144.1:92447910-92452910 GCA_023376005.1 Doryteuthis pealeii
AATTCAGAACAAGTGGTGGCCTATACAATCAACAACGTTTTGAAGCTAGATCAAAAATTTCCTTGCAGCTATGATCTTCTCTTTGCAGATGACACCGATCTATTAGCACACAGCCTAGAAGACATCCAAACTATTCTTGATAAATTCGCTAAGACATCAAAAGCATTTGGACTGAAGTACTGTACCAGCCCGCAGCATACAATCCACGTCTTGTAAATCCACCCGTCTTCATTGATGAAAAAGCATTACAGATTGTTGACTCGTTTAACTATCTTGGATCAACAGTCGCGTCTGATGGAAAAATGGATAATGGAATCCATTCCAGAATAGGTAAAGCAATCACTGCATTCGGCAATTTGAAACATCAATTATGGAATATCAAAGATGTATCTCTTAAAATAAAAATTGACATCTACAGAGCAGTCGTGCTTTCAACTACTGTATGGTGCTAAAACTTGGACACTTTACCGCAAGCACATGCGTTGTCTTCGTGCTATTTGCGGTATAAAATGGGATGATAGAGAGAAAAATTGCATAATATCAAAAAATGTAAAATTGCTGGCATTGAAACCTTACTAGCAAAGGTTCAGCTTAGGTGGGCTGGTCATGTTGTCAGAATGAATGAGAACAGGCTTCCAAAGAAGATATTATACGGACAATTACCAAATGTTAAGCGTTCTATTGGACGTCCATTCTTACGCTATAAAGACAAATTGAAGGACAATTTGAAACGCCTCAATATTAACCTGAGTGCTTGGGAAAATCTAGCATCAAATCGGAAAGAATGGCGTAAGACATGTTTCGCTAGATTAAAGAGCTTTGAAGAAAATAGACTGAAACATTGAGATCAGTTCGGTATAACTTTAAAACAAAAACTTCTGACTCCTTCTTTAGGAAATTCCATCTATCAGTGTGGCTTCATAGCTCTCAGCAAGGCTGGGTTGCTATCAGACTCAAGAAAACGCAAAATGTCTTCTTTGTAGCATGCACAACATAACCCTCATCTATCGTTCCCGATAGGAGATTCTACTATATATATATATATATATATATATATATATATATATATATATACTAGCAAAAGTACCCGGTCCATTACCGGACCAAAAAAATTAGGAACACCAAAGAGTGAGTAATAAGTAGAAAACGGGAGTGAGGGAGAAAATAAGAGGAAAAATTATTTATCAAAGTTTTAAAAAATCGACGAGAATTTCTATAGTAGAATGTTTGTTCATTTTAGGATTTTTTTTTCTTTTTGTTTGCATTTAAGATATTTTCTTTAATGCATTCCTAAACTCTATAAAAGATTTAACGATAAAAAAGCTAAGAATTAGTGTATTATAATATTCATTTATTTTAAGAATACTCTTTTTGTTTACATTTTTAAGCAATTTTATTTTTTTTAAGCAAGCTTCCTTGCCTGTTAATTTCTACGAAATATATTCGTTTAATTCCTTTTGTTACAGTATTAAAATGTAACAATAAAATGCTAAGAACTAAATACTTACAATCTTATCCGTACTACAATTTTTTTTTCAAAAAATCAAATACTGATTAAAAATGTATATTTTGTTCTGAAATGAAAGTATTAAAAATAAAAACATAGTTGAGTTATTATTAATCGTTAAATCAAATGGTTTCGTTTATTATAGTTATTTACTTCGCTGTAAAAAAATAATTCAATCGATAAAACCACATACAAATTACATAATTATAAAGATTATTATCTTTTCTTTCTAACCAAATAAATATTTCTAAGATTAGACCGGTGATACATGAGAAATTCCAAGCTGAAACGATTAGGGCGCAAATTTGTCAACATCAAATTACCAGCAGCGGCACCGCTATTTTAAATCATTGCTGATATAGGGACCAGCCAGCGATTTTTTTTTAATATTAGTAGCAGCAGCAGCATCTATGCCACAATTATTGCAAAGCGTTTGATTTTTGTTTAATTAATTAATTATATCTCTTAATCAGTAAAAATCAATAACCAAATTTGGTGTGTTTCTTAGTTATAAGGTTGTCAAAGTGTATGCAAGATTTCGAATCTGAATAACATCTCGTTTCTGAATTATAAAGTCGACACGTTCATACCAAACTTTCTTTTATATATATACTAGCAAAAGTACCCGGTCCATGACAGGACTTTTTTAAAAATTGGGAACACCAGAGAGGGGGGAGAAAGAGAAAACGTGAGCAAGAGAGAGAATATGACTTATCAAATTTTAAAAAAGAGAGGAAAATGATTAATCAAATTTTTAAAATCGCTGATAATTCGTATAGTACAATGTTTATTTATATTAGGAAATATTTTTCTATTTGTTTACATTTAAAATATAATTTTTTTAAATGTATTCCTAAACTTGAGTGTTTTGAAATATATTTTTTTCAAAAACTATTTGTATTCATGACAAAAACTTAAATTCAATTGCTTGTTGCGTTAAAGTGATAAAAATAGATTCATTTAGTTTATTTTCTCTTTATCCCTAAAAAAAGTAACAATTTAAAGAAGCTATGTATTAAACTTCCTTATTTATTTAGGTCTGTTGGCTGGGACTGTATAATACGCCGACAGCACCTCTGTTGAGGAATAAGAATTAAATATTTACAATTGTCCGTATTCCATTTTTTATTTTTTGGTTTATAATAGTATTCTATTTATTTATTTATTTTCTAAAACTCTTTTGTACATATGAATTTATCAGTTTGATTTTTTTCCTTCTTTAACCCCGAAAAGTAACATAGTAGCTAATAAGTAAACATTACCTCATTTGGTGTATCTATTTAATAATGTTTATTTCATGAATAGTTTCTAACAAAAACGATTTTAGTTATACTGATTATTCTAAAATGAAATTATTAAGAAAACAAGTTGATTTGTTATTTAATTCACTGTAAAAAATAATTCAATGTATGAAAACACATACAAATTACATATTTAGAAAGATTACTTCATCTTATTTCTAACCAAATGAATATTTTTAAGGTAGGAATAAAAAAAATATTGCGATAAATAAAATTTGAAAAAAAGATCCTACTTCGAATAAGGCTGTCCTAAACAAAATATTTTTTAAAACTCGCTGTAAAAAATAATTCAATGGATAAAAGCTCATACATATTAAATGTTTAGAACGATTATTTTCTTTTCTTTCTATCCATATAAATATTTTAAAGATTGGACCATAAATAGGCGAGAGATTCCGAGCTGAACGGCATAGACTGCGAAATTTCTTCACTAAAATTAAACTTCACTGCTGATATAGCTGTAAGAAAAAGCTGGCAGTGAACAATATTTTATTATCAGCAGGAGCTGGTATACGGCAAATTTTGCAAATCGGTTGATTTTGCCTTAATTAATTAATTATATCTCTTAATCAGCAAAAGACAGTAACCAAATTTGTTGTGTTTCTTAGTTAGAAGAGTATTAAGGTGTATGCAAGATTTCGAATCCAAGTGACCTCCCTTTTCGGAGTTATACATCGAGACGTACATACTAAACTTTCTTAGAGACTTGATAAGTCGAAACACGTGTCTGTGGATGACCCTATTTATGCTACCCATCCCCTAGGCCGCCAACTCAAGCGTAAACGCAACGCTCTTCTCTGAATGGAGCACTCTGTGACGGCCTTTACACAAAAAGCGATGTGTGTATTAAAACAGTTAAAATCCCCTTCCCATTCTATAAGTGAAGACAGCCTAATGGTTAAGGTGCCGGACTGACACCCAACCGACCGGAGTTCAATTCCGACTGTAGGTAGCTTACAGAATGTCTAGCCACACGTGTCTGTGGATGACCCTATATATATATATATATATATATAGGGTCATCCACAGACACGTGTTTCGACTTATCAAGTCTCTTCGGTGTGGCTAGACATATATGGGGGAGGTTTCTGTATGTCTAAGTGTGTGAAATTTGTTAACAGTCTAGAAGGATTTTAGTACTTTGTACGTGTTTTTTTTGTTTTGTTTTATTTTGTTTGTTTTTTGTTTTTGTTTTTTCAAAATCATATCAGGAATGTTATACAACTTTTCAGTGGTTAGCGAATCATTGTCATGAACTTAAATGTAAAAAGTAATCTTATTAACAAATCAATTGGAAGCTGATTAGTATATATATATATATATATATATATATATATATATATAAAAAAAAGTATATATCGATGAAAAATCCACAAGGAAAAGGCCAATTAAAACAGAGAAAAAAATCGACGTTCGACAATGAGTAACTGATGTTTGGTCATTAATAATAGTCAGGCATTACTGGTGGAGGGCCAAAATGGTGACTATTTTTTATTTCTGTGTGATTGTGTTTTTTTTAGAATTACTGGCCGTTTTTCTTATTAGTTGTATTGAAATGTATTAGAGCGTTGTTGCTTATTTATAGTGCAATGAGTTCTCCTCTCATTAGTATTGATTGATGGAAATGGAGGTTAGAGAAAAAAGTGGATAAAAAACTGGAAGGATGAAGAGAAAAACAGAAAATTGAGAAACAAAAATAAACTTTAGTAGAAATATAGGAAGTAAAGTGTTAATTGTAAAACAGTCAAATGAATAAAGAAACAATGAAATAAAAAAACAAAGAAACAAAGAACAAATGAATGAGCAAATGAATGAATAAACTGATTAAAACAAAAAAGAAAAGCAAATTAAGATAAATAAATAAAACAGAAAGAAAGAAAGAAAGAAAGAAAGAAAGAAAGATGTAATATAAACAAAAAAGAAGTGGCGTAAATTGAATGAAAGAAAGAATGAACAAATGAAGAATGGAAGAGAGGGAGAGAAAAAATGAAAAGCAGGAAAGACAGCAAACTAAAGAAAGAAAGAAAGAAAGAAAGATGAAATTAAAAGAGTGGGAAAAGAAAGAAAGAAAGATAAAATTAAAAGAGTGGGAAAATAAAGAAAGAAAGATAAAATTAAAAGAGTGGGAGAAAGAAAGAAAGAAAGAAAGAAAGAAAGGAAAGATAAAATTAAAAGAGTGAGAAAAGAAAGAA
>CM042144.1:92457910-92472910 GCA_023376005.1 Doryteuthis pealeii
TTTCGGCATGTATATATATATATAAGCGTATGTGTGTCCATCTGTGTGTGTGTGTGTGTGTGTGTGTGTGTGTAGAAATGAATACATATTATATATATGCACATAAGTATTTATCTTTACAGATGCCTTTTAAAATGCGTCTGTAAATATAAATACTTACGTGCATGTATATAATATGTATTTATTTCCACACACACACACACACACACACACATACATATATATATATATATATATATATATATATATATATATATATCGTCTTTATTGTTGCTTGTGAATTCTCTTTCAGTTTTCATCAAACTGTCATCATCGGATGTAATGCTGCCCTGGGAAAAAGATACACGTTTTAAAAACATGAAATCAAGTTACTTCATGTCAGTTGCGGCCATTTTGTCATTTGAATCTTCATATTCGTAAAGTAGATACAGTTCAGAACGTCACTTAATGATAAATCTTCCTCTTTTACTTCGACATGAATGCAAAAAATTTCCTAGGATGGGATTTGACAATGGAAAGAAATAAGCACAGGGGAATCAAAAGTCAGATTCAACTCTCTTTTATTGTCTTTATCCCCCAAATTATTATTCTTTTTTTTTTTGTTTTCTTACTCTCTTACATATTGTTGTTCATTTTTTCCCGCTCTTTTGAAATCTTTCACATTTTTTCTACTCTCCTCGTAGTTCACTTTTCTTCTATTCCTTTGTCCAACGTTAAAATAGTTCTTTACCGCTATTTCTGAATTATCGACCAATAACTTTATATTTTCCTGTTTTTCTCAGTTTTTAATTTTTTTTTTTGTATTTCTGGGTTTTTACGTTCTTCCATTGATTTTGCTTTTCAAGTCATATTGATATAGTTAACTTTTCGTCCAACATTAAGACTCCCCCTTTTTTTTTTCATTTCCCTTAACGTATTTCTTCGTTTGAAACAATCTTCTATTTTATAATTTATTTATCAGTTGTCAATATTTTCTTTTCTTTTTTTTTAACATTTTTATCTGTTCTGCTACATCTAAAAGTTTCTTGTCTTTAATTCTTCAATTTGCATAGCTTTGGTTTTTATTTAACCTTTGGTTCCTTTCTTTCATATTATTTATTTACTTCTTTACTAGACGATCCGTAAGCCCGTTGGGTTCCCGTTGTAATGCTGGTTCCTAATGATATTGAAAGAGGTGAAGAATTATAATTCAATTTCATAGTTAACTCAACTATATCGAGAATTTGAATATTAGAAAAACATGCAAAAAGGACCCAACATAACAATGTTATTCAGTTGCGTATTTGATTGGAAATTGTTTTATGCTCCAAATGAGAACGTAATAAGTTTACCACTCAAAAAAATCCTACTGGGTTAAGGATATTAATATACTGTTTCACCAACTCCAGAATTAAGGTTAATTTATTCATTATCACATATTAAATTTACCCGACGCGTTCAATATCTATTTACTGCAATTATGTTAATTCAGTGGAATAGTAGGTTTCTATAAAGTATATTTGATGATAAGATTATATTATTTACTATTATCTATCTAATATATATATATATATATATATATATAATATATTATATATATATATAATGTATAGAGAATGAATGAGAAAAGTATTGGCATATAAAGATGCTTAATGCTAAAAAGCAAAGTAGATTTACAATCAAATATTAAATATTATGGATTTAATATCTCGTTACTATTAGTTTTATGCTTACTGCAATCATCAGACGAGACTGACAAATGTTAAGAATTTGATATTTAGCGTTATATATATATATATATATATATATATATATATATATATGTGTGTGTGTGTGTGTGTGTGTGTGTGTGTGTGTGTGTGTGTGATTTAAAATTGAGGAAAAACGAATAAAACACAAAACAAATTAATTCAATTGATATTTCGCCTCGGTGTGTAACGAAGCTTCGTCAGAAGATTTATTTGAGACTACCAGTCGGTAGAGCGTTTGGCTAGAAACCACAAGGTTCCTAGTTCGATACCGGTCCTCGCCAACTCAGCGTATGAGTAGCACAGGGATCTGTGCGGTAAAGTAATGAGCTGATGGTAGGTGTGGCGCTCCACCTCAGACGCCAAAACAATCTCCTTGGTCTAGTGTTATTGAAAAGGGGTAGATTCCCTCGCTGACTGGCTGATACCGACTTTTGTCCGCCCCGACGAATTTACTTAACTTTTATATGTTGAAAAAGTTAATAGTAGGTGGAAAGAGAGGAAAGGAAGGCGGATGCGTCGAAAGGAGTGAGGAAAAAGAAGAAAATAGGAAGGGGAAGTATCAACAGGGCTACGGTAAGTTGTGGGTTCATAGCGGTCCGGTCACGGTAATTGAAAGTCTGGCAGTAGTTTGGTGTTTGTTTTTTACAGTTGTAAAAGGGGGATTGGAAATTTTCTGTGTTTCAAAGATTTTGTGATTTTTTGCGTTTTTCTTCTAAGTTATCCTCTGTCTCTTCTGATTTTGTTCTCTTGTGTCACGATGTTTGCGATGGCTGGCACACGGTTCATGAAACTAGGCATTTTTAAAATTATTTTTGATTTCGCAATGACCGCTGATTCACATAAACGGCGTAAGCTCTTACAATGTTCGGGTTTGAGTTATGATGCGTGTTGAAGTTGAATGTGTGATCGAAGTTTGTAATGTGTATGAAGGGGGCGTTTTGTGTGTCTTTTGTCTTTATCGATCTTTTGTGTTCATAGATACGTTTATCAATGTTTCACTGATGTAGCTTTTGTCACAACCGTTGCATGAATGGAAAATGTGTTGGAGATGATAAGGGTGTTTATGCTGAAACTGAATCATGGACAGTACTTAACATTGTGACACTTTTTCATATATATATATATATATATATATATATATATATATATATATATATTATGTGTGTGTATGTGTGTATGTGTGTGTGTGTGTGTGTGCAAACATAATGTGAATCTTATGAATATATATATATATATATGTAGATTGATTTTATCGATAATTTTGCCGTATAAATGCGTGTATAATTTGAATTCTAATGTCCTAATGTCTATGCACAAAATTAGTGTGAACTTATGCAGAAGTAATACAGTTGTAAGTTTAAAATTCAGACATAATACGAGGAACTAGGAAAACACTTGTATACATCAATCAATTTCGTAAACTAATAATTCGTGACCATAAATCAAAATTTGATAATACACGAGATTGACTTGTATATGTGTACATACAATTTTCTTTTTTGTATTTCCTCTGTATTTTCACTTGAAGATGTGTAGGACTTCAGGTCTTCTTTCTTTTGTTATATTTCCTATTACGTCTTGCTTGACGATTATAAGTTGTATCTATCTTATTTTTATGGTCCATTTTTTATTTCATAATTTTTTTACTTTATTTATTTTTTCCTTTTTATTCCAAAACCCCACTTCTACTCTATTCCTTTTTTTCTTTCTCTTTTCTTAATCTCCTCTCTCTATCGTCATGTGTGTTCTCCCTCATGTTCCAATGTTTCATCACATTTTCTTATATCTTCTTCATACTTCTCTTTCTTCATAACTCTATTTCTTTCTTGCTACTTGTTTTCTCTTTTTCGTTCTTTTCAAAACTTAGCCTATCCTCTTTTTCTCAGTTTATTGATCTTCCTCGCCAATTCGCCACCATATATTCCTATTCAGCATACAAATATACCGTTTCTTTCATATTTCTAATTCTCTCGCCTCTCCTTCTTATTTCTTAGCCTACCATTTCAATTTTTCATTTGAATTAAACTACTTTTGTTTATTTCATTTCCTATAAAAACTCCTTTGCTTCCAAAGTTTATATTTTACTCAGTCGGGTAAAAGCAAACATTTTCAAAAGCGATTGAACAAAAAAAGTAACCATTTGAGAAACTCTTTTGGGTAAAAAAAATATTTAGAAAATCAATATGATCTAACAACTAAATCGATAGACATAAAAGCTATGAGAATAATATTACTTATAACAACATTAATAAAATATGTATTGGAATATTTCACCAGCCTCAGTAGTATCAATTCAATAATAACTTTAATGGAAGTAGTTAGTTGTTATTGGTTTCTTGGCTGAGATTGTTTCACAGTTGGGACGACAATATAACCAATTACAGTGATAATAGGATTAAAATTGATCATATCAATATTTTAGAGATATTACCAATCTTCTTCGTAGGGAGGTGATGATAGAGTTGCTGCTATTGTATTTAGAAATGGACTTGGTGTGTCGGGTTCAAATCCTAGAAGAGGTTGTTTGAGTTACAATTTGTATTCATGCTCTTGGGAAGAATATAAATTGATAAATCTTCCCCAAGCAAGATATGGAAAAAATAGTAAGGCAGACTGGTCTATTTTGGGGAGTAGGAAAATCCATCTACGGGAGAGAGAATATCTGAATTCCTTACCAGGGTTCCTAGAAAAACTAAGAAAATTTTCAACGAAAAAATAAAAATCCCATCCTGATAGTACAGTGGGTCACTACATTTTATATATTTACCCAATCCCAAAAGTCAATTTTCCAGTGGAGTACTGATGGTTTTGAATTCAGTCTTCTTTGCCGGACTAATAAACAATCTGCCTTACTATGTACACATAATTGAGGGGGAGATTGATTTATGTATGTTCAAGGGCATTACAGCTTCATTCAGGATTTAAACTCGCCACAAGCTTCCACGTTGGGATGTAGTAGTTAAAACTCTCGAAAGACTAATGCCTTGGATCACTGAGTTTTTTTTTGTTTTTTTTCTTTTTGTCAATTGTCGTCTGCATAGGTCTCACCGAAACAAATGTGTTGAATGAAAAAGTGGATTATTTTGAAGAAAATCAGCACTTCATTTACAGATAATTTCTGCCTAGAAACTAGATGACTTGGCGATCCACGTGTGTGGCATCGACTGGTAGCTCAGAGGTAGAGTTTCGGCTCTGCATTCTGTGGTCACTGGTTCAATCTCAAGTGGCGGAAATCGTGGTATACACTGCCGAGGAGACATAAAAAATCGAAACAGCTATCCAGTGTCCCGCATGTTGCACACGGTGTTTTCTGAATTGTCTAGTCATGGTAATAAAATTTAATTAATTAATACATAATTCCTCTATCTACAAATTATGTACACACACACACACACACACACACATATATATATATATATATATATATATATATATATATATAACTTAGTCCGTTACATAGCCATGAGATCGGGGCAATTACAGAAATGCAATTTGTATTTAACCACGAAGCAATTGTAAGTTTTTATACATACACCCATATGATTATGAATAAAAGCAACGCGCAAATCAAAATGTTAAATTTAAATGGTGACGTGTAAACAACTAAGCAACCTTTATGATAAAATGCGGATTCTCAAGGAGTTTGTGTCAGTTTAAAATGAAGCTAGTCCCAAGACTTTTAATCACGTGTTTTATTTATTTTTTTCTTTTGCTTTGTTCATTGCGAAACACGGGATTGTGCAAGTGCCGAACACTTCATACTCACCAGGTCCAGCATAGTTAGTAGCCAAGGCCTTTGGTAATACTTGATATATAATATCAATAATAAAAAGAGCAAGTTTTTTTAATATATCTCTTTTTTGCCAAATTAATACAAGACGTAAATAATATTACCAAATGAATAGAAATTAAATAGAATAGATTGACTTAAGAACAAAATTAACAATATAATTTGTAAATACTTTTCTGTGATTTTTTAATAGGAATAATTATCCTTTTTAACCGTTTGGCTTAATTGACAACAAATATCTTGCAATCCAAAATCTTGACCATTTACCCAGCCTAGTTGATTGATATTATTAATGTAGAGGCTCTCACATTTTACGATATGACAGCACACAAAAAATAAATGTGACTTGCGTGATAAAATCACAAGCGTATTAACTACATGGTTGATGTGGGGCATGATAAATGTATAAATATGAATTATAATACGTTATCCGTTCATGACAGAGTAACAATAAATGACTTTCTTCTTCAATTCTTATCGTCAATTATATTATTATTATTATTATTATTATATTATTATTGAGTTTTCACATCAGTGTTAGCTGATGGTCTTTCACTGGAGTCTGAGTGACAGCAAGTCTCCTCAGGTCTCCAGGACTCTTCTGAGTATTCTGGCAGACTGCAGTGCAGTGTTCTGAATGGTTTCAATCCTTCCTCTGATATCCAAACTTTCCAAACCCTTTTCTAATCCTTTGGGACTGTTCCAAGTGCACCAACTACAATTGGTATAACTTTCACTTTCATATTCATAACTTTTTCAGTTCTCTGGCAAGGTCCAGATATTTGTCTATTTTCATTTTCCTTTAACTTCACCCTGTGATCCACTGCACTGCAAAATCCACCAGTTGACAAGTTCTTTCTTTTTTGTTAATCAACACTAGGTCTGGTCTTCTTGCTGGGATTAGGTGATCCGTTTTAATTTCAAAGTCCCAGAGAATTTTGTGCGTTTCGTTCTCAAGAACAGATTCTGGTTTATGCATATACCATTTTGTTGTGTGGTCAAAATTTAATTTCTTGCATAATTCCCAGTGGATCACCTTCCCAACCCAGTCGTGTCTAGTTTTGTATTCTCGTTGTGCTAGTTTGCTACATTCGCAGAGTATATGGTTAACAGTTTCATCTCTATTACCGCAAATTATTATTATTATTATTATTATTATTACTATTACTATTATTATTATTATATTATTATTATTATTATTAATTAGTAATATTTTGTTATATTTTTGGTAACTTTAGGAACCAGAAAAAGATTCCCGAACCATTTTCAAATTTATAATGTCAAACTCTCCCAAACAATTGATGTCCAGCGTCTGTCCAACGACAATTTACGTCAACAGATTTGGTTTTCATTCTAAAATTTCGGTTAAGGTAATTTAAACAAAAATAAGAATACATTTTAATTTCAACAACTTGGTTTTTATTCTTTTCCACCATATCTTATATCCACGTATGTTTTTGTACAAATAACAATTATATAAATAGAATTAGGTTTCAATTTAACTAGACTAATTTTTCTCTTAATCTTAACATGATGAATATTTGTGTATATAGATATCAATAAAAAATATTCTACAAATATAAAAATATTATACTGAATATTATCTAATATATTTTTGTTATTTTATTATTCCAAATTAATTTCCAAGTGTGTTTGTTTATAACTAAATCTAATATAACCAACAAGACGTAACGAATTATATGTACATTTATTTCACATTTGTTTTAGATATATTTAATTGTTATATTTGTATTGAATGGTTCCAATGAATTGGATTGTTAATATGTCATGCAATATTTCCTTTCATATCATCTCGTGGGGAAATGAGATTAATTGGCGATGACCATCTTCTCTTCAAGATACATGTGACAGGTTGTAATGAGTTACATGGTAGCAAGGAATGCGCATTTTGGTCTACAGAGCTTCAAAAATGATATTTCTTTACTTCACCTTACAGGCTTTAATTTGAACTTGAAATACCTGAAAATTGGGGATAATATAATCAAATTTTGTCTGAAAAAAGAATTAATTTATAAAATATTGTTGTATTTACTTGTCAATTAGAGGAGTAATCTTCCCTAATTCATAGAGGAGTAATCTTCCCTATTGCATAGCTTAGAGAGAAGGAAAAAAGAACGATATATGGCGAGAGGGAAAGTGAAAGATAAAATTCATGAAAGCAAGTAAATTGAAAAAGATAACGCCCTGTCTTCCCGGCTTAGAATACGCAGATTTTATCGCCTGAAAAATGGCAAGACCCAAACCCCCACAAAAAAAGAAAAGAGTAATACAAGAGTTCTGGGGAGTAAGAAATACCACTTCAATACTATTACTCCCAGGCCCACTCTGACCCGGATTAGTAATATCTATAAGGTCCCATTTATGGGTAAAATAGATCTGTTAACAAAAATTATGTGTAATAGAAAAGAATAACTGATAACATAAACGTGTGCTAAAGAAAAAAAAACTCTTAAAAAAACAACACAAAGTTGTAAATATAAACGTATACGGTTACCTAACCTCTTTGCATAAATTAATTCCAGTCGGGGTGACATGCCGTTAAAATCAATCAATCAATTACACCAGATCGATTCTATTATAATTCGTTTTTTCATTTCACCAATCTTTACAATATCACCAAGTGCGCTTTAATTCCAGAACATTCTTCAAAGAAAAGGAAATATAACCTCAAATAACTAAAAGGAAAAATTAATTCAAAAATATGTTAATTGTTTTTTTTAATACATTCTAAGTTGTTTGGTGTTATTACATACACTAAATATTCGTGTATAACATGGACCTTTTCCCCCACTTTCAGTCCTGAAATATAGTAGTACGTATTATATACAAGAAATGAATATTAATCTTTTATTTGGCTATATGCATTACTATATTCAGGATGATATGACCGAATGTAAGTTATATCAATGACCCAAACTAACTAATGTGTAACAAAAACTACAGAGAAATAATTACTAGAACATGTGTTTTTCTAAGATTCTTTTACTTCTAGAGTGAGCATAGTTTTGTCATAAGCTGATTGCATTATTGGGTTAGCAAATACTTGAATTTGCTCAAAATACTGCAAAAATATTTTTTTAAAGATAAATAAACTGCTGAATATTTTATGTTTAGTCAATATCAAACGGATAAAAAGTTGAACAAATGTGAAATATAGCTGTTATAATTTTTAAAAATAAGTGCATATTATATACAAATACTATTTTTTTTCAGAATGTTGCAGTCCTAATTAAAGGATGCTAGTAATACACAAGGGAATGTTATACACGAATAATTACGTTGCTTTTAAACCGCATCATGGAAAGAGTTATGAACCATACAAGACCAACCTAGAACCAGTCCCAAAATAATTACTTTTACCGTTCACTGGTTACCTATCGAAGTTCAAAATCAAAGATTATTAATGTACATGGTAATATATATGCTAGATTAGTCAGATCTTTGGGAAATAAGGAATTCACTGTAAAACGTATTAACAGTATTAAAAATTATGTAACATTTCTAGTATATAATTTAAAATAGTATTATATTAGTACAAGAGTTATAGAAAGAAAGAAATGAATCGTAAACCGTCTATCATACTTTAGTTGGAACACATTGACTATTGTAATGTATGTATATGATCTGTTGACATATGAAGAATTTTTCTTTTCTTTTTCTTTTTTGTTATTAACATTTCCATCTGAAAGACATTTTACTTACGTTAATGCAGATAATATAAAATAAAAATATTTCTTTTAATCTAAGGAATTATTCAAAAGAATACCAATCGGAGAAAATTAAAAGTTGTGATTTTTTTTGTCATATCTTTTGATTTTTTTCTATTAATTTTTACTTTATTTTATCTCCCGTAATGTGATTAGAAAAGAACATTGAAAGTAATTTAATTGAATGTTTGTGATACAAAAAATTCATAGGATAGAATAAGTAATAGAAGTGACAAATTACCTTTTCTCTCAATCTCTCTCTGTCACCCTCTGTCTTTCACACACACACACACACACACACACACACACACACACAACATATTACCTTCACTATACATATACACACGAACGCATGCACACACACACACACACACACACACACACACACACACACATATATATATATATATATAGAGAGAGAGAGAGAGAGAGAGAGAGAGAATGAATGAAAACAGATACTAGAATGAGAGAGAGAGAATGAGTGAAAAACAGATACTAGAATAGAGAGAGAGAGAGAAGAGAGAGAGAAGAGAGAGAGAGAGAGAGAGAGAAGAGAGGAAATGAACAGAGAAGAGAGAGAGAGAATTGAAAAACAGATACTAGAATGAAAAGAGCGAGAGTGCAATAGAATGCGACAGAGAGATAGATACACAGAGAGAGGAAGAGATTGAGAAAATTGAAATGAAAGTGATAAAAGACGATATAATATATAATGAAAGAGGGAAAGACATACTTAAAGAAAAGTGAATATGAAAGTGTGAAAAAAGTGTCAGATAGATAGATAGATAGATAGATAGATAGATAATATATGTGGATTTCCCAAGAGAATAAGAATGCTCAATATGTATATTTCAGAGTAGGAAATTAAAAACAACAAAAACATGGACAAGTGATAAACAAATAAAAAAAAATTATAAAAAATCACAATATGAATTTATTCATGTACTTATTCGAATATGTATATTATTTACATTTAAAACTGCTCAACTGATATTGATTACACACAAACACACACACACACACACACACACACACACACACACATATATATATATATATATATATATATATATATATATAATCATATGGGTTTTTCGGTGTGTATGCATAGCCTTGTTTCGATGCATACAAGGAGACACACATCTATATTTGAAGGTTGATAAGTATATTAAAAGCATAACTTTTTAATCTGATTTCGTTACTCAATTTCAAATCACAGTTAAAGAAATGAAATACCAACAAGAATCACTTTAATAAATTCCTGAGAACAACAACTACAAAAACAAAAACAATCATTGTACATTATCACGAATGTTGCTGCATTCTGATACGTCCAATATAAGAAATCATTTTTACAACTATTTTTTATACTTCTTTTTCAATAATGTCGATTTTCTTTTAAAAAAATAAAGATGTTTCCCTTGATTTTATTTTGCTATCAATATTCTCTTTCTTTTACATCCCTTTTATCGAAATTCGTTTCATGAAATATGAAAAAAATCAATGTCTTGTTTCTTTGAACAGAGTCAATTAGAAGTGAATTCTATCAAGGAGAATCTATAGAACGACAATAAACAACGATACCAGCTTTATATTTGCGTAGAGAACAATGATACAATTCGTAACCTTTGCTAATTTTGCATTTAGCTAAAACTATCTGAATTACCCCTCTACGACAGGCAATGATTGATTTGTTGATTTTAACGGCATGACAATCCGTTGAGTATTATTTCATGCCTAAAGGTTAGAGAATCGGGTTTATTCTACGTTCATATTTACATTTCTAGTATACTTGTTCTTTTAATATTTTTGCACATAGTCCTAGTGAATACGAATAATTTATGAACAGATCTATTTGGCCCATTAGCCTTTCTAATATAATACATATGTATTAATATACATACTAACAACATGCAATTGTATTTATATCTATAACAAAATAGCAGTTTACAGTGTTAACAGGAAGGCTAATTTGCATATTGATATTAAAAATTTGATTTTAATAAATATGGACTTAGCATTACTGATTTTTAATTGTTTGGTTTTATCTTAATATGAGCAAAAATCTCAGGGATAAATCTTAAAAGAAATCCATTAACTAGAAGAAATAACTGTAATTTTATTTTTTACTTCCTATTTTAACTAAATAGTTAAATTAGGGAAATTTAGCAATGAAAGACGGGAGTGATGGAACAGTAACGTTCAGTCGTTCTATTTTTCGATTAAAACTATCACTCCAACTCAGAGATGACCCTGCAGTAATAGCAATGAAGAGATACTGCACATTTCTCAGAGCTCTAAAACCATCAGATGCAGTTTAGTGTCATATCCAGGACACCTCGCATTTTTCTTACACCTCTACTGTGTTATATTTGTAGGGGGATTATCTTCCCTTGGAGTTATCTGTCCGGCTTGTTGTCGCTTGTTCCCACCAGGGGACGTATGATATTTAAGCGGCTGATTCGAATTTCTCTTCCTCTTTCCTCGCTACGAGACCACATGGGTTAGACACGGTCTACCCCTTTCACGGTGGGACTCCGGCCCCCCTCCTAGTAAGTCATTTCTATCTATGGACTCTCCAGTCCTTTTATATATGTAGGTTTATCTACTCTTGTATTTGTATCTTATGTATCCATGTACTCTTCTATTATGTATCCTTTGTATTCATGTGCTGTTATCTATTAAATGTATTGTCCCTCAATCCTTGTCGGAGTTGTATGTTCTTCAAATATTCACTTTGAATCTCACATAGTCAATAAACAGACATAAATGGTAACTGTTACTAAATTAATTGATATGTAAGTGATAATTCCAGATGACGTTAATGGGATTTACATATATTGTTTATGTTGTCTTATGAAGTTAAGATTGTTCTCTAAAATTATCCCCCCGCCCCAATTTGATGGGGCTTAGAATACGACTACTTAATCCTATGCAGGGGAGTAAAAACCCCACCAAGGAGGATTCTGGGTAAGACACTATATCCGGTGGCTAGGCTCAAGTTCTGGAGCTCTGGGGAGTACGGACACACCCTTTTATTGCCATTATGCCAAGGTCCTCTCGGACACAGAGTTAAGGCTCCATCTATGGGTTAAGTAGAAGTATTTGCCTCATACGCCACTTGTATGGGCTGGGCACAAGGCCTCGTTTTAACGTGGGCCCACCCACAAGCCGAAGCTCATGGGTGGAAAGAACAAAATTGCATCGACCCTTTCGGCATTCCCCTCAAGGGGGCGCCCCAGGCGCTGGGCAATAAGCCAGCCCTGCCCTTTTAAGTCTAGGGGACAGGTATTGCCTGGTGGGGGGATAGCCCCCTGGGATCGACGCTATTAACTTGTAAGGTCCAGCGGCCGAAGCTCACTGGACCCCCGGTCGAAACCGGTGTTAGATATGTTGGACATATGGGTTAATTAGATGTGTTTGAGAATTATTCGTATTAGATAGAAATACTTGATTAATTATACCTGCGGGCAAATTATTTGTATTTAGAATAGTTACTTGAAACTATAACTATTTACTATTTACTAAGGGTTAGCATTATTACTTAATTGAAACCAAATAATTTATGGGCAATTTAATGCTGCAATTTAATTCATTTCTAAATGTTAGATTAAAATCATTATTATATTTTCAATGTTCCATTTGCATTTATTTTTAATTTACACTGTTTTTTATTATTCTTTAATATTAATTTGTTCGCTCACAGTTGTATGGCTTCAAGCATTCCGATCTAATTTATACACAATTATATTGTTTAAAGTAACTATTCCTATTTAATAATAATCATTTGTTTGCACAGTTATATGATATCATATACTCTCATTCAATGATTTCAAAACAGATTCATTGAACCCATATAGTGAAGCTGAGAGTACTTGTAATTAAGAGATGCTCAATACTACTCAATACTCCAGAACAATATACTCACCACTGGATGTAGTTTAGTGTCATAACTAGGATATCTTTTGGAGGTGGGCTTACTTCTTTGTAGAGGTAGGCGTATTCTAAGAAATTTGAAGGAATAGTTAGGCTTTCTCGGCATAGAAGTCCTTTATTATTTGAAATAAAACTCTGGATATCGAAAAATATTATTAATTTCCTACAATACGTGTGCCGTGGATATGATAATAAACTTCATCTGGTACTGAGGCTCCAGTTCAGTCGCTCTGGGAGGAAAAAGTAGCCCTTTATTGCAAGTAATGACAATGAAGAGCTACTCCACTCTCTGACCCGGAGTGGCAGTATCTGTTACGGTCACATCTATTGGTGAAATCTGTTTGAAGATTATTTGTCATAGATAGGAATACTTGATATCATATAATTGTTTGCAATACTCTTAAGAAACCTCACAACATGTAAATATCAATGAATGCAATTCCTTAACCTCTAGGTATAAAACAACCCGAGACTGGTTGACATGCCGTTAAAACCAAACAAGAGACCATACAACAAAAAGTTAATTTTCATTAACAGATTTCGGGTTCTAGAAGAACCAGTGTATGAATTTTAGATAGATTCAAGGGATATGTCAATACGTGACATTTCCATACCATAATGGCTGTCACAAGAGATCAGACAGCAACGTAGCGTTAACTGCTTTAAAGGGAAAAAAAAGATCCATCAAAAGGAAGATAACATAGATAATGTGCGGAAAGTTGGCAGCAAAGATACTGATTATAAAGGACGACAAAAAGAGCCAGGCCGATCGAACAAAGTCACAATTATTGATCTTTACCAATCAGCTTAATCTGATTGAGTTCTTCGCGTACACGTTTCAAGGGAATGATTAACTTGTGAAACATTGGCCACTTGATTGTCTTGTAGTTGGTAATCTGTGTACCTGGTCCAAATAATCAGGGTTAATTTTGTATTTGGTTTGTATTGGGCTGTGGCGGGTTTGGTGAAGTTGGTGTATTTATGTATGCGTGATGTGGGATTGTCAATTTGTAGCCGAGGATTTGAAGGAAAATAAGTTTGTGTGCGTGTGTGGAAGAGATAACATGGAACCTAAAAGGCGGGATGGGGGATGTCGAACTTGAGCGAAAATGTTGTTGTTTGATTGGAGCGTGGCTCGGATTAAATGAGGATCTAATTCTTCAAAAAAAAAAAAAGAAAAAAGCGAAAAATAACAAAGTAAAATTGGGAATTAAGAAGTGGGGAGAGAATAAAGAAAATGAATAAACTGAGAATAAAAGGGGTCAAACGGGAATGAATAGTAGGAGGATAATAAAGAAGAATGTGGTGGGTAATGAACAGCCGAACATTGATTAAACAGAGTGGAGAAAGTAAACTATCGTCCTAAAAATACATGGAAAGAAAAAGAAAAAGACAAAATAGGAAGAATACTCATTAACCCTATCAGCTATTAGGCTCTTGGATATCAGATACCCTGTATCTGACATTAAAACATACAAAAAATAAAAAGAAATGGAGCACAAAACAAATTTAAACATTAACCAAATATGATTATCTAATGCTCTCCAATCATTCAATTAAGCAATTAATTATTAATACCAATCGTGACCCTCTTGAGCCCAAATTATCGGGCTAACATTTTATTAGTCAGTTCAAAATATCGTCATATAGTATACTGCTCAAATTGTCGGGATTACAGGTTTAAAAGGTTATAATCATTAAATCTTTTTCTCCTTCGACTGATATTGTGTTTCCACAATATTTTTTTTACTGCCACTTCAATATGTAAACAAGAATTCTTCCAGAAATTTGAACTCAGTTCGTCAATATGGCAATA
>CM042144.1:92475410-92497910 GCA_023376005.1 Doryteuthis pealeii
TTGTATAAATAGTTTTTTAAAAAATGAATATTGCACAGAATTTGCCGATAAAAAGTGTAAAAGCCAAAGAAGCATAAAAGGAAATCTTCTCGTCGAGAAAAGAGAGAGATGGGGTGAAGTGAATATTAACTAAGAAAATATAAGCGACAAAGAAAATTGTTTTGGATTTATGTTTGCATAAAAGATTGTTTTGCAAGGGAAATGTAATAAAAAAGGCGGAAAGAATATCAGCAGTGACAATAGCGATTGAGTTAAAATGATAATAGACAAACATTTTTAAAAAGGAAAGGAAAATATAAAACGACATACAAATAAAAAAAAGATGAGAAAAATAAGAGAAATTTAAGAGACGCCAGATGAAATTGTAAAAAAGAAATTAAAGGTCATATAAAAAAGTGATTGTAAAAGCGAATGAAGAAATGAGAAAAAATAGGGTAAGAGAGATGAGATAAAAGGGGAGATAAATAAATAAATAAATAATGAAAGAAAGAAAGAAGAAAGAAAGAAAGAGCTGTTAAAAGAGAGAAGCAAATTACGAAAGACGGAAAGAAAGAAAGAAAGAGCTGTTAAAAGAGAGAAGCAAATTACGAAAGACGGAAAGAAAGAAAGAAAGAGCTGTTAAAAGAGAGAAGCAAATTACGAAAGACGGAAAGAAAGAAAGAAAGAGCTGTTAAAAGAGAGAAGCAAATTACGAAAGACGGAAAGAAAGAAAGAAAGAGCTGTTAAAAGAGAGAAGCAAATTACGAAAGACGGAAAGAAAATAGAGCAAAATAGAAAACAAACAAACAAACAAAGAAGAAAAAAGAAAAAGAAAAAATAGATAAAGAAAGAAAGTGAAAGAAAGAAACAAACAAACAAAGAAAGGGAAAAAAAGAAAGAAAGAAAAGAGAACTTTTAAAACAAAAAAAGAAGCAACTTAAACAAAAGAAAAGAAAAAAAGAGAAAAGAAAAAAGAGAAAAGAAAAAATACATTAAAACAAAGAAGAAAGAAAGAGTGAGTTATTGAAAAGAAGAGAAACTGATTAAGCAAAAGAAAGACGGAAAGAAAAAAGAGCAAAATAGAAAACAAACAAAGAAGAAAAAAAGAAAAAGAAAAGAAAAAATAGACAAAGAAAGAAAGTGAAAGAAACAAACAAACAAACAAAAGGAAAAAAAGAAAGAAAGAAAAGAGAACTTTTAAAACAAAAAAAGAAGCAACTTAAACAAAAGAAGAAAAGAAAAGAAAAATACATTAAAACAAAGAAGAAAGAAAGAGAGAAGCTGATTAAGCAAAAGAAAGGGGGAAAGAAAAAAAGAACATTAAAAATGTAGAAAAGAAAGAAAGAAAATAGGAAAGTACATACCAAAAAAAGTAAAAGATAAAAGAAATGACTGAAACAGCTGACAAGAAAAGAAAGTGAGTGGGAGGGAAGATAACGACACTAAAAGAAAATATGAATGTTAAATTTCACATGAGATGAAAAGATACTTTTAAAAAAAGATAGAGAATAAAAAAAAATGAAAGGGGTAGTAGCTAGATAAAAAAAAGGACGATTGTCATATCTCGGAAGGTCGAAATGTAGGGAGACATTTTATGTTCAAGTGAATTAATACTCAATGCAAGAAACGATAACCATAAAAAAAAACTGACGTTCAGATTGAATTAAAAAGAGGGTAATTGACAGTAAATGAAAAATAGACGTCAAAGGTAGGTGAAACCTTTTTGGCAAAGACGAAGTAAATATTACTTGGGAAATTATGAAAGGTTAATTATTGGATTAAGGGAAAACGGACATTAATAATGGAGAAAAATCAGTGAAAATTGTATATAAAGATGACACGATCGGATAAAAGGAAGATGTAAAAATGAAAAAAAAAAAAAAATAATAATAATAAAAATGAACACAGGATGAATGGGAAGGACAAAAAAGGATTTTATTTGAGATGAAAGGATGAACTTATTCGGTACTAAAAGAGTATACTCATGTAAGAGGCTATTAAGAAAAATGAAGACTAAAAACGAAAATAAAACAAGGAAAATATATAAATATTGTAAAAAAATCCTATATAAGTCGTGGATATTCATTCACCTTATAATGAAGTAGAAATATGTGACAATAAATATGTATACCAAATGTATTTGCATTACATCAAACTGTTTGGCTGACGATAGAATTTAGGTGAGCTAACTCTTCTCAGTTATTTTTATCTGTTTCACGTTATTTATAAGAAGCCACGTTGAAAAGTTTCCGGACAACTAAGAATAGAATGAAAATATTGACTTTTTAAAAGGGTTAAAAGAAAAGTTTAGAAATTATGTGCTCAATGTGTTGAAATATGACGTAAATGAATAAAAAATCATGTACGTTTCTTGGTCTGGTCTAGAACTTTGCAACATATTTCAACATATCTATCAATCAAGTGCTTTCTATTCCAGCTTATCTATATTTTATACACAGACACCCACACAAATACTCCATTCCTCATAACATTTCTTGAGTTCCTCCTCCTACTTACTCCTACCGCTACTCGGTTTGTTTAAAAATGAACCACGAAAACATATCACTAATCTACACCTGACGATGGCACTGAGTAGTGTCGAAAGTACTCGTGATATATATATATATATATATATATATATATATATATATAAACTAATTGGCAGCACAGATAAGACTTGGCTCTCTTTGATCGACTACCATCCTATCATCCCCACTATTTACTGTCTCCCTAAAACACACAAACCAAGGATTCCATTGAGACCCATGGGTTCAGGAATTGAAACCGCCCCTCATAATATAGCTAAGTCTCTGGCCAAAGTACTTACCCTCTTAGGTACAGTTAGTAAATCTCATATAAACAATTCTAATAGTTTAATTGAAAAAATAAGAAATGTGAGCAGGAACAACAAATAAGTAGCAAAGCTGGACGTTAAATCACTTTACACAAATATCCCGGTTGACAAATGCACTCCTCTAGAAAACTATCTCAATAAAATTAATACTCCATTACCATTACCTGTAAACAAGATAATCCAAATTTGCAGACTTTGCACTAAAAACTGTTTCTTCCAATATAACGGCATTTTTTATAAACAGAAGTTCGGGTTGCCGATGGCGTACCCTTTGAATGGTGTATTAGCATGTTTATTCCTGGAATTTTGAGAACCCGGTCCCATAAAATATATTTTACCTAACAACTCTGACTTTTTCCGTTACATTGATGACACATTATTCATTTAATTTAACTGATATCATTGATAAATTAAATTATATGGAACCCTCCATTAAGTTCACTTATGAACTTGAACAAAATCATGCCCTACCATTCTTAGACACACTTATAATAAATAATATCAACAATTTAGAATTTAAAGTCTACCACAAGAATACTAAAAAAAACGACTACATTCATTTTTATTCCCACCACAATAATAAGATAAAGAGTGGAACAATAATAGGTTTTTTTCTTAGTGCACTTAGGATATGTCACAAAAAATATATTTAGAAGAGCAGTTTAATTATATTGAAAAGTATTTTTCAAAATTACATCACCCTTTAAACTTCATACACCGCGCTAACATAAAAGGCTTTTAAAATACTTAATTGTAAAAATAACACTACTTTTCCTAATGATACACACCATAACAACCATAACGATTCTGATAGGTACATCATACTTCCCAATATTCCTATCACTGATAAAATAAACAGAAACCTAAAGACTATAGGTATTAAGACAGTTACTCACTCCACGAAAACAATCAAAAACATTTTACAGAATAAAAATAATCACAAGAAAACACCCACCGGGGCGGGGGTTTGCACGGTGGATTTTCTGAATTGTAACAGGGAAGTAGGAAGAGACTTCTGGTTCATTGACTGGACGGATCTCGGAACATGAGTATCACATTGAACGAGGTTTTCTGAGTAACACTCTAGCTAAACATATTATAGACATGAACCATGCCTTCGATTTTGAAGGAGCTGAAACATTACCTCACATATACAATAGAACACTGTTATTCTCACACATCAGACCATCCCCCAAAGACAAGTATTTTTTTAATAAATCCCCATACTTAGCAACTAGTACTTAGAAATCATAGAATCCCTTTCACATAACAATTTTAGGCAGACACTTTCCAACAAATTTAGATTTCGTATTGTTTCAATAAGTATCCAAAAGTTACTTCCCTTGCACCATTCATATTTTCCATAAGAATTAATTACTTAAAACAATTTAATATACACTTTTCTTTTCTTGATAAAATCCGTTATTAATTGGCCATAATTGGTGATACACACCCGCTTTTTTGAAAAAGAGAATTTTTCTGTTTTTGAATTTGAAGTATTTCTTTTTCTTATAAAAATTGTTACACCAAATGAAAGTGACGCACCGAAAGAACGTGACAGAGCAAACGAACGAGACGCAGCGACCGAACGTGATACACGCTTTTTTTGGAAAAAAATTTCCTATTTAAATTCAAAATATTCTCTGTTTCTCTCTTGAAGAATCCGGTTTAAAAACATTCACATCTTAAAACGGTCACAATTATCATTATGCTCTGATGAAGATTTTTTGATGAAATCGAAATATTGGCAATATTAGCAAGGCAAAAGTGGTAACAATAAAGTCAATTTAACAACATATGTGTTTTTCATACCATTATATATATATATATATATATATATATATATATATATATATATATAATCAAATAAAAGAAAAAAATTAAACAAATGATTTTCAACAAATGATTTATTTCAGCCTGTTCGTCTCGTTAGATTTTATTATAAATTGCATAAATAAAAACAAGTGAACAGATATGGCCAAATTGTTTGAAAAAGAGAACGTGTCTGATAGTGTTACGTTACATTATATATACATTTCGCAACATTTACAATGCTGTGGCAGGTTGATAAAGTAATTTAATGTACGAAACAGACAAAACAAACCTACATACGTAAAAATCAAGTTTTTCGTACATATACACATACAACCGCATATATACACTTAAATAAATACATACACACACACACACACGCGTATATATATATATATATATATATATATATATATATATATATTAAATAGGAATGCCATAACTAGACTACTTCAGTTCCAGTGATCATTTGAAAAAGAGATTTTATCTCGAAAATTCAAGAATTAAATACAGGTTAACGCACAACACCATTGTTATCGTATTATTTTTTTCTTTACATCTGCATTGTGATACCCTTCTAAATCAACCTCCTAACCAATATATATACAATGCTCCAAGCAAATTAGAAAACTCTTAATATATATATATATATATATATATATATATATATATATATATATTATATATTCTATGTTTGATTGGATTTATTACAGTAACGACATTTGAAAATTATCTCATTCCGTCGATTTAATAATACGTTGCAGTTTTTAAATTTAATGATGGAGATTTTTTTTCTTCTAGACACAGGTCACATTTATTTTTAGAATTAGTTGGAGTTGAAAAGTTCTTATTAATTTGCCATTAAATTTGTGGGGTAGGTTGTTGTCTTTTAGTTTCCAGAATTGTTTTGTAAGTGCAGTTTTGTTTCTTATCGTTTTGTGTGCAAAAGAATATTTGTGGGTATAAAATCTTTGCTTACATATTCCATCTGAGATTCTAATGTATATTTTTTCGGATATTTTTTAATTTTTTTAATTCATTTTTTATTTTATAGATTGTCCCTTGATATACTATGTTTTAAGGGTCTACACCGTTAAGACGGTTAGTTATTGAAAAGAAGTCTTTTTAGTGCTTTCTTTTTCTTGATTATATATATATATATATATATATAATATATATATATATATTATTTATTTTTGCTTGAAGGCAATTATAAATGCATGTATCGCATAAAATTCGATAATTATAGAAAATAATCTTGACAAGTAAATCTCGCAAAGGATGGCTCGCTATGCAGAACTACAGACTGTTTCGACTTTATTAAGTCTCTTCAGCGATGTATACTAACGACTCCCTCCGACAGGAATCGAAACCGGGACTTCACAGGCATAGTCAGAGACCATATCCGTTCGGCTGCGAAATTAACCTTGTCAATGATACTATTACAATAGTAGGCAAGAGGGCGTTTATTTAGTAAACAAGCTCTTCGGCGAAGTGAATAAGATTTTTGATGTTTTTTTATAGAAGCAATGTTGAATAAATTATTATTTATATTTTTGCTTGAAGGCAATTATAAATGCATGTATCGCATAAAATTCGATAATTATAGAAAATAATAATATATATATATATATATTCTCATACATCGGTCTTGATCTCTTCTTTCCCGGTCCAACTAACACTATAGGAATTGATCTGCCTGCCTGTCTGTCTGCCTGCCTGCCTGCCTTTGATAATCAGTATTGAAAAATATTGGTCTGTACATGACCTCGAACTCCTACTACTGCCATATGTATATACATATATAAGGGGTGCAAAAGTAGGTATACATCAGTATCACACAGATGAAATTAGTATCATATTATCTTAAGTGTCCTCATTCTGTAAAATGTTGGTGTCATTAGCCATATTTAATTGGGACTAATAATTAACATGTTATTAATAATAATAATTAATGTTATTACACTTATATGCAACATTTGTTTTTTTCAATAAATGCAATGGGTATTGTATGTGTTTTTTTTTAATAACTGTATACCTACTTTTGCAATCCCCGTATATATATATATATATATATATATATATATATATATATATATATATATATATGTGTGTGTGTGTGTGTGTGTGTGTGTGTGTGAATAAAAAGGATTTAAATACATTGAGCTCTCATACGGCACCTGAACTCTACAACAAACTACTGGTAGAGAATAGAACCAGCCTAGAATCACCTTGTACCAAGAAACTTGGTACCACACCAAGATATATATATATATATATATATATATATATATATATATATATATATATATATATATATATATATATATATATATATAAATAATCCTATTCCATTAAAAATCTCAATGTTATTTTGAAGTTTTTTAATTGCTTTCCGTATCGTATTTCTTACCTAAGTATTCACGACAGAAAGACAACTACCTGAATATACTTACACACACACACACACATATATATATATGTATATGTGTGTGTGTGTGTGTGTGTGTGTGCGTGTGCGTGTGCGCGTGTATGTGTGTGTGTGTGTGTGTGTGTGTGTGTGTGTGTACTTTTGCCACTCTATCTGTATCCGTCTATATATTGATCTTACAGTCCATTCGAGCTCATCCATCTGTCTATCTTGCTGTCTATTTATCAATCTGTCGCTCTATTTGCCTGTCGAATCAATTTTATCTATCTGTCCAATCTTGTGAATAGACGTTCCTGAAGAACTAGAAACGAAAAACTTCTTTGGCAGATATTTACAGAAGTAAATGTATTCTCATTCATCGTATCAACCAAATTGAACGTGTATTGTGTGTCCAGTTTATTTGAACAAGGAAGTGTAACGTGTGCGGGCGTGCATTTGTTGTATGTGTGCGCTCTTGTGTGTGTATGTACCCAACCCCTCCGTTAATGTGTGTGTGAGAGAATGAGTTTTGATGTGACCAGAAATACGGAGACTTTTCCACGTCAGTTTTGTCAGCAGATACGAGAGGCGATCGCATAAAATTTCAAAGACGCCAGATATACAAGTAGACGTTCGATGACAGCTGCGAAAGAGAAAATGCAAGCAATACTGAATTACAAATCCGACTTTCTTTCAAACACTATCCAGTTGGGAAAGGAGTCGTGACCATGCACATAAGACTACATAGTTGTACATTCAGGTAGTCACATACGAACACAGACACAAATACATGAAGAAGTACATACAAATCCCTCTGCACACATCTATCGAATGAAAACATATACAATTATTTACATACATATGTAAGTATCAAATAAAATATACTGAGGGATATTCAATTACAACTATTTAAACTTACACTCTGTCGATGGGACTTAGAATATTCAGACTGTATCACCTGCAGAAGGGTAATACCCCCCAAAAATGGGTGTCTTGTGTATAATACTAAACCACATCTGATAGAGCTCTGGAGAGTGTGGAGTACACATTCATTGCCATTAATGCAATGTTCACTCTGGCCCGGAGGGATAATAGTTGTTAAAGTCTCATCTATGGGTCAAACAATTTTGTTAAAAAATTATTCGTGGGCGAATTTATTTTAAAGAAACAAGTATACAAAAATGTAAATATAAACGTACAATGAACGTGATTGTCTAAGCTCTACGCATAAAATAACGCTAAATGGGTTGATATGCCGTTAAAATCAATCAATAAATTAATCTTTTAAACATGCTCACACACACACACACACACACGCATATATATATATATATATATATATATATATATATATATATATATATAATGAGAGTAAGAAAGATAGTGAGAACTGACATACACGTATGTCCCGGGTAATACATTAAACTGCAACTGTGCTAAACTGCATAATTTGACTTTAACAGAATGAATACTAACCAACTCATCGTCAGTATTAAAGAACCATTTTACAGTCACTATAACCAGCTACCATCCAAGTCCTTTTACTCAGTGGAGACAGGTGCTTTAACTGGTATACCACAACAGTTGATACGGTGTAATTCCATACGTTTTAGTATTCAAAAATATTATTATATTTATATAAAATGATTATTATTTATTTCCCTTTTTTGATCTAACACATAGGTCTCAAGTCTGTTTACAGTATCTACTGGTCATCCATCTAAGAAATGAGTGCGTTCATCGTTACTTAACTTCGGATTTTTAGCGGCAACCAGTGCCTTTAGCATGACTGGGCATAAGTAAAAAAAAAAAAATTATTCAAGTACTAAAATGAGTTTAATAAAGTACCTAGGGAAGAATGCTTTCTGTATCCACTGTTTCAAAGTGGTCAACCACCTATTTATTGAACCGGTTAATTGCTCTCGCGGGAACCTGTGGTTTCAGATTGATTTAACTGTAAGTAGCTGAGGGTCCAGTGATGATCAAACTGCCTAGCAATGGGTTTGAGAAGCAAGCTTGCTAACCACTGTACCACAATCAGGAACCTATACTTAAGCGAGCGGAAAACCTGAAACGTTTTAAAAATGAACAATCCTGTTTGTTTTTAATGTCAGTGCGAGTACACCCGAATGTGTGCGTGTACACACGGATGATGTCTGCGTGTACACTGGAATTATGTTTGAGTGCGTGAGCGCGCGACAGAGAAGGTTGGGACAGATCGAATTCTAAAACGTTTTGTATATAACAGCAGACGCTGAAATGTGTCCATTTTTTTTTTTTTTTTTTTTAACATTCGTCCGTCAGTCAGATTCTCTGACCAACTGTCCTTACAACTTCCCTACACGCGTGGCCGGGGTGTTATTAGAAGAGTATAAAAAAATACACAAAATCTAGTAAGCTCGTGCTCGTTACCACAGCCAATTGGTCTGACCATGTGCTGTCTGGCGCACTCTGTTCATCCAAGTGCGAACAGATGGTAGGAGTGTGGCAAAGCCATACATTTTGTATAGATTCTAAACAAACTTATTTTCGTTTTTACTTGTCTTAATTTCTTTAGTTATTTTCTTATTTTTTGTCTTATTTTTGTTTATTTTACTTTTTATGTGTGTGTATGGGGAGGGGGGTACGGTGTACATTCAGTGTAAAATCTTCCTGTGATATGTGATTTACTCTCCGTTATTTTTGTATCAGCTTTCACGTTGTATCACCAGCTTGTTACTCAAGTTTATACATATATGAAGTATTGTTTTTGTATTGTTCTTGTAGGATTTGGTTTCGTTTGGTTTATTTGTTTAACGGTATATCAACACAATTAAATGGTTTCGAGGAACTAATGATTTTCTTTTCTTTTTCTTTCTTTCGTGCAATCACACTTGGTATGATTTTCAAGTATTCTTATATATTACTATTTTCTATCTATTTCTATTTCTACAATTATATGGTTTCAAATGTTTCTATCAAATAATTTTCCAATACAAATAATTTTCAAGAAATTATTCCTAATTAATATTAATAATTTTCAAATAGATCTATTTTAACTGTACGCAGGTTCTTAATAGATACTATCGCTTTGTGATCAGCGTATTCCTGGGAGTTAAGCTAACAAATCTCCAGAACTGGAATCTCACCAACGAATGCAATTTAGTGTAATGTATAAGTAATTTAAATTCCCAATTTATCTATATGAAGATTTCATTCCAGAGCTGATTCTTTTAAAAGTGTGTATGTCCCTACAATCAGAGATGTGGAGAACCCATTCTATTCATTAGTGTATTTATTTAGTTATATTTCTTTTGCACGATTTAAATTCACTCAACAATCGTTCTGTGTTATGTTTTACCCTCAATAAGATGTCGCATTGTATCATCATTTTGTTCTTTGAGTTTTTATATATCCGAGGTGTTATTTCTGTATTGTTTTTGAATGGTTTCCTTTGGTTTTGTAACGATATATCAACTCCTTATGGTCCATAAGGAGTTGATATATCGTTACAAAACTAAAGGAAACTATACTGATACAAAAATTTGATTGTAATCAAATTATTTATATTTTCAATGTTCCATTGGAGTTTTTTTAATTGCATTTTTTTCTATTATGATATGTTTGCACACAATTGATTGGTTGGTGTTAAGGAATGTCAGCCATTGTAGGTTTTTGTAATGCCAAAGTCATTATTTTTTTTATTTTGCAAGCAATTATATGGTTTGAAGAAAAGGATGACAATAATCAGTTGTAAACAAGTACATGTTAATACAAATAATTTAAACTCAGTTATATGGTTTTATGTAACTGATTTTACTTAAAAATAATGGACATTTGTTGACAGACACTAATATAGTTTCAAGTATTCCGATCTGATAATAATAATTTGTGCACAGGGACATGGTTTTAAGTAATCCTATCTGATACAAATAGTTTATACACAAATATATGGTTTCAACTATCTCTATTTGATAATAATAATAATAATAATAATAATAATAATAATAATAATAATAATAATAATAATAATAATAAGAAGAAGAAGAAGAAGAAGAAGAAGAAGAAGAAGAAGAAGAAGAAGAACGATAAGATTTAATCTTATATTATGAATTTTATGTCTTTTATTATATTTGCTTAAGGATGGAATCTTGGTGACTTAGCAGTGCATGACATGTAATACTCCACTTTGGTCCTTACTTAGGCTAGACGGGCGGTCGGAGAGGCCCCATCCGATTAATCGGCTGATCACGGTAAGACATAGCTTTAGAAAAAATATTTTAAAAACTTTAAAGAGTTTTAAAAAAAATTGTACCCATCAAGAATGACCAAAAGACATTTTTGGCATAAAATAACACTATGGGTTGACATGCCCCAAATCCAACCAACCAACCAACCAACCAACAAATCTTATGATATTTAGGTGATATGTACCAACAGCAGAATATATACAAGGGTAATTCCAAAAGTAAGGTCTCCAAAATATTTAGAAATCACATAAACGTTTATTATTTATTGTCAATAATGTTTACATCATTTTAAAGTTTGAACATCTATCTATTTTTCTACATAATCGCCATTTTGGTCGCTACATTTTTGTGGTCGCTTTGGCAGTCTTTGTATGCCTATGTCATCCCAGTTCACCGCCGTCAGCGTTGATTCTCGTAGTTGCAAACCCTTGCGGATGTTTTTGAGATTGTTATGACTCGCCATACACTTCCGTTAATTACTGTGAATTTATATTGGTTTAATGACTTTTGCGTTAAAAAAAAACGAATAACTGCACGAACTTCACATTAAGCGGTAACATGAAACGGGAGCTTCATCAGAAACGACTGCCAAATCAAGACTGAGAGTGGCAGTAAGGCGTCCGCTGGAGGAAGTGCGGACGCATGCATAATAAATACAACAGTGATGCCAATAGCTGCACGAACAGTTTCTCTGCGTCCCCAACGCATTAGAGTCCTTACTCTTAGGAGTGCCCTCGTGTACACACACACACACACACACACACACACACACACACACATATGTAGTATATTAAGAAAGATTGAAAAAACACAGGTTTAAATGAGTTAAGTGGTGAGATTATTGGCCGACGCTGCAGTGTTTCGATCTATTAATTAGATCATCTTCAGGGCATTTGTTGGTATATGGAAGGTAATAAGAATTTTTTTATCACAGAATAACGAGAAAAGCGAGTGATAGTCCTTGTTTATCAGTCTGTTTGAAATTGAAGTTTGAAAAAAGGAGACAGTTTGAAATATGACGTCAAATATTCGCTTTTTCGGTGTGAGTATGGGACTGTGTAAGTGTGTGTATCGAAAAGAAAGCATTGTGCATTTTTTAGGTGGTTGCGCGTGTGTGTATAAATCTTTTGCGATAAACAATAGCGAAACAAACCTCAAGGTGGTGTGTGTGGGTATATATATATATATATATATATATATATATATATATATATATATATGAGAGAGACATTCCCTATATATTATCTTTGAAATCTACCAATAAACATACATACTGACATGCCTACTTTAAGCATAAATGTGCATATGTATTATTAATGCATACACAACATATAGGCAAATCAATAGATATATACTTATATCTTTTAATTCAAATGTTTTTTGTATTAACTGAAAACCTCCGCTACGAGCAGGATGTGAAACAACGTCAATTTTTAAGAGGCATATAGCCGGTTTGAATGAAGTGTTTTCCTAGACTGGTCATCTAATCACGTCTAAATAACTAAGTCTGTCCTTCTATTTATCCATAGCTAGGAGAAGAAGAAATGGATTAATGTTTTTCCCAAGACATTAACATGAAGTGAAACGCAAACAATCCAGTTCAGGACTAATGACGGCCAAGTTACGTTAAAAACACCGGTTCCTGCTAGATTACCAAAGTTAAGCAGCTATGAGCCACTTTAACATTTCATTGACTGACTACTTAAGCAACAGCAGTTACTGTAAACAACCTTTGTACCTTGTTATAAAAATCAAACAACTATCGATCAGGATTCGAACTCGGGTCGCCGATTCCATTTCCTAATTTATTTTGTTCAGTGTCTTTTCTTTTTTTCCCTCATGAGGTTTTTCTCAAATTTCTGATATATTTCAGAATGTCGAGAATTTCTATTAAAAGAAGCACAAAACAATGCCATTAATTATGTCATAGAAGGGGCCGGGTTAGCTCAGTCGGTAGAGCGTTCGGCTAGAAACCACAAGGTTCCTAGTTCGATACCGGTCCCCGCCAACTCAGCGTATGAGTAGCACAAGGATCTGTGCGGTAAAGTAAGGAGCTGATGGTAGGTGTGGCGCTCCACCCCAGATGCTAAAACAATCTCCTTTGTCTAGCGCTATTGAAAAGGGGATAGACTCCCTCGCTGACTGGCTGATACCGACTTTAGGCCGCCCCGTCGACTTTACTTACTTATTTCTATACATAGATTCATGTGTATGTGCGTAGGGGTTATAAAAGAAGTTCTGTAAATAAGCGATGTTAAAATGTAAATTAATCTATATTTACACATGTTTGTTTGTGCTTGTGACAAAGAAGAAGAGAATTTCATTTAATTATCATGAATTACTTGTTTACAGATTACTCATCTTTCATTCATAAAATAAATATGTAAATAGTTGCACTCATAAAATTACATAATAATCAAAATTATATAAAATATATATATAAATATGCATCAATATAAATATATATGCATGTGCGTATTTTTTGTGTGTGAGTATGTGTGGTGGGGATTTTTCATGTCCCTGTGCCTATGTGCACCATGATAGCAGGAAACAGATGTGTGGTTGCGTGTACATATTCAAATGTAGACAAATTGTCATATCATGGCACCCAATATGTTAAATACATCTAATTCCAGTTTGTTTGCCTCTTACATTAAAACTTTTTAATCTACGTGTTTTTAAAATACAATATATATATATATATATATATATATATATATATATATATATATATATATATATATATATATATATATATATATATATATATATATATATATAGATAAATTTATATACTTATATTTAACTATAAAAATCAATCTTGAAAAATGTCTTAATATGTATTAATATAAGCTTACAAAGTATCTAAAAAAAAATTTCCCGTATACATGAAGATTTTCGAATAAAGATTTAAATAGAAGTAATTTCCAGTTCATAAGGAATTTCTTTTTTATTAAAAATTTCATAATGACAATTTTAGAAAGGCACAAATATATACAGTTTTCATTGTTTGTTTGTTTGTAGCTTTCGTATTTTTAATTTTTATTTTTGTTAATTCAATTCGCGGATTTTGATCCATTCCAGGGATTTTTCAGGATCTTTATACATTGTTCTTCTTGCTATCTAGCTTTAAAAATATTTGCATGGATCTAATTTTTAATAAGAGAGCAATATCTATATTAATCCACGGCCTTCTTTTTACACAACAGAGCGACAGAGAGTGATTCGCCTTTGTTTTTGTGCTCTCTTTCCACAAGGCACTTCTTCCCTCGTTATACATCACGAAAGCATGAGGAAAGGGTGGAGAACATATCAGTTTTTCACAGAATTCTAATCCTATTTATGTTCAGTTCTTCTACTTTTAAACTACTTACATTAGCAAAGATACTTGCCAACATATCTTTATGGTTAGAGCGTAGCATTGAAAATTTAGAAATGGAATCTACAAAGAAATACTCGATAGGGGAAGAAATATATATATATTTTGTCTTTTCAAACTGTATTTCATTTTTCAAAATATACTGACCGTTAGAGAACAGGCAATGTGCAATCTTTATCGTTGTAGGAAATGGACACGGCAACCCGAGTTCGAATCCTATGAAAAGGAAAAACTATAAATTCAAACCAGCTACGCTCTGCTTAAGTATTGGCCTTGTGTCGCATCCAGATCGTGGCGGTTTGGCATATATATATATATATATATATATATATATATATAATATATA
This sequence comes from Doryteuthis pealeii, assembly GCA_023376005.1. Classification (NCBI taxonomy): domain Eukaryota; kingdom Metazoa; phylum Mollusca; class Cephalopoda; order Myopsida; family Loliginidae; genus Doryteuthis; species Doryteuthis pealeii. Next base: position 92,490,420 of record CM042144.1, read on the forward strand.
TATTATATATATATACCGACCGTGAGAAGAAAATAGGAATAAGGGTATCATCTAATAGATTCTTAATGAAGACACCTAGACGTTTTAAATGTATCTGTTCATAATTCAACTTTTTAGTTCACACAGACCTTTACCTGAAAAGTTGCTGCAGAGGCCTCCAGAATTCGATAAATGGAAGGAAATGAAGCAATATATGACTAAACTTGTTTAAGCGTTTTTTAAGAAAAACTATAAGTGGGCCTACCATTAATTGTTGATTATGATGATTTAAAACAAATTTTAAGAAAAACTATAAGTGGGCCTACCATTAATTGTTGATTATGATGATTTAAAACAAATTTTAAGAAAAACTATAAGTGGGCCTACCATTAATTGTTGATTATGATGATTTAAAACAAATAGAAGTCTCCTACCAGTATCACTGAAAAATATCAAATAGAGTTTAAATTATAGTAACATACTATATGTAAATTCTCATATATTGTCAATCTGGGGAAATTTTATACGACAAATATTTTTGACACATAATATACATAGCTATAATCTGTCATATACAATGAAGAAAAGGGGGCGATACTCCCAATGTCAAGCGGGTATTTTAGAATTACATCCCAAGACATTGAAGTATGGATGAAAATTGAGGATCTCACTATACAAGATTTCATGAGTTTTTCTTCCTTTAAATGTAGAACAACTGTGCAAATACTTCAATAGCCTTCCCAATAATTTCCATTACACTCTCTGAACCCTCACGACCCTAAGAATCTTTCCAGTCCTAAAGCTGTGTTTTGGTGTATTTCGGTTTTATTTATTTCCTTTTCATATTTGAAGGTCCTCCCTCTGAAATGCCAGTCGATGCGCTGCGCCATTTCCAACATGTTTTGTTGAGGGCTTGGTTAAGGATGACACACATAGGTAGGCCTTCATTTATGTGCTATATTGCTGGTTTTATTGTGGTAAAGGTCTTGAATATAAGGAATCGTTTATTAGGTGGCCTCTAATGTGGGGCTGTTTGTGTCTACTAAAAGGGCGCCTTTAGGGAACCGAGGCATTGATAGTTGGACCTATCTTACATCCCTTTCTATTGTCAACAATTCTTCGTCATTTTTATCCATTGGATCCAACTCTCTTCTCTTTGACCTTGGAGAATTGTTAAAAGTGAAAGGTGCGAGATATACCCCAGGATGGACACCTTTGCTTCTTTTTCTGAATGTGCGCTTGACTACTATAATTGCCTTTTCTGGGCGAGTTTAGGAAAAGTAACCAATCATTTGGCATCTCCATAATGCCAGTTTTCTTTTGCTTATCAGAATTGTAAGCTTCTGTCTATTCGTGTCCAACGAATTGAAAATAAAGGATTTTAACTTGGGTCAACGATTAACCCTAATTAATACTTACAGTGTTCGAGCTTAGAAAGGCGGTAGTATGTATTTTACTTTGCACAAGGCCAAAATGGGACTAAAATTTGGTGTAATGTGGTATGCTGTGCAGGAAGTAAAAATTCTCGTGTGGTGGTTAGAAATTGTTTGGATTCAGTCAGCATTCCCCTTCAATGGCGTATTCGGTGTTCTACTCAAAAAGGTAGTATGACGCTTTTCGGAAACCGCTCTATGACAGCGTATTTATTTTAAAAATGAAATGCTGTTTATAACGCCTTGTCCGTGGGGTTTAGAATAGACTAATTAGATCCACTGAAGTGGCCTCATCCCCCCTCCCTTAAAAGAAGTTCATTGATATGACATTAAACTGCATCTGATAGTAAGGCGCCTGTTCTAAAGATCTGAAGAATGTGGAGAATCCTTTAATTGCAATTACTCTCATGTACACTCTGATCTGTTAGAGCTCCATTTATGGGTCAAACAGATCTGTTTCGTGTTCGATAGGATCATGTGCAAAACAAAGAAACTCTTAACAAAAAAAAATATATACAAAACATGTATACATAAACGTACAATGAACGCGATTCCCTAAACTCTTGGTAGAGAATAACCAGAGACCGGTTATTATCCTGTTAAAATCAATCAATGAAGGAAGCCATTTTATAAGACTTAAGTTACTTTATTAGGTGAAGCAATTTGCATTTTCCAGTGGCCAAACATTTTTACACAACTGCTAAATTTACAAATTGCACACGTGCTTTACATTCTTATTTTCTCCAATATGGTATAACGACAAAAGAAAAATGCAAACTACATAAGGTCGCTTATTTCGTCCTCAAGGTAACTCGGTTCTCGATTCTTCACTACAGATCGTTTAACTGATATTGAAAGTTTTTGTTTATCCGTTTTTGATGTACACAAACATTAATAATTGTATTTTACTTAGGAAAATATTTTTTTCTTGCAAAGAGAATGAGCATTTTTATTGATATTCCAAAAAGTTCAATTTACTTAAAACAAAACAAACAAAAAAAAAAAACAGAACTAAATCGACAAAGCAAAAAATTGAATAGAAATATATAAAAGAAAAAGTCTGGTTAGGTTTATTTCAGTCGATTGCCCGGATGTAGTCGCTCCAATGTCTACACACGCATTGCAGTTATAAAATTCGTGCTTTCTGTCTGTCAAAAAAATGACAGGCTCTAAACAATATATCTTGCACGAAATATCTGACGGCTCAGGTCTGCGTCTTTGAACCTGGCAGTGTGATTTATTTATACATCTCTCTTCTGGTATTTGTCATTTGATTTTAATGATGAAAAATTATATATCAGATACGATCCTTTTTCTTTCTGTTTTTAAATCCAGTGAGTCACGTTAGCATTGTAATATATAATATAATTTGAGCTTGATTTAGTCTTTTAGTCTTTTAGGAATTTACTATGAGAGTTCAGGGGAAAATGAAAGAATTATTTACCTGTGAATCTGCGCGTTCTGTCTAGGAATAAAGTACCTCTCCGCGAAATTTCTTTCCGTGAATCGGAGCATAGAACTTCGGTTTTGGCTTGGACCTAGATACAATATTCGTTCTTCCTCTACAGTAGTTCTGCTTGTTTTGTGGTTAAAAAGGGAGTAATAGACAAAAAGCTGAGAAAGCACCTCTTCATTACACTAAAAGAGAAAGGTCGAATTCTTGGAACATTATTGACCTCACTCGTTAACCGGACAGCATGTCATATACTTCCTTACGAATATATTCTTAAATATCGGTTCAGTTCAAAGCTCCAATCTCGTTTGGAATGGAATAAAAGTATTGTAACGGTATCAACTTCTCCTACTACTAATGATCTCATACCAGTAGTGACTGTTAAAAAAGAAGACTGGTAAATTTGTCAACCCCATCACTGGAAAGTCTGAGATACGCGAAATGTATCTTTGAAATCTTTGAAAGGAAGGACAAACTCCACACCGTTATTCGATAATAAATGTATTTCGACCAAAATTAGGGCCTCTATATAGGTTGATTTAACAAAGCTCCCCAATTCAAGTCTCATCAGATGGGTAATCATTAATAATTTGAATTGCATAACAGAAAAAATTACTCCTCAAAAATGTTTTTTCTTTACAAAATGTATACATTAAAAGACTGTCACCATGGCGACAGGAAGTCAAATGAGAAAAAAGAAATATTTTTAAGGGCCAAGTTTTTTTAGGGGATAGTAGTCAGTCAAATTAACAACTATGAAAATTAAATAAGTCTGAAAGTATGAAGCAAAGATAAAACAAAAAATATAAAATATAAATATATATATATATATATGAAATAATAAATTATTAAATATTATGATAATTCGAGAGGATGGCATCTCCATGTATATATATATATATATATATATATATATATATATATATATAATGAATAGAGAATGAATGAGAAAAATGAGAATTATTGGCATGAAAAGGTGCTCAATTCTAATAAAGCAGAGCAGATTTATAATCAATAGTAATATTATGGATTTGGACTTATAACTTAAAGTTTCAGGCAATCATCAGACGAGTCAAATGGTTGAGATCTTAAAAACCAGTAGTCAAATGGTTGAGATTTTTTTTAAAAATGGTTGAGATTTTCAAAATCAGTAGTTTTTTAGCGTTTATATAAACGTGAAGCATTTTCACGCAATGGGATAATATAAAGCTAAAAATTGTTTTTTTTTTAACTGTGGCTTGTTTAACGTTTATGTGACGTGGATCATGTTCACGTGATGTAATGTTATGACTTTAAATTTGTGTATGCCACAGTTTTAAAACATTTTTTTTAGCTTTATATTATCCCATCGCGTGAAAACGCTTCATGTTTATATAAACGCTAAAAAACTACTGGTTTTTAAAATCTCAACCATTTTTTGAAAATCCGAACTATTTGACTACTGGGTTTTAAGATCTCAACCATTTGACTCATCTGAGGATTGCATAACCATGAAACTTTGAGTTATGAGTCCAATTCCATAATATTATATATATATATAATATATATATATATATATATATATATATATATATATATCAACTTTGAAGTTAAAAATGGGGTATTTATACTGAGTGATGTGAAATTTAAAAATAAGGTATGTTAATAAGGATATTGATTCTTCTATTTATGAGGTGAAGGAATCAAATTAACATTTGTTAGTTATTTTCGTTATATCGATAATTTGAACGATTCAAAAAATTACGATCGGCAAAATTAGACTCTCTCCTACATAAACACACTCCCACTTACAGAAAATTATCAATCAGTTATAAATGGGTCAGAAAAATATTTTATTCTCTAAGGGAATTTTTAAAAAGATTTCGTTAATATTTTACTTTTTGCCGGTAAAATACATACATACATACATGCATACATAAGACTTTTCTTAAAATAAAGGTACATATTTCTTCATGTATGTATAGTTTTATAAGATCTCATCGGTTTTTTTTTCTTTCTTTTTCTCTTGAGTACTATGTAGTTAATCTTTTCACAGAATAATTTCATCTCCTTTTAAAAACGAATATGTATTTATCTCTGTCAATTTAAATTCGTTTTGACGAAGCACATCAGCGTCGTTTGTTTGAAACAATATGAAATGCCCTGAGCCAGAAAAACAGAATAAGTGTGTGTGTGTGTGTGTGTGTGTGTGTGTGTGAGAGAGAGAGAGAGAGAGACAGAGAGAGAGAGAGAGGGGAGAGAGAGACGGTGTTATTTAATATTTATGTTAATTTCTGCTTCATTTCTTGATTTCTTTTTGTTTTGCTTTTCTTTAATTGTTAATTGTTTTTGTTTAACGTGGTGTTGAAAATATATGAGAAGTCCTTGGGTATGAATAAACAAACGAAAACATAGAAAATGAAATGACCTTTTTGTAATCGTTATGCTAGGAATTTATTGATATAACCACGTATTTGACTGCAAAAAAAGAAGAAAGAAAGAAAGAAAAGGAAATGAAAAAAGAAAGGGAAAATATCATAGACTTAGCATTTAAGGTATTTTACGTAAGAATACATCACACTATTATTTACTCCTTTTGAGTTTTCACATCAGATGGCCTTTCACTGGAGTCTGAGGGACAGCAAGTCTCCTCAGGTCTCCAGGACTCTTCTGAGTATTCCGGCAAATTGCAGCAGTGGAGTGTTCTGAATGGTTTCAATTCTTCCTCTGATTTCCAAACTTTCCAAACCCTTTTCTAATCCTTTTGGGGACTGTTCCAAGTGCACCAACTACAATTGGTATCACCTTCACTTTCATATTCCATAACTTTTACAGTTCTCTGGCAAGGTCCAGATATTTTACCATTTTTTTGTATGGTCAAAATTTAATTTTTTGCATAATTCCATAACTTTTTCAGTTCTCTGGCAAGGTCTAGATATTTGTCCATTTTCATTTTCCTTTAGCTTCACCCTGTGATCTGCTGGCACTGCAAAATCCACCAGTTGACAAGTTCTTTCTTTTTTGTTTATCAATACTAGGTCTGGTCTTCTTGCTGGGATCGGGTGATCCGTTTTTATTTCAAAGTCCCAGAGAATTTTATGCGTTTCGTTCTCAAGAACAGATTCTGGTTTATGCATATACCATTTTGTTGTATGGTCAAAATTTAATTGTTTGCATAATTCCCAGTGGATCACCTTCCCAACCCAGTCGTGTCTAGTTTTGTATTCTCGTTGTGCTAGTTTGCTACATTCGCAGAGTATATGGTTTACAGTCTCATCTCTATTACCGAAAGTCTACATTTACTATTTTGTTGGGTCTTATCAATTTTCGCTTTGATATGATTTGTCCTTATGGCATTATTTTGGGCAGCATATTATTATTATTATTATTATTATTATTATTATTATTATTATTATTTCACTCCATTCAAGGTTTTTTCACAATACCTTAGCCGGTTGTTCAGTGACAGCAAGTCTCCTCAGGTGTCCAGGTCTTTTCTAAATATTCTAGCCGATCTTCAAATCTTCATCCAAACTCTTTTCCAGACCCCTGGGGACCGTTCAAGGGTACCAATTACAATTTGAACGGCCTTCACCTTCATGTTCCACAGTCTTATTATTATTATTATTATTATTATTATTATTATTATTTGACTTCATGTGTGTTTTTCACACTAGCCATAGCTGGTGGTCTTTCACTGAATTCAGAGTGACAGAAAGTCTCCTTAGATCCCCAGTATAATTATAAGTATTCTAGCCGATCTTAATCCTGCTGATTTAATCTGCGATTGGTATCATTTTCACCCTCATATTTCACACATTCTGTTTTCATTCCTCTGGCAGGGTACAAGTATTTTTCTATCTTTTAGTTTTCTTTCATTTTCTCTCTTTGGTCCGCCGGAACGGCACAATCCATAAGCTATTTTTTCTTATTAAGTCTAGACTTATTATTCTGAACGGGATTACAGGATCCGTTTTTAATCTCAAAATGAGAGGCAATTTTATCCATCACATTCACAGAAACGGATTCTGATTTATGCATTTTGTAGTATGGTTATAATTTGATATCTTGCACAATTCTCTGTGGATCACCTTTCTCATTCAATCGTGCCTAGTCTTAAACTCCCTTTATGTCAGTTTGCTGCATTCGCAATGGGATTAAATGCTTTGTCTGTCTTAACACATCCCTACTTTCTATTCTGATGCATCTTATCAATTTTCGCTTTGATATAATTGATTCTTGTCGCATGATTTTGTGCTGCTATTATTTCAGCTTCCCTTTCCTAGTCATGTAAAGGTCTTCTTGTGTGCAATTCCCCCAGTTTGTCGCTTGAAGTATCCATACAGTTGTTTTCCTTCCCATTTCTTTTTCTTTTTTTTTCTATTTGTCCATATGTTACAACTGCTGTTACTGACTGCTGTAATTAGTCTTTCCTTGCATTTTTATAATCCTCAGTACTGGTGAGTCCTGTTCCTCCTTCTTTTCTTGACACATATAGTATGTCTATGTCATCTCTTGGTTGTAATGCCATATGCATCGTCATGAATGTCTACGGTCTTTGGTTTATCCATCGGGGTTCCCATTTTGTCCATTTAAAGAATGACTCAGAGTATCTTGCAAGCCCAGGTGATTATTTTTTTGGTTTCT
>CM042144.1:92502910-92520410 GCA_023376005.1 Doryteuthis pealeii
TGTTCAACTGTCGTCAAGCATACTCTAACATACAACACACCTTTTCGTTTCCTGAGAATGGTATTTCTATACTTAAAACATATAATTTAGAGATGTTTCTACACGTGCTGTTAAAATTTGTGAGCGTTTCATTGAGAATTAGTGAAGTTATTAAATTACGAAATTATATCAATTTTTCTAACGTAACCTGCACATGCTTTTTTCATCATTAGTCTACGGTCTTATTGATGCCCCCCCCCAGATCCACACACACACCATTATGTATTTCCAAATATATAGACATTCCTTAGGACAAAAATATGGAAAGATCCTAAAAATAAATAAATGTATGATGATAATTTAGAAGATATTTAGTGTGGATAACCCCTTCATTGCCATCACTTTCTCTGGCCTGAAGCGGTAGAATAGCGTAACGGTTATCGTCGTAGGAAATGAAATCGGCAACCCGAGTTATATGTATGAATAGTAAGGCAGTCTACTATTTTTTGAATGTTTGAGATGAGGCTTGAAGATTAGTATTATCTGCGTTATTCGGACTATTGTCCCCATCTTCATTGTTATTTGTACAACGTTTCGGACGATATTCCCTCCGGCCTTCTTCAGGTATTTCTTGTCGGACTCGGGAACCTTCTCGAACCCGGGAACCTTCTCGGATTCGGGAACCTTCTTTTCGAACTTTCTTGTCGTAATCGGGAACCTTCTTGTAATTGGGAGCAATCATGGAACTTTGAACCTAACCCTTTATTTAGTCCATGGGGGTATCCTGTTCTCATTCCGCTAACCATAGCTGGGGTAGGAGTTGTGTTAATTATTTTTCTAACTGCCTCAAGAAAGTTCCCGAGTTCGAAAAAGGTTCCAGAGTCCGAAAAAGGTTCCCGAGTCCGACAAAAAATACCTGAAGAAGGCCGGAGGGAATATCAGCGGAAACGTTGTACAAATAACAATGAAGATGGGGACCACAGTCCGAATAACGCAGATAATACTAAGGCAGTCTGCGTTTTTTTTTTACTTAATAAGTTAACCATTATAGGATAAGGACTTTTTAAAAAAAATTGGACCTTGTGTCATATCCTTCCCGTGGCTGAGTGATCAGTAGAGATTCTAAGGAATTGCAAGGTTTCGGATTCGATATTCAACGCATGAGTATTACAGTCGAGGTAATCTGATCTATGCGGTAAAGCATATGGAAGATGACATAAGTATGGCGCTCCACAGCAAAACAATATCCCTACCAAAAAGCGGATATTCAATTGCTGTTTAACTGATACCGACAATAGGCCACCCCTCAGATTTTACCTACTATATATATATATATATATATATTATATATATATATATATATAAGAGTAATTCAATAAATAAGGGAACTTTCCATAATTTAAACTCAGTAATTTTGGAATTGGTTTATATAAAAAATACTTTAATTTCGCGAAAATATTTATTTTGAGGCTATTCAAAATGGCAGTAAATCAAACTGCTTTAGTCCTGAACAGAGCTATGTCATGAAATCATTGGTAGCTATGACTTGCAAACTTTGTGAAATTTACAGAATAATGTGTGATGCGTACAGAGAAACAAGTTTTGGTCAACAAAATGTTTTAAACTGGGTTAAACATGGTCTTGCCACTACGAGTCTGAGTCAAAAAGACAGTCCATGGTGTGGACATATACTGATTCTCAGGTAAAAAAAACAATTTGGGTGCAAAATGACCAAAAGGACGAAAAGATCTCCATTACTGTTCACAAAACACTTTATCTATCCTAATTTCCTGATGAAATTTTTATAAAAACTGTAACGTTCAATGTCGACTCACACACACAGAGAGAAATTATATATATATATATATATATATATATATATATATATATATATATATATATGAGGTTAAGTAAACAAACAAATTTGTTTATTTTTTATATCGCTTTAAGCCGACAATTTTTGGAGGATATGTGCTTAATTGAAGTCATACCTTAATTTTGAAAATTAATTAGTTAATAATTAATGAATTTAGGCGGGCATATAAGTTCAAATGTAAGGCTAGACAAATCGAAAAAATGTCAATCCCTGAATGTACATTTCGACCTATTAGGTCTCATCAGCAAGGTTATAGACATAGGAGACTGCTCCGTGTGTGACTCGAATGTGGGATGGCAGGCTAGTGTAACGGTTAGAGACTTCGCCTATCAGCAGTACTCGAGGGCGCCTATTATTTATCTGAGACTGGGTAAAAAAACATCATCCATACAAATGGAAAAATTAGAAGAAAAAAAAAGGAATTCAAAAGAATTAAGAAAATCCCCTGTATTGAACATCAGTGTGCTTAACAATAGCTTAACACTAGGAGAGAAGATAAGTGAGTTATCAAGAGATTTTGGGGCCACAGTTGCCTTCTGTTTTAGGATATGCGTAACAAGTTTCGCGCCCTTATTTCTCTCTTCATCTCCTAAAAGGAATCGGCAAATGTAATAATATATTCTCTAATGAATTAGATTATTTGGATCTTAATTAGATATATCTGATTACGCACCTGTGAAATGAAATGGCAATAAACTATTTAACTGCAGATAATATCTTTATATAAATTTTCATAGATTAATATCATTCAAAGGAACAAGAATTGGCAAAAGGTCTAATATGAGGATTATTTTCTTACATTATTTGGTAACTAAATAGTAGGTCAGACTGGGTTCATTAGCCTTGGTTAAGTAACAAATATAAAAGTAAAACTGAATTCAAAACTCTTTTACAAAACATTGATTTTACGATAAGAATGCATTGGAAATGATTTTACAACACGAATGCATTGGAAATGATTTTAATATAACAATACATTGGAAATAAGTTTTACTATGGAAATAAATGAGACATTATTTCATAATATGAATGCGTAGGACATGATTTTACTATGAGCACTTATTAGAAATGATTTTACTGTAAAAATAAATTAGAAATGATTTTACAACACGAATGCATTGGAAATGATTTTACTATAAGAATGCATTATAAACGATTTTACAAACATTGACATTGTGTCCCATCTTTCTCCTGTCGGAGGGGTTAGGGCAGGTAAATACATTAGTTAGAAACGAAGTCTTTGAGTTTTGATATTAGTGTTTACATTTATAAGAAATAAAAGCAAATCAGTTGGAGCATCAGTTCTAAATACAATTTTAATGATTTAGTTAATCAACTAATTAATAAAAGAATTAATCAAACTTAAGTAGATTATTTTTTAATTCTTTTTCTTTTTAGATAAAAACAGAAAATGAAAAATTAAAATAAAGTGAAAAACAACAGAAACAATTAAAAAAGGATGAATTAAAATAAATGAATTTATAAAGAAAGAAAGAAAGAAAGAAAAAAAGAAAGAAAGAAAGGTTTGGTTTGTTTGTTTTACAGCATATCAACCTCAGTGGGTCATTTAATGCCGATAAAGTTTTGAAATAAATCAGTTCTTAATGGATAATACAATTTTTTTATAAATACATTCTTCTATTTAATCCATAGATGGGACCCTAACAGGTAATACCACTCCGGGTGAGGTGGACCAGGGAGCAATGGTGATGAAGGGGTGCTCCACATTCCCCCAAACCTCCAGAACTGGAACCTCACCATCAGATAAAGTTTAACGTCATTCCCAGGACATGTAGACCCGCAGCCACCGCCTTCTAGCACCCATATGATAAAAAGGGGTTGGGGCTTGCCATAAGGGCAATAGGGTTGGGAAAATCATATAGGTGCTAGGGCTTGACGTGACCAGCCGATTGATCGGAGGGGGCCTCTCCGACTGTCCGTCTAGACCAAGATAGGGCCAAAGTGGAGTATTGCATGTCATGAACTGCTCATCCACCTGGGCTCTATCCTTAAGCATCACGCGTCGCCACCCACGGCCAACAGGTGGCCCCATTGGGGGAGTCTTACCCCTCTGCAGAGGTGCAGTCGGTGCATTCTAACGCCCCAGCCGACAGGGCGGAAAGAATGAAAGAACAATGAGAATGTTATAAAAAAATAAAATAAAAATGAACGGAAAATAAAAGATATAAGACTGAAGGAAATAAAGAAAAACAAATTCTCAAAGTGAATAAATGAAATTAGATAAGATTAAAAAGATAGCAGTAATAAATAGTTAAAATCAAAGAACAGAGGAAAAAATAGGTATATAGATTTATGATTCACGAAACTCAATAAAATAAACAAAAATCAATAAAAAGTGAAACAGTTCTCTATTAATTAATTATTTCTTTTTAAATGTGTCTCACCGTTTTTTTATGATTGCTTGATTATTGCTATATCATATTTCCTTTGTGTTTTTATCAAACTATGAAGTTAAATAAGTTTACTTATATTTCACTTGAGATAGAACGCTTTGATTTGAACTTCTGCTGGTGTGCTTGAAGTACAAAACTGATACCAGGTTTTTTTTTCTCTCCAGTTTTCTTTTGTCAGGGTGGCGGTCAATTTTAGAATAATTGCTTCTCATCGGACAAAAAGACAGATTTTCGATAAACAAACACTTATTCACACCTTCATTTTCTTTAATGTTTATGTTAAACACACACACACACATGCACAGACACACACACTCACTCACACACACACACACACACACATATATATAAAGATTCTGAACGAGTTTCAGGCACACACACAATATATATATATATATAATATATATATATATATATATATATATATGTGTGTTGTGTGTGTGTGTGTGTGTGTGTGTGTGTGTGTGTACGCATACACAAGCAAACACTCATACACACACGTACAGAGAAACAGAGAAGCATATGCACTCAGCACCACACGCACGCAGAAAACCACATCGAAGCAATTAGATTTATTTTCGTCGGTCATCTTTTAGCCAGTTTGTTAAAGACATCGCTAAGTGAACGTTCATATTTATAAAGTATAAGGTGTCTTCCTTAATTAGCCGATGACGGTTTTTGTCCTCATTTGCCACAGAGTTTACACACACCACATTAAAAACCAAAACTGAGATGAACTCTGATTGGTCTTCGGAATATAAAGCGTGAAGTATTTCACTCACTCACCACTCAAAGCAGCTGTTAAGTTTCGTGCTGGGAATTCAATGGAAACAATATCAGCCGCCAGACTGACAGATATGACAGAATCAATATGTATTCAGAGAACAATCGTGTCAGGCCGAAACACAGTTAATGAACACCCGAGTAGAAGTGATACGGGCGAAGAAGAAAAAAAAAAGGGTATCCGATCTTTTCTTCGTTTACCCATGTTAGATTTATGTCGTGAGAAAAAGAAAAAAATAATTTGAGCTAATCAAGTTGGCATAATGAAGATTTAAAAATTTAAGCGGGAAATATAACGAGGGATCAAATATAAAATCTGTGAATTTGAGAGACAAAGAATATATATATATATATATATATATATATATATATATATATATTCTTAAGACATGTGTTATTGAACAACACGGAGTATTCTTTTTTCATTTTTTGTATGGATATTTTTTCCAGTCTTCTGGCTATCCTTTTTGAATCTGGATTGAGTTGATTCATGATATTTTTCATATTAATTTCTCGAGCGCTTTCGACTGTTGCTCCAGTCGTATTCATGGGGTTATGTAATTTGGTTTTTAGTTAATTTTTTTTTAGTTCTGTTATCTATGCTTTTATCAAATTCAGAGAGTCTATTATTTTTAAGAGGGGGGTTAGATAAGTGTTAGTTATTGAGGATATTTAGTACATTGTCTCCGACTTTAAAGGCTATTTTATTAATGTTAGGTTTTTTATTTTTCATGCATATGGCTTCAAGGATCTGTAGGCGTTTCTTATTATTATTTTTGTAGATAATTTTAGTATTTTCGTTTAAGATTTTTCTAATTTCGGGGGTGGTGGATTTTTCTGGGTGTTTTTTAATTAAGTGTTGTTTTATGGAGCTTGTGTCGGAGAGATGGTATGTGAGACGGCGGGATAGTGTTGTTGTTGTATGGCCAATGTAGCTATTAGTGTATAGTTTATTTTCTGAGGCACTCTCGGAATGGGCAAATGAATCTATATACTACGTTCGTTTGGCTTAGGGGATTTTTAGGAGAGTTTGTGTTATTTTTAATGAGGAGGTTTGATGTTTTGAATTTGGTGTAGTAAATAATTAGTTTTATTTTCTGTTGTTGATCGACGGGTTTGATGTGTCTATGTATGATGTTGGTTATTACATGTTCGTCGGATTTGTAGTTTTTGTGTATTTGATTTCGGTAATATAGATTGATTTTGTAATTATTTTTGGGGTTGTTATTGTTATTTTTGTGGATGGTATGCAGGTATAGTTTTATTTGTTGATCTACGGTTTTGTTAGGGAAGTTATTATTTACGAGGGTTTGTTTAATATTAAGAAGTTCTTTATAAAATATTCTTTTGGATGAGGAAATGTAGAAGGCTCTATGAATTAGATTTTTAATGAGGGCTATTTTATATTTAAGGGGGCATTCACTCTGGTAATTAATTAATGAGGAGTTTTGGCTGGTTGCTTTTTTATATATTGATGTGGTGAATTCCTTGTTACTGGAATCGGTAAGTACGTCTAGGAAGGGGATTTTTTTTGTTTATATTATGTTTGATTGTAAATTTTAGTACAGAGTTTTTTTCAAGGGTGCATTTTAATTTTTTTAGTTCGTCAGGGGATTGTGCAGTTATGAAAATGTCATCAACGTAACGTGTATATATGTATGGTTTTGTAATTTTACTGTTAAATATTTTATTCTCGATATGTAGTATTCAGATATTGTCGGGCCAAGTGGAGAACCCATCGAGATCCCATCTGTTTGTATATATAATTTCCCTAGTGGGTCGTGGAACGGAACTTTGTGTGGTGCATTTGACTAGTAGTTTTTCAAGGATTTTTTGTTTTATGGGTGGGGGAGGTAGTGATGTATGGTTGTAAACGTTGTTGATTATTATTTTTATAGTTTCCAATACAGGAACAATAGTAAATAGATTGTCGACGTCTAAGGAAGCGGTTATGTAGTTATTCGGGTTGTTGGATTTTAGTATTTGGATAAAGTCGTAGGTTGATTTAATGCTGTAATTGTTGGGAATATATGGTTGAATTATGTTGTTGATTATTTTTGCTATTTGGTATGTAGGGCTGGGTATTTGTGAGATTATTGGTCGGAGGGGGTTTCCTGGTTTGTGGATTTTTATTTTTCCATATATGTATCCTAGTTTGTAATCACCTATTATTTTGGGAAGTTTTTGAGATCCTATCTCTGCATTGTGAGCAGTGCTGATTTTGTTTATTTGTTTTTTTAAATCGTCTGTCGGATTTTTTGTGAGTTTTTTAAATTTTGTTTTGTCATTGAGTATGTTTTGTATTTTATTGTTGTAGTCAGTTTTGTTCATTATTATGTAGATGTTAGTTTTGTCACCTATGCCGATGGTGATGTCAAGGTTATTTTGTAGTTGTTTAGCGGTAGTTTTTAGTTTTGGAGTTAGTAGGGGGTTTTGATGTTTGTGATTGTATCGGTTTTTGATTCCTTCGGCTTTAAGTAAATCTCGAAGGTTTGGGTGTGTAGTAATTTTGTTGTATTTTTTTAGGTCTTGGATCTGTTCGTAGAGTATTTCGATTTCGTTTTTTTTTTAAATTAAGATCGTATTGTTGTGATAGGTGTTAGTTTGGTCCTAAGTTTAGGAATTCTATTTGTTCATCGGTTAGTTTGGTGTCAGATAAATTAATATATCGATCGCTGCTATTTGGTAGGCATACATGTCCATGGTACAATTGGTTTAGTTTTTTTGTTTATTGTCATTTTTTTGTTTAAGTTCTTGTGCTAGTAGATTTTTAGAGAGCGAGTTCTGTAGGGTTTCGAATTGGGTCTTTGTAGTATGATTTTGTAGGGATTCCATGATCCTTGTTTGTTCGTTGGTAATTTCTCGGATTTTGTTAAGGGTTGATGAAATTTCCCTTTCGATGAGTTTTTTCCGGAATTATTTTGTTGTTTTCTCCGTATGTGCTGCAGAATCGTATATTTTAAATTTTGTGTATTTTGGCAGCAAATTATTCTTAAGACATGTGTTATTGAACAACACGGAGTATTCTTTTTTCATTTTTTGTATGGATATTTTTTCCAGTCTTCTGGCTATCCTTTTTGAATCTGGATCGAGTTGATTCATGATATTTTTCATATTAATTTCTCGAGCGCTTTCGACTGTTGCTCCAGTCGTATTCATGGGGTTATGTAATTTGGTTTTTAGTTAATTTTTTTAGTTCTGTTATCTATGCTTTTATCAAATTCGGAGAGTCTATTATTTTTAAGAGGGGGGTTAGATAAGTGTTAGTTATTGAAGATATTTAGTACATTGTCTCAGACTTTAAAGGCTATTTTATTAATGTTAGGTTTAGAATCACAAGGTTCCTGGTTCGATACCGGCCCCCGCCAACTCAGCGTATGAGTAGCACAGGGATCTGTGCGGTTAAGTGATGAGCTAATGGTAGGTGTGACGCTCCACCTCAGACTCTAAAAATAATCTCCTTTGTCTAGCGCTAGTGAAAAGGAAATAGACTCCCTCGCTGTCTGGTTGATACCACTTTAGGCCAACCTGACGACGATATATATACATATATATATAACTATTATTAGTCGTAGTAGTAATAGTAGTAGTAGATTAAGTAAGTGAAGTTGACAGAGTTGCCTATTGTCGGTATCAGCCGGACAGCGAGGGGGTCTATCCCCATTTCGCTAGCGCTAAACCAGGAATATTCTTTTCTCGTCTGAGGTAAAGAACCACGTCTACCACCAGCTCCCCGCTTTACTGCCCAGATCCAAACTGTGCTACTCATGCACTGAGTTGGTGAGGGTTGGTATTGAACCCGGAACCTTGTACCGAGCTGAATGCTCTACTAACTGAGCT
The DNA here is from genome assembly GCA_023376005.1 of Doryteuthis pealeii. Classification (NCBI taxonomy): domain Eukaryota; kingdom Metazoa; phylum Mollusca; class Cephalopoda; order Myopsida; family Loliginidae; genus Doryteuthis; species Doryteuthis pealeii. The sequence continues at coordinate 92,511,803 of CM042144.1, forward strand.
ATTATTATTATTATTATTATTATTATTATTATTATTATTATTATTATTATTATTATTATTTTCACTCCATTAGAGTTTTTCACATCTACCTTAGCCGGTGGTTCACTGGAGGCTGGGTGACAGCAAGTCTCCTCAGGTCTCCAGGACTCTTCTGAGTATTCCAGCCGATCTCAACAATGCTGTAATCTGGATGGTCTCGATTCTTCCTCTGATTTCCAGTTCATCTAGACTCTTTTCTAGACCCTGGGGACCGTTCCTAGGGCACCAATTACAATTGGAACGATCTTTACCTTCATGTTCCACAGTTTTCTTAGTTCTCTGACAAGGTCCAAGTATTTATTTTATTTTCGCTTTTTTTCGTGATCGGCCGTCCTGAGATGACAAGTTTTCTTATTATTATTGATCAACACCAGGTATGATCTCCTGGCTGGGATTCCTAATCCTGTTTTGGAATGTCCTATTTTGTTTGTACTGTTTTGTTCTATCTCGGTATCTTTTAAGTCTTCCTTCTATAGCTAACATATTTTGATTTTACTCCTCCATCTGATATTGTCTTTTCAAATTTTTTGTTGAATGTGTATTAGTGTTTTTCTTTAATGTTTTTGTTTGTTGTTTCAGTTTTTTCATTTGTCCTTCTAATCTCTCATCCAGTACTTATGTTTTTTGTTTGTTTTCCTTAGGAGTACACAAATTCTATCACAAACTAATTTTGCTCCTGCATATATAAGGTTATTTAGGTCAGTGATGTTGTCTGTTGGGATATTCACTAATATTTTGTTTATCTTTTCAGTTTCTATTGTGACTTTTTTCCATTCTATGTTTTTTAGGGGATGGTAATGTACTTTTCTTATCAGTCATGATTTGTTTTATCAACTCTATATCCTTTATTTGTTCTTGTGTTAGTTCCGGTGTTGTATCGTTAGGTTGTAAGACCTTTAGATTGTAGGTTTGTTGAGTTTTACTTTGTTTCGGTGTTTCAACGTGGTCTTGTATTCCTTGATTTTCCTTTCCACAAATTTCTATTATCTTGAGATCAGAGAAAAAAGAAATTCAAGATAATTCTTGCTTGGTATGCTGGTTGTGATGAAATTATTATTGTTATTCCAATTTTGAATCATTCTTTTCCTGTACCCTCTTAGTGCTGGATTACTTTTAAAGAAGCATTGGAGTACTTGTATTTTATCTTCATTATTTCGCTCTCTTCTCTGTCTCTCAGCTGGGTCAGTAGGGAAGGTCGATTTTGGAACTGTGCAAGTGCACTCATAGTGATAGTTTGACATCATAAATAACGACACAAAATAGTTTCCCCAAATCGTTACCGTTTTCTGAAGAAAATTATTTTAAAGGTTGAAAATTTGAGCGATGGAATGTCGGAGATAAATTAGAGCGATGGAAATAGGAAGATAAGTGAAAGATTTACCGCCGTCAAAAGATTCCGTAACGTTGGGGAAAGAAAAATGTTTAAATGTCATTTAATAATTCTTTTTTCAATTGAAACATCTTAATTTATCTCAATAATTCAAATAAAAATAAATAAGGATTATAGATAATAAAATATTCACTTGTAGAGATGAAATGGAGATAGAATATATTGTTATTCTGGTAAACGACAGTGATAAAATCTCTCTCTCTCTCTCTCTCTCTCTCTCTCTCTCTCTCTCTCTCTCTCTCTCTCTCTCTCTCCTATAGAATTCAGGATTTTGTTATTTTTCAGCGTAAAATATAGACTAATTTTAATTATCAATAAAGCATCATAAAACCGAGAAATTTATAAATTTTAATGATAAAATAAAAACAAATATAGTTTGTTTATGAAAATTATTCCCAGAATTTTCTTGAAGGAATATTATTCCAGTTAAGACCACTTTGTGCTGGTTTATTTACGGTATAAAATTAGTATTTTTGTATTTTTCATGCAAGAGACTTAATTATTCGAAAAAAAAAAAGAAAGGAAAAAGCTTGTTTAATCTACATAATTTTGAATTTTAATTGACTGGCAAACGACAAAACAAAACTGAAATTTCAAAATGGATATATTTTGTTTAAAACTTTGAAATTTTAAGTTCCCATTGAAGAGAGAGAATATTTAAAACATCAGATAGAGAAAACAGGACCAAAAGGCAGTTTCCAAATGGGACCTATTGACAAAGATGCTGTCAAACAATACAAAAGAAATTAAGCCGAAGCATATAGGTCAGATATGCAACAACAAGATTCTTCATGTGTTGATTCCTTGACATCTGATATTTTTCCACAGAATCTTCCAGTGAACAAACAACGAATGACAGTTTTTAGCCAGGGACAAAGTTTAAGGGAACTTGCAGTCTTTTAAAAGTCCATAGATATTTCACGAAATTATTAGGGGTGATGTATCTTCAGACCTCGGGACCTGTCTTGCTAATGCCATACTATTAGATCTACAGATTATGGGTTTTCTTGATCCAAATATTCACTTAAAAGACATTATTCTAGACAAATCTAAAATAGGGAAAAGGCAGAAATAAAAGTAACCAGTCATCAGAAGCATATCTAGGATTATGACAATCTCATCTGCATTTGAGTTGATTGTCGAGTGGATATGGACACTACGAAATACAAGGAAATTACAGAGGAAAATGGTAACAAAAAGATTTTAAAATGCAAGGTACCAGAGCGCCACATTCACAAGAGAGATTGACACTTCAAGTGAATATCTCAGCCACCGACTCACATCCAACATAGGTGCAACTGATGTTCTTCTTGCAGAGAATGTTGCTGCTGTTGTAGAAGAGTACAACGGTGTAAATACTGACGAAACAGTTCTGGTGGACAATACCAGCACAAATACTGGTTGTGAAATATGAATGGTGACAGCTCTGGAGAAAAAACTAAAAGGGAAGATACACATCATTGGCTGTTCACTTCATTAAAATGAACTTCTATTTAAATATATATTTAAAACAATTAATGGAACTACATTGAACTCTTCTACTTTCATTGATCCTCCAGGGAAACTTTGTGGAAGTAATTACCATGATTTGTCCCTGGTAGAATTTGAACTTATCATTGGCCCTTTGGGTGATTTTTATTTCCCCGCAGCGGCAATGGATGATCTAAGTGGTGACCAACAATTGCATCTTGAATATACTGTAGACATTTCTCAAGGGAAAGTGAAACCTAGATTTGTTTCCTGAAAGATTGGACCACTGAGTCAAGCAAGTTGACTAACTACCTCTGATCACCAATTCTCTTAGTTTCTTTTCGAACGTTTGGAGACCGTTCACAGTGCACCATCTACAAGTGGCATCACCATCCTTCTCTTGTTCCCGAACTTTTTTCAACTTTCTAATAAGATTCAAGTATTTGCCTACAATTTTGTTTTATTTTATTTTTCACCAGTGGTCTGCCTGGACGGCAAAATCCACTAGATAACAAGTTAATCTATTCTTGGTAATTAATACTAAGTCTGGTCTTTTGACCAGAATTTGGTGATCCGTTTTTATCCCTAAGTCCCACAGAATTTTATGCATCTCATTTTGTATGTCATATTCTGGTTTTTGTCAATCGGTTCTAATTTTAATTTTGGCACAATTCTCAATGGATCACCTTTTTTTTTTGTTCTTTCTATTTTTTAAATCTTTCTATCTCCCTTTCCTTTTCTTTCTTTTTGCCTTTCTTTCGTTATATATCTTTCTTTTACGCTTTCTCTCCTTCTTTTTATTCTTTTCAATCCTTTGTTTTTCTTTTTTCTTTCTTTATATTTTCATTCTTTCTCATAATTTTCTTTTTTCTTTCTATTCTTTCTTTTTCTTTCTTTTTCATTTTTCTTTCTTCCCTTTTCTTCTTTCCTTTTCTTCCTTTTTTCTTGTATTTTTCTTTCTTCCTTCCACCCTTTATTTCTTTCTTTCTTTCTTCTTTCTTTTTTTTTCTTTTTGTTCTCTAGCCTTTCTTTCACCCAACTTTGACATGGCCGTCTGTCGTTTTTCGTTTTCATTTCTGTGTGTAACCTCAATTTTTCATTAATTTACCTTTTATTTCTAATATAAAACTTAGTTTTATTTTTTCTTCATTTATTTTTATTTTTGATGTATCCTTATTTGTATTCTTTGCTACCCATTTTTTAGTCTTTATTTTTTAAGTTTTATTTTACTTATTCTTTTTTTTTTCTTTTTTTTTTTTTTTTTTTTTTTGCTAGCCTTTTACAATTCTTACCTTTCTTACACCTTTACATGATATGGTGATACCGAAATTTGCAGCCTGCAAAAACTATAAATAATAATAAAAAAAAGGGAAAAAGAAAGAAAATTGGTACAGGATGTCAACCCAGCAAGACTGGCTGTTATCCACGTGACCACCCCTGAAATTTGTCATTTGCTCGATAAATTTTCGCAGCGTAAAATGAAACCACTGTTATTGGGGGGCGTCAATTCATTGAGATGTCACGACGTCTTTTTATTCGCAAAGCGCTAACGATATTAACAGCTTTTATGAGGGAAGAGAAGATGAGTAAACAAATTAGTGTGAGTGCCGGCGATCGGGACTCACTTCCATTTTAGGGGCAAACTTGGAAAGCTAAAGTAGATGACAAATAGATACTAAACCCAGAGTGTTAGCCAATAATTGGCACGAGATAATTAGCAGAACATTCTTCACATTAAATAAGATATTTTAAAAGATTCAACTTATTGGAAGATGTATAAAAGAACGACAGAAAAACAATTTTGTTTGAAACTGATTTGAAATTACTATCACCCACATACACACACACACACACACACACTCTCTCTCTCTCTCTCTCTCTCTCTCTCTCTCTCTCTCTCTCTCTCTCTCTCTCTCTCTCTCTCTCTCTCTCTCTCTCTATCTATCTATCTCTATCTCTATCTTCTCTCTCTCGCTCTGGTCTAGCACTGGGGAAAACGGATAGACTCCATCACAGTGCTCCATATATATAGTATATATATATATATATATATATATATATATATATATATATATATAATAATCAGCTATTCTACACAAGGCTAGGACAAGTCACCATCTCAATGTAGACAGAGACATCTTAAGCACTCCCGGGTAATTTTTGCTGAGGATGTTATTGCTGAGGTAGGGATTACCTGAAGGTATTTACCAAATTTAAAAAAAAAAAATTTTAATGCCTTCATGTTACCCCACCATTTCGTATGATTGAATCTCTCTTTTACCCATTTGATTTACATTGTGACTTTTAAACGATCTACCGGTCGTTACTTTTGACAAAGCACCGGTCGAAAGGGCCATTAAGTTTCCATTTTCTCTTTTCTCTTTCGAAAAAATAAAAGAAATTTGCTGATCAATAAAGTATGTCATTATTTTTCAAAATCTTATACAAGTTCAGCTGTACCAAAAATTTGTTATATATATATATATATATATATATATATATATATATATATATATATATAAGGTAAATAAAATACGATACGCTGAAAATGATGGAGGTCCAGTGTATGTGGCGGGTAGTACTGTTGATAGACCTTTTATTTTGGTAGACTTATTTTTGTATATGTTATCCTTTACAGTAATTCAGCTATATTACCTTTACGTTTCATATTGAGTAAATTGAAAGACATGTTCAAAGTCTAGCATTTAATGTTCTGTCAACATATATATCGATATATGTGAGTATATGGATATCTATATATATATATATATATATATATATATATATATATATATATATTTCAAAATATCAACCATTTGACTCATCTGAAGATTGCGTAAGCATGAAACTTATAGTTATGAGTTTATAATATCCATAATATCAGTATTATTGATAGTGGAAGTGTACTGGGCCCCTAACCTTTTAAGTTTTTAACTGTCATCCTTGGACTGTTGAAAAGGGCTTAAAGTAAGTAAGTCCTGAGTTATGGAATCCTTTGTCCGTCGTCCACGAAAGTAAAAGTAGTTATAGCCAGTATGCTTAGTATGCTCAGTTTAAGTATTGTCTCAGCAGCAGAGTACTGCCAGTGATTGGCCAAGAGGTTGATAAATTATTTATTAGCTGATTAAATAATTTTAACCTTTCGCTTTTTAACCATTAATACGCCCCATAATATACCTTTCATTAGATAGTAATTGAAAAAATAATCCCCATAAATTAATCCGAATTTTTAATCCAATAAACAAAAACGGTTCAAGATAAACCTTTGAAAATATAAATAAGCGTTCGTCTATTAAGGATAAATCCCATTCCAACAGGCATGTATTATACTAACTAAGATTAATCGAAAACTTGATTAATTTAACTGATGTAACCCTGAAGAATCAATCGATAAAACTCGAGTAGGTTACTCCTTTCCATTGTTAATATATATATATATATATATATATATATATATATATAATGAATAAAATACTGTGGTGTACGAAAAAGAATATAGAGGGTGACCAAAAAACGGGCCCCAAATTTGGATAGTTCTCATTTCTTAATTTTCATAAAGAATTGAATGCAACTTTGGTTTTATCTAATTTAATGTGTTTAAAACATCATATTAAAACATGAGAGTCTTACGACTTTTTTTCTTTATTCTACAGCATATGTTCTAGATGACCTCCATTTAGTTGAGTGCATTTCTTGAGGCGCAGAACAAAATTGTCCATGACATCCTTACAAACCAACCGAGGAATGGCTCTGATCTCCCTGAAGACTTCCTTAAGATCCGTCATGGTCCTGGGTCTATCTGTGTACAATCTGTATTTAACGTATCACTAGAGAAAAAAATCTGAAGGACTAAGTCTTGATACTGATCCTACGGCCACCAAAAGTTTTCTTTCATTTTCTAGTTGGAGGCGCACGGTGTAATGGTTAGAGTCGTGGAAATAGACTCGTTGACCCGAGTTTAAATCCTGGTCGAAGCTACAGTTCACATAGCGCTAATACCCTTGGTAAAGGTATGAATCTATCTACTCTCCATCCAGCTATGAGTAATAGTAGGGTAGACTGGGTTATTCAACATTGGTTAGGCAACCAGTCTAGGAGAAGGAAAACTCAATTCAAACCTGTTAAATCTCCGCTTGGGGTGTTCACTACTAGAAAAGACTCAGTCCTAATTAGTGATCTATTTCACTATTTTTTCAGCCATTCTTGGGAGAGGCTTAAGGTGTGAGAGCTTGTTGCATCTTACTGAAACCATAACTTCCCCATTAGCGATGGGTACAGTGACTGTAGCTCACTCTTGAGAGTTTTGATGGCCTCAAAATACCGCTCAATTTGTAAACTATTACTATTAAATAAGAATAATTACTTGAAACCGTATAATTACAAGTATTAAATAAGAATACTTGATACCATACAACTGTGTGCTAATTGTTTGTATTTGATAGGAATACTTGATAGTATATACCTGTGTGTAAAAACCTCTTCAGAAACAACTGTGTGTGTGTGTGTGTGTGTGTGTGTGTGTGTGTGTGTGCAATGATTTTGAGCGTGCTGTAATGCTGTGTGCTTGCTGTCTTGTGTTTGTCGCACAGAAAAATGTCCATTGATTGAGAGGGAAAGAGAAAACGTTAAATAATTTGTTGACAATCGGGGAAAAAAGTATTTAATCAGAATAAAAATAGGCGTGAATTTATTTAAAGCAGTGGGGTGACGAAAAGTGTTAGATATACAAAATGTAACCCCCTACCAATTTTTTATTATCTACTTAACGTATCAGCACGACCTGCCCCTTCACCTCCCCCCCCTCTCTCTCTCTCTCCTCTCTCTCTCTCTCTCTCTCTCTCTCTCTCTCTCTCTCTCTGGTAATTCTTCTGGTTATACGACCCCAGAAACTCCCACTGTTCCGCACTTTCACCCTACTCACTTTGACTAATTAATTTTATTTCTTGCTCTTTTTGAGGTGCGTGATCGCGAGCTCAGCGTTTGGTCGGGCTCTTCTTTGTGTTGCTTTTCCCACTGCTTTTCTCCCTTTACTAAGTAATATAATGCGCAAACCACAAGCCACAATAACAATGAGAATAAATAAACGACGGCTGTCACGCGGCAATGTGGGAAAGATTCTATGAGAGAAAGAGATAAAGATTAAAAAGCAACACAAATGAGCCCTTTCTTCTTTTCTTTGGCATTTCTTTCATATATATATATATATATATATATATATATATATATATATATATATATATATATATATGCTGAAAGAACTAGTTCGTGCTAGTATATTTTATTACACTTCTGTACTTGCTGAATGGCAAATTCTATTTTCTATCAATTTACACCCACGAAGGGAAGGGGAGTGTCCGAAAACTACGTACACATTTTTGCAAATATTAAGTTCGCATATGTCGAATGGTTCACTCTATAAATATATATCAAATTGACATTTTTGCGCAAATATATAAAATGATAATTTCCAACTGGGCTTGTTTTTATTCCCCTCTCTCTCTCTCTCTCTCTCTCTCTCTCTCTCTCTCTCTATATATATATATATATATATAATATATATATATATATATTTGTGTGTGTGTGTGTGTGTGTGTGTGTATGTGCGAGTGAATTTGGCGAGGGTCACATAATCTAAAATTAATGCTGCAAAAGACTTCATAAACATTTTAAAACATTTCAGAAAATAAAGTTTGAAATTATTTTCTGACA